>JAJTUV010001889.1:260000-316368 GCA_021653895.1 Mastomys natalensis | reverse complement strand
AAAATAGGGGATTTTTTTTTCCTTTCCCCTTTCCAAAAAGGGGTTTTGTTTTCCCCTTTGACCTTATTTTTTTTAAAAATAACAAGAAAAAAATGAAAATTATATACGAAAGCTTCTTGAACTGTAAAATTTTTGTCTCAGTAATTTGGAAATTATGAAATTGTTATAAATAATCTTCGCCCTTTCCCCATTTTGATACCTAGCACGTAGTTGTTCAAATTGAAAAGTGCTTGGTTTTCTCCCCTATGTTTTTCCCCCTTCTCCCCCATTTACACCCTCAACTAGATTTTCTTGGGAAGGTTCTTGGAGCTGATTTTAAGGTGACTTTACTGAACCCATGCTGGAGTTATCATTCCAAAGCACAATCTCAAGCCTTAACAGTAACATTCAAAAGAAGATAATTATATTTGATCCTGTAAGACTAAGTGCAAGACTGTATGGTGCTCATTGTGATGTAGGCATAACTCCATCTTTTTTTCCACAGGTGCTCGCAGGATCTGATTAAGATTTTTTTTTCTGCCTGACTGCATAGGGGTTGATGTCAAAGTATCCCCTCTCCAGGAAAAAGACATCAGGATGGGTATGGCCCTTATGCCTCACTGGACAACGACAGCAGGACTAGAGCCATTACAAGGTCCCCTTCAATTATTGGAGGTCAGGCCTCTATCCCTGCCTTCGCAAGAATAGAATTGCCAAGGCCCTTCTATACTTAGAGAAGGGAGGAGATGTCGGAGCAGCCCTGCATATACACTAAAGGCCTAAAATCAGCCATAGGCCTAAAGTCAGCAATAGGCCTGACATACATGCATGCTAACACAAAGTCTTGGGTCTCTGTGGAAAAAACTGAAAACAGAAGGCTATAAGCTATTGTAAACAGGCAGCTTCTGTGGAAATTTACCAGACCTAGTAGTCATAGGTCTTATAAACAGGCAGCCTCGGTGGACAGTACCAACTTAGATAAGGACAAGTGAATCATAGGCAGAGTCATAGTGACCTGTCCCCTGAACCTACACCCAGCTGATACCCTGTACTGAAAGGTATCTGTACTCCCCCTGAACACCTATGCTCCGGGGCCATTCCCTTCCCCACATCCTGCCTTTTTGTGTTTATAACCTCTGTGTAAATAAGTAAATTATGATGTGATTTAAATAACTAAATAAAAAAAAAAAAAAAACAACAACAACAACAAAAAAGATTTTTTGTTCTTGCTGTTTTATTTTGTTTTGTTTTGTTTGTTTTTCCAAAGATAGTGTTTTTTATGTAGTTAACACTTCCGGAAGCACAGCAGCAGAGAAAATAATATTTTAAGAATGAAAGTTTTCTAAAGCAGTTACAGTCAAATGCTTTATCCGATTTTTCCACAATTAACTCTTATGAACTTGTCTCACAGTATTTTCTAAAATAAAAGTCCATGATACCTTGTCTTGTTCTTATTTAAAATCCTATTTAAAACTCTAATCTAGAGATCTATTATTTCAATTTGGTGTAGTGTGCAATATAAAGGGTATTTTAGCCTTGATGGTAGCCCACAAACTGTAAACAATATGAATAAACTTTCCCTGTCCAAACAAATCTAAATTTAAACTGAAGATGGCTGCATCATAACATCAGTAGCAAGACAAGAAAAGGAAACTGGATGAAATACACTGACAGGTTTAGAAAAAAAACATGTCTTTCAGCTTCAAAGATATAAATTATTTCTTTTGAAGAAGCAGAGATATTTGAGGTTGTAAATTGCAACGTCAAATTAGATAGAAATCTTCAATATAGCTCAGTCAGTTGCAAAACCATGCAAGGTATTTTTGGACTTAATATTGAGAGAGAGATTGTATCACCTGTGTCATAGAATAGACAGATGGGATGTGATAGATATAAGTGTGTGTGATTACCTGCACCTGGAATATAAGGCTCAGCCTTGCGCTTACTTAGAACTCAAAGGTCTACCTAAATTGAAGAGTTCAAAAGAGACAAATGAAGATTAAGTGATGGGTAGAATAAGTTTCAATGGATGCACTGAAGACAAAAGTAGCACATTTGAAATTTCTAAACAAGACCTCAAGGGAGAAATTGTTAAGGAAATAGACACTAGTATCAGTAAGTTTTCAATTTCATATTTTGTAAAGAAAGGGGATGAATAGAAAAATAATCTATACTATTTAGGGCCAGAATAATGAGATGAAATTACAAATAAAACTATTATCTGTGACATCTGTTTAAGCTCAAACAAGGGACCATCAAATTCTGGCAAACAAGATCCAGAGAACTGCACCATCCGATATCACACAGATGAGCAGACTCTCTGGTCCAGCCCAGAGCCCCCGAAAGCATCCCACGAGCTCGCAGGATGATACAAATGTGTATTATATCACAAAAACTGCTGTCATCATTGCAAAAAATAAATTTGTAGGGAGAAAATTTTTTCAATTTTGTCTTACTCTGCTATTAAGAGTGGAAAATTGATGGAACTGAAGCTCATCACACCAAGAAAAATAACCCAACTCAGACGTGTTGTTTTCTTTTATTTGAGAATCCTAGATTATATATTGGTATATTAAAACCATTCATGTGTGCAGCCTGAATGCAGAAGTGGGGTTGTCTGGGAGAATGAAGAAGACTAGTGGGAAGAAGAGAGAATAAAGGAGGAGAAAGTGAGCATGGTGCAAGTATATTATATAGTTGGAAGAAAGTATCTGTGGCACACATCATTAGGTACACTGAATACATGCCAATAAAAATCAAAGTAAAATCAAAGATAATGATCTCAAGATCAGTAACAGAAGTTTCCATTTTCATTCATGGAATTTAATCAATATATATTAGATACTTTAATTATCTCTTCCAAGTAGTTATATATTATTTTACTATTATTGCATGCTTAGATAATCTCTCTTTGTGGTATACCTATGAGAGCTTCCAAGGTGATGAAGGAAGGCCTGCTTAAGTCTTTGGAATAGGGAAGTTAAGACACCATTGTGTCAATTCCTCTGCACACACACATGTCAACTATTGTTCTAAGTGTATGCATGCAATATGGGAGTCTGAATATTGGCACAAGTTCCAAAATATATACAACAGCTCTCAGAAGATATAAATTCCTAAAAATTCTACAAGATAAATAGTTGAGTTATTTTTTATGCCTTCTACTAGAATCTAGAATACTATCTTTAGTGTGAGATATGTGCATGTGTATATCCCAACTGCTCAGAAAACTGACCCAGTAGTCAAGTACAGGAATTCACAAGCAATCTAGGTAAATTAAGCAAGGCCATGCTCCAGAAAATTTAAATAAATAAAATATTTAAAAACCTACTTCAAAAACTATGCTTTCCTCTATTGAGGCACCAAAACCAATGAAATTTTAAGAACATAATATATACGTTTTAATAATTTTTTTAAAGTTTTACTTTAAAAAAAGATTATTTATTTATTTATTTGTTTGTTTTATATGAGTACACTGTAGCTGTCTTTAGATATAACAAAGGAGAGCATCAGATCTTATTATAGATGGTTGTGAGCCATCATATAGTTGCCAGGAATTGAACTCAGAACCTCTGGAAGAGTAGTCAGTGCTCTTTACCACTGAGCCATCTCCCCAGCGCCAAGTACACAATATCTTTTATGATTGATTCAGAGACAGAAGTATGAAGACGTTATTTTATAAATAAAGGAAAGAAATGAATGTCAGAGCAACAGTTAAATAAGTGACAGAATTAGTGAGGAGTGACTGAATCCTCAGTACCCATATCACAAAAAGCCTGAGTCACTGGGGAGAGGAAGAAAGGCTTTTTTCATTAAATTTGAATACTGTTAGATGTGTCTTAACTTCTTTTAGCCTGATCTCAATTCTCCAAATACCCTGAGTTCCTCCTTTCTATGATTCTTCTCTCCACTGGGCACTTGCTTTTCTAAGGCTGTGTCAACATCACATTCACTACCCTGCTCCACCTAATGACTTCCAAATAATAGATATACAGAGAACTCTTAGTTTGATAAGACTTTGATAATACTTCATAATACTTTCTTACATAATTGGCCTTTTATCAAGGTTCTAATGCTTTGTCTCTTTCTTCTTCAGCATCTTGCAAGTACCTTTGCTCTGCACGCAATTTCAGGATGAATAGTATTGAGTATATGAGTGAAAATAGCTTCAAGAGAAAATTCCTCCCAGACATCGAATAGATAAAGCAGTATTTTGGTATTGAACAAATCAGAGCTCTGTGATCATCTTGAGCTGGTAGAAGCTTTCAGTTATAGCCTCTGGCTCTGAAAAAGCCTTAGCCTGTCTTTCCACTCTTTTGAAGAAGTCTTCTCTTCTTCTTCTTCTTCTTTTTTTTTTTTTTTTTTTTTTTTTTGATACATGTAGGTTTTTGTCTACTAATTACTTTTGTACTTATCTCTACTGTGAAATTCTGTAGAGAGTCCTTGGCAAACTTGGCCCTCCTAAAGGAGTCTGCTCTGAGTTTTTCCTTTTGATTTGATGAAAGTAATCTCTTTTATTCATCTTCTCTTGAGGAATTTAGATGATCAAATTTCAGTTTAATAGATAAACCAGCTGTCACTCAGATAAACCTTCAAGAAATGCAAAACACAACTCCATATGTTTCAATGTGGTAGAGAATTGGAGGTTCCAGCTAACTAAGCCCCTGAGGACATCAGAGAGATATCCTCAAAGGCAGCAATCACTGAGCAGGTGGTTGGTTTTATCAATTTGTTTACATCCACAAAACTTACTCCTATAACTTCCATTCTATGCCACATTTAGTCATTGACATTGAAAAAGTATAAGGATAAATCGAGAAAAGTGGAAAATAAAAACTTTAAGGAGAGAAAAAATAAGTGAAGTACTAACAAATTTCCCACTAGGAATCACATATACTTGAATGTTTTTTTTTACCTTGAAGATAAAGAGAAATAAATAAAGGTGTAAGAATGTTCTTTCTAAAAAAAGAAGTCTGTGTTGGCATTCATAGAAGAGGGATACAATATCATTATATTTTAATTAAAATAAAACAATTTTGTAAAATAGAAAAATATGTTGCTATATTTGAATGGAAGACAAAAGGATTAAGATTATAAATGAAGAAAACACCTACTGTGCTCTGAATTTAGCCTCAGAATATTAGTTCACTGAGCTAGTGTAGCTACATCTTGTTATTCAGGCACAAAAAAGAACTTGTATGTCCCAAGGATACAAAGTTACCAACTTTAGATCTTTTATTATTTTAGCAATGACAGGTCGAGAATTCCTACTCAGAAAAAGTACAACAAAGGTGGAAAAGATTCAATTCTGTACAGTTCTATGCATTCTTAGTTTACTCTTCCATCTCAGCATGAAACAAAGTAACACTTTTCTTTAAGGAGTTCTTTCCTTCAGCTGAGGCTATGAGTATCAAAATATGGTTCATTCCTCTCAGAGAAAATACTGCTTATAGATTCTCATGGCTTCAAACTTTATCATCTTACTAGCTTTTCTAAAAAGGCAGGAATCCTTGAGCTTACAAAACAGAAATGTAACCACAACTTTCCAGGTTCTTTACAATTCACTTTCAGAAAACTAAAGTTGGTTGCTTGACAATAAAAGCCAACCAAGGAGCTTGCTAGAAAATAGCCTTCTGCATTTCTCCATGATTTACTCACCACAAAACATGATCACATTGTGATAAGACAGAAATTACAAGAAAATTATTCTGTCAATAACTTGCTTTTACTTTTATTTCTTAAGGTCTCAATAATTCATTTAACAAGCATAAGAATATTTATGGACAAAAATATAAATTTAGGAGATAGGGAGATGGCAACAAAAGGTTAGAGTACTTACTCTTTAGGCACATTGATATGAGTTCAAATACTCGTCGAGTAAAAGGTCAGGAATGCCCACATGTGGACCTAAAATCCTAACATTGTAGAGGGAAGATGCAGAAGAATCAGTGAGGCTTAATGGCTAATTCTAGGTTCATTGAGAATCAGAAAGAAGATGATAGCAAAACATCTGTTGTCCTCTTCTGACCTCTCCAAGCATATGAATGAGCATATGTATCTATACTCTAGACAGTTATATACCCAAAACACACACATACACAACTCAGACACACTCTCCCACACATACTCACACATATACACATTCATAAACACACGCTCACATATGCACACATATACACACTCTCACACACACATTCTCACACTCTCACAATACACACACAGCTTAGATTTTAAAAGATAGGTTCACTGTAATGATAACCAAGAACACGACTAATTTAAAAAATAAAATTCTCAACCCCCTAAAATAATACTCTTTGACACTTCTTATTTTTGTCATATTCCATACAGGAAAGGAAGGAAGGGAGGGAGGGAAGGAAAGAGGGAGGGAAGGAGGGAGGAAGGGAAAGAGGGAGTACACAGGTGTGTTACTTGGATGAAAAATAACTTATAAGGAAAGCACAAAACAAGCCCCAAAAGGAAATTAATCAGATTCTTTTCTCACCTTAGAGTGATTGATGCAGATGTTTTCAGGGCTTTGGGGAGGAACATCTGCTGTGCATCAGTCCTAGCAAGCGTGGGTGTCACCATAAAGCCAGTGCACACTCTTGTGTTTACAACCTGGCAGTACTCATTTCCTCCTTTCTGTTTCTGCGACTCACAATGTATAAGAAATTAATTATTCTAGACAAATTGGCTCCACGGTAGTGGAAGTAAACTCCCTTGATTCACAGCCTCGAAGATGGAGAAATCCATGGTCTTAGTAAGCAAGAGAAGAAAAACATGGGAACTCTTGCTAACATCTACACTGACCTTGTTAGCTTGTTTTATTTTTGTTTATTTTTGTCTTTTTTCTGATATTTATTTTCCTAAAACAAAAGAGCCATGTGGTAACTAACTTAGGATGAATGCCCATTCATGTCAGGAAGTAATTTTAAGGGACAGCTAGTTGCTTGTTAGATCCTCAATTCATATGTCTTAGACTTTTAGCAAAATTTTTTAACAATTCTATTTCAGAATTACTTAATACTAAGCTAAGAAAAATTTAATTGGATCATATTTTGGCTAGAAATGGTTAGAAATTAATAGTAAACACTAGAAAATAACATTTACAGATTTTCATACACAGTTAATACCTAATTTTAAAAGTAAAGGACATTTAAGATTAGAACCCACAAAAGTTTAATTTACAAATCAACACAGAAGTTATGACAGGAATATAGATAGAACTTGGGTTTTGTGACTCACTTAAAAATTTAAAAATAATATTATAGAGAAAAGACTGTGTGTCGATTATGTGAATATAATTGAAAATATGTTCTTCCTTTTTTAAGTCACCCATTATGAATAAGTACTTCTGTTTCCCATGTTCCTGTGGGATATCTCAGGTCAAATGTCAGCTGTGGCCTCGGAATGGCCTCTTAAAATCATGTCTGTCCTTCCTCTAAAAGCAGGTGCATGAAATAAACCAGCAGGCAGTCAAACTTGAAATTGCATTTGTGTGCCCTAAATCATGACATTCAGTTTTGAAGAGAAAGAAGAAAGCACAGATGTCTTTTCACCAAAGGATCCATCTCTGTGGAGAAAAAAGAAGGAGGGGGGTGGACAGGAAATCTCAGAGACACAACACATTCCTGTTTGCCCCACTGAGTGCTTCCACAGACCTTCTTTGTGTCAGACAGAATGGAGACCAGACTTTCACAAGTGGCCAGGCCAAGATCGGGGCTGCACATTCTCAGCCGGTTTCTGTACTCACTCAGCTTTCTTTGCATGACAAAATATAAAGACAATCTTATACTTTATCATTACGAATCTTACTTCTGGAGTAAGCAGGAAACGTTTTGTGCTATTCAGAGAAGAAGAGACAAGCATCTGGACCACATTGAGAACATTCCCTTGAAGACAGTACCCTTCTACATTCACTAAATCCTCCACTGTTTTAGAGTCTCACATGTAATCAGCAAATTCCCTTAGAAGAAACATTTTAAAGAAAGTGTAAGTCTGGAAATGAAATTTGAACACTAAGATTAAACTGTGCTGTACACCTGCATGCACATCTTCAAATGTGAATATCAGGATGTTTTCCAAATTCTGCTGTTGGCTGTTGGTCTATGGTCTAGTTTAGTTCTTATTACTTAGATACATATTTTAGCATATTGATAATACAAAAAAAATGAAATTTTTATATATAACTTCAATTTTTCTCTCTCTCTAAAAGAAAAAGAAAAAAAACTATAATGTAGCACACATCTAAAATCCAAAACTTGAAAAGCTAAGGTGGGATGATCTAAAGGGCAAAGCCAGCATGGGCTCTATAGTGCACCTACACACACATACACATGCATGCACACACGGGTACATGCATGTATGCACACATGCATGTGCACATACATATACACATACAGTAATGCGTACAAGTTCACACACAAGCATACACACACATATTGCACATGCAACACACACGCACACACATATACACACATACACATGTGACACACACAGACATGCACCGCACATACACGCATATACACACATACACACACATGCATGAATACATGTGGCACATACACACACACGTGTGCATGCACACACACACAAATAAATACATCATAGAAGGGAAAGCATCTTCCCTATGTCCATATATTACTGAAGGATATAATTCACTGCAAATCTTTGACTCTTGACTTTATATCCATGATAAGTGATGTATGTCTGTATGTTTTTGGATATGTCCATGCATATATACATTAAAATACATCAACATACACTTTATAAAATGCTATCTGTATCAGCTGTATCTACTTTAAAAATTTAATAAATATCCTGATAAGATGATGTGTTTTAAACTATTCTTCAACAATAATATTCAGTAAGATTTGAATTCCGAATAACACAGTAATTTGTACACTTAGATTCTATTTACGAGATTTTAGAAAATAAGAGATTTGACAACAGACATAAAGGCAGAACAGACAAGAGGCAACCAGAACACAGTTATGCCTTAAGGGGCTTGCTAGCTGGCATTACCACCAGGGCACATAGAAAAACTTCCCTTTTAAATCCATTCCCATGCAGAATAGGCTTTGTCAGTTAGTACAATTTAAACTAATGTTCTCATTAATAGTAGGTTAGCCAATATTCGAAGACAGAGCATGTATCTTGTTATGTAACATTATTTCATTGATTATGTTATTGATTTACTTTATATCCCAATCACAGCTTTCCCTCCCTCTTCTCCCCCAGACCCGCCACTTCTCTTCCAGTCCTCCTTCCAACCACTTTCCCTTCCTCCCCAGAAAAGGAAAGGCCTCCCATGGATATCAACCAGCCTTAGGATATCAATTACCATAAGGCTAGGTCCATCTTCTATTGAAGCTAGACAAGGCAGCCCAGCTAAGGATTCAAAAGCAGGCAACAGGCAACATGATCAGAGACAGCCCCAGCTCCTGCACTAGGAGTCCCATATGAAGACCCAATTGCAAGACTATTACATATATGCAAAGGTCTAGATCTGTCTCATGCATGCTTTCTGGTTGACAGTTCAGTCTCTGATTCTGTATGTTTTCTTCTGGTGTCCTTGACTCCTAAGCTCCTTCAATCCTTCCTCCCCCTCTTTACTCACCTTGTCAGATAATTAAAAAGTCTCCTACCAAATTGCTGCTTCAATGGCACTTCACTTTGTTTTTTCTCAAACCTTAGGAAATAGTCATCCATTAAAAAATAACTTCTTATATTATTTCCTTTAACTTTCCAAATGCAACAAGTAAACTATTCTGTCACACAATTGAACACAACTTAGGGACAAAAAGAAAAACACATGTTGGCAAGACAAGAAGATCCAAACTGCTAAACTAAAGCATAATGCTTGAAAAGGCCACAGACTGTATTATCACAACCATGTGTCAGTCTGGATGAGGCTAAAATATAGAGTCACTTAAACAATAGTGTGGCAAAAGTTCAGAAGAACAGGGGAAGGTTTGCAAGTGCGGTAAGTCAGTATTCTAGATGCAATGAAAACAATTCTGTATGGTTTTATGATGGTAAATCTTTGATATTGTCCATTTGTCAAAAACCTATCGATGTGACATAAAGAGATGTGTTCTAGTTGGTAACGATCTTTCTGTATTGGTTTTCCCACATAAACAGCACAAAGTGATGATATGGAAGATTTTGACAGAATATAAAATCTGCGTTTTTCTTTTACTATCTTGTCTCCCCTGACCCTGTCTCTCTCTCTCTCTCTCTCTCTCTCTCTCTCTCTCTCTCTCTCTCTCTCTCTCTTCTGTCTGTCTCTGTGTGTCTGTTATGTGTGTCTGTGTGTTGTGTCTTTATGTCTGTCTGTATGCCTGCCTGCCTGTCTGTCTGTGTATAACTGGGTATTGAACTCAAGATTTAATATATGCTAGACAAGGACTATAAATCTCTTTGTTAAATTTTTAGACAGATCTCTCTATGTCATTTATGCTGACTGGAGGCCTCAAACTTTCCATGCCTCTGCCTTAGCCTATAAGAACCAGAAATTACAGGTGAATGCCACAAGGTCTACCTTTGTGCTTTTTGTCTTATTTCTTCTGTTTTTATTGGTCTAAAGCTGTTCTGGAACAGAAAGTATACTAATATTAAAACATGAAAGGAAGGAAAATAAACTAAAGGTGAAACGCTGAATTCTGCCAGCACAGGGCTCACTATGATTTGTGATAACACACACACACACACACACACAAAATTCTCTCTATGTGCTATCAAGTTTTCTTGTACATTAATTTATTGAGTGAGCTGGGAAGTAAAATGAAAGGCTTCATACATGTTAAAAAATGTGCTTCATCTCAGTTTCACACAACAGCTCATTAAATAATTCTCATTTGGGTTGTCTTTTAAAAAGAGTAGAAGACATTACATAAAACCAATCCACAAAAACTATCAAGGTGCAGAATGCTAAGGAAGCACAAGTACTAACTCAGCCTGAACTAAGATGGCTTGAGTTCTGATGATTTCTCCTTCTAGGGTCTTTAGAATTTGGCCTCAGCCTTTCCCACTTACTAAATAGACATTAAACAAACCAGACTGTCCAGTTCAAAGTCTGCTAGCTGCAGGAAAGTTAAAAAAAGAAAAAAAACACTTCAGGAGATTGCACTTTGTTAAGATCTTTGCTGCTCAAGGGTTGTGTTGAAACTGGTAGATGACTGGCTCAGGCATGCCTGAACTGGTTCAAGAAGACACAGCCAGATCTTACCTACACTGTTACATAAATAAACATCAGAGAGATGGGAGTCAGAGGGGAGAGTGGGAGATAATGTGTAGCATCAGTTGCATTTCAATTAAATGAGATCTTAAGCTGGAGAATGGGCCAGCTCAGTGCTAAGTTATACATTTGGGAAAAGGTCCCTGCTATAAGTCTCAGGATACCCTTCTCATAGTTTTCTCTAAGTAGAAGATCTATAAAGAAAACCATTTATCCTTTCAGTAAGGTAATGTGCCATATTTCAAAGGTTGTTTTTGTTGTTGGTAATTTTTTCATTTTGTTTTTTGTTTGTTTGCTTTTACAGAATCACCTTTATCACCAGTTTCCTAGCTGACATGAACAAGATAGGGAAATCATTTTTAATTAACAAGGAGGAAAACCACAATAAGAAAATGTGCCTTCTAAGACTAAATTTCCTCAAACACCCTTGATTATAATATCAGACCATGACATGATTGCTCCCAAGTAACTTAATACTTGCTACCCACCCTTTGCAGACATCCCCCTGCTAACGGTTCTCTTCCCTGTTGTGATTAACCTACAGGCTATCCCACAAAGAAGGCATGCTGCTCCACAAATCCAGCAGAGACAACGCCATCACCGGGAAACATGCCTGGGACAATAAACTGCCTTCCTCCAGACACCTCATCTGACTGAAGACTCCGGAGACACATACTGAGATCCAGAGCCACGGCTGAGTCGACAAAGGACAGACCTAGACCTTCCAGCTACAGATGAACCCTCTTGCCAAAATCAAATGGCTACTGAACTTGGGAAAAGCTACATGTTAGTAAGGAAAACATAATGTCTGTCTAATTAATCAGATGTTATTACTCTCAAACTGTACAACCTGTAAAACAATTAATCGGTTCAATGATCTCTTGCCTTCCCAATCCCCAACTCAACTCTCCTTACCCTGTGATTTAATTTTGCTACCCCCCTACAGCCTGTTTAGTGTTTTCTTTTGACTTCCACCTCATCCAAATTTTTCACTACAAATGAGTCACTCCAGTGATGCCCCTCCTTTTAAAAAAGAAAAAGGAGGAATTGTGGGACAGTGGACTGTGAAAGGATACCATGGTTTCTCGTCGAGCACTGGCAAGAGATGGCCAGAGACTCAACAGGTATATCTGCAAGGGACAGCATGCATTTCGCCACACTCTCAGACTCCAGGCTCCTGACATGAGGTTGAAGACCTCCATTGATCCACGCCTTTCAGTCACGTGGAACAATGCCTCTACAGCCCCTCCCAAAGAAAGGTTTGTGGCCTTTGGATCATATAGCACAGGTAGAGGGCGTGACTACAGGCTACAGAGCCTCAAGAGATCTCCATATTAATGAGATACCCAAAGGCCAGACAGCATAGCCAATTAAGCATTCCTTCCCAGACCCTCCTCCTCCCTGCAAAGGTATTTAATCTCATGCCTGTCCTGAGAGCAGGGGGGTACAGCTTCATCCACTTTCCACCATGACAATAAACATTTTAAAACCATGAATTTCCTCTCCTACTTGGGGCCTGCCTTTGGGGACCATGGAGAAGGTCTTCAACCAATGAGCCACCACCTAATCTCCCACTGGAGAACCTCTCTGTATTCCAGCTATAGAGGCCTGCCAATTCAAGCAAGCTAGCCAAGCCAACTGTGACCCAGTTGAGTTGCCTCGATCAAGAGTCTCATCCACCCCATGAGGCATCACCAGAGCTTCTCTCCCTCACCCCTTTCGCTGTGGGCAGGTCCAATCCGTATGTCCCCATCTCAGTCTCTCTGTGGCCTCCCAGGAGAGCCTGAGAGCCCAAGGGCTGAGACCAGCTGGTCTCCGGTCAGCTACCTCGCTGAAGACCCCCAACCCACAAACTCTGCCCCCCACGGGACCTCAGACTGGGATCTCCCCACACCTGGAGTGGAGTTCTGGAACTTCTTACTGCCTGACATCCGCCTGGCACTGTGTGGAGTAAAGTCAGTCAAATTCCTGTGCTTCTGCCCTCTGAACATAGATTCCAGCTGCCTAGTGCAGCAGACACTCAAGAACCACAACTTAGCCCAACAGAACCCATGCCCACGTGCAGACACCACAGCCCCACAATGGATGTTACTTACTGGCTTGCTTCCTCTGTTTTGCTCAGCTTGCTTTCTTATAGAATCCAAGACTACCAGCCCAGAGATGGTACCACCCACAAGGAGCCTTCTCCACTTGATCATTAATTGAGAAAATGCCTTACAGCTGGATCTCCTGGAGGTATTTTCTCAAATGAACCTCCTTTCTCTGTGATAACTCCAGCTTGTGTGAACTTGAAACAAAACCAGCCAGTACAGGGGCACTCTTCAAACTTTCATTTATAATACATATGCATTTAAATTATTTATATAACCTCGATGGGATTTTTTTTTTAATTCTACTCTTAAAAATATTAGACTTGGTGCTATCATAGATTTTAGATATTGGTCTAAATCTTACTAGTATGCTGGAAAACAATGTTTATTAACAGCACCTTTTCTGAGCAAGAAAACTTTATGGAATTGGGTACTACCCTGTACATTGTAAGATATATGAAGCATTCCTTGATTCTAACTACATGATGCATTAACACTTAGCTGTGACAACTAAAACTCTTCCCAGACATTTAGCAATGTCCCTTTGAGAAGCAGCACCACTTTGTGTTTGTGCTGTGAAACTCTGTGCAGGAATCCTCCTGCACTTAGATTCTATTTCAATGGACTGAGTAATAGGAAAGTTGCTATTAAATGAAGGCTCCAATTAAACATTTATAGTGTGAGCTGCACATACATTAAGATGATCGGGATGGCATTTGGATCACTGCCTCTCATTATTCAATGTCCTCTATGTCACCTAAAAACAAACCAGATAGCTCAAAGGCAAGAGCTTTCCGAATTATTTCTTGACTCTCTAAGGTAAAAGTGACTCCCTTCCCAAGTCCTCTTTTCTTCCCTCCCTCTCACCTCCCTTCATCCTTTTCTTCTTTCCTTAGTCTTTTTTTTTAAGACTTTCTGAATTTATGCCTATGTGGGAGGGAGGTATATGCATACATGTGGGAGAGGCCAGAAAGGCCAGTGGAGGGTGTTAGATTCCTGGAGCTATAACAGCTACAGGCTGTTGTGAGTCATGAAACATGGGTTCTAAGAACTGAACTCAAGCCCTCTGCAAGAGTAAGATGCACAGTTAACTGATGAGCTTGTCTCTTCAGCTCCATTTCTTCCAGTTCATTTATTATATTTCACAAACCACCATGATTAGTGCTCCTCTAAGGTCCAGAATGAAGTGCTAAAGACAAAGATTAAAAATCAAATCCAAGAAACTAATCATCTTAATTTGTGGCATAATAAGAAATACTTTAATTTTAAAGGAAAACAAACTTTAAAATGGCAAGTATAGCTTGGGTATTCTTGTAATCTATAATTGCAATGAACTTTCCCTCTATATATTTTTCTTGATGGTGTATGGGTATTGTTATAAATATCAAATGTGATACTCAACTGTATATGACCTCCACCATATTTATAAGGAAAGATTTTTTTCTTTTTTTTTATTGGATATTTTATTTATTTACATTTCAAATGTCATCCCCTTTCCCGATTTCCCCCCAACAAACCCACTATCCCATCCCTCCTCCCCCTGTTTCTATGAGGGTGCTCCCCCCCACCCTCCTACTACCACCTCACCGCCCTGACATTCCCCTACACTGGAGCACTGAGTCTTCAGAGGACAGAGGGCCTCTTCTTCCAATGATGCCAGATAAGACCATCCTCTACTACATATGCAGCTAGAGCCATGGGTCCTCTTTTAGTGATGGTTTAGGCCCTGGGAGCTCTGGGGGTTCTGGTTGGTTGATATTGTTGTTCTTCCTATGGGATTGCAAACCCCTTCAGCTCCTTCAGTCTTTGCCCTAACTCCTCTGTTGTGGTCCCATGCTCATTCTGATGGTTGGCTGCAAGCATCCAGTTTTGGTTCTACATGAAACACTGAAATATCAGCATGCTTCTTTTGCATGTGTATGTGTAGTGATGTGTAGTGTGTGTGTGTGTGTGTACTTATATGGAGGCCAGGAATATAAAACCAACTTTTTTACAATATAGAATAGTAAACCATGGAGACTTCTGAATGAAGGACTAACATGGTTTGGGTTGTATTTTCTCAGGTTTACTACATTGCATATACTAATAAGGAAAAGACAAACAAACAGATAGCAGTTAGGTGGGTATACTTAGGTAGTGAGGATGATCTCATTTAAGCTTGGATGGCAATGGAGATGGTGGGAAGGGGTTAGATTCTTCTAGATATATTTTGAAGATACTGATTATAGATCCACAGTGAAAGATGCATGTTAAAGGGGGTTTCAAAGGTAACATCAAGGTTAACTGAAAAAACTAAGACCTAATGTTTATTCTAGTTGACATTCAATTACTAATGACCTGCCAAGGTCCACATTTTCTATACACATATCATCATTATGATATGTTTTACTGCATAAATAAGTACAAAAGGGACCCCCTAACATCATGGGAAGTACCTATACACAAGGAGATAGGGTGAAGTCCATGTACACAGAGAAAGTTTCTGATGGAAGATCACAATAACTGATCTTTGCTGATAAATATGATTTTACACATTACCATTCTAGGTCAACTAGAACATCTGGTCAAAATTATTATTTCATGTCTAATAATTTATGCACAGGTTCAACACCTACTGACTATGTCCCAGCGATACTTAGTTATTACTAATACAACAGATATCACCAAGTGTTTGTGTGTATCCAAGACCATAACATGGTAAAAACAAACAAACAAAACACCATACTATACTTATTCTAGAACAAAAGATAACACTGAGTAGAACTCAAGTCTTATATAGCAAACACCTTTTTTTTTTATTATTATTTTTATCGTTTGTCCTTAGTCAAATAGAATGTGCAAGTAAAGTCATATCTAAAGTGCTTATACTTATTGGACATTTGGAGATTTCAGACATTGGAAAATGTTTCAGAAGGCCAAATTGTGTCCCTGCAGTCCTAGCTATCTGGGTGGGGCTTTCTGAAACCATCCTATCAAATCACTCTGTTCCCTGCCTTGGACAGATGACATATTGCAGTGATCTGGTGAGTCGATTTCCGCTGTGGTCATTTTGAAGCAATGTAATTAAAAGGAGCTATGGAAATATGGCCACTGATTTCTCTTTCTTGCTAACAAATCCATACGTTTTTCATTGACTGAAATATTACCAACTTCTCTTTCTTCCCATCAGTACAGGCTGTTCTGACAGGATTCAGTGATGTCATGCTTCTGAGTTTGAACAAGGCTGGCAGCACTGAAATGATGGACTTCTCCACTGGAGGAGCTGAAATATCTTTCCATTGCTCTTGTTTGCCTCACAAGCTGCTGAGTTTTCATGGCACACTTGGGACCATGATGACTTCTTTTAACCTCTTCTAGAAAATGTGGCCAATGACAAAAACAAATCATCAAATACAAGAGTATAATTCTCTTTTGCATGAAAAAAAAAAAAAAAAACCTGTCCTATAACTATTTCAAAAGATCCTAAAGCTAGGACTATCAACTTAAAAAGATGTTTTCTAAAGCTGTATGGGTTTGAGGAAAATAACTAGGCCTTTGCTATTCTAAGAAAGGTTCGTTTCCAATTGTGTAGTCACTCCTATCTTCCATCCACTAAGTTCAACTTGCTTTCTCTGTCTTTCCATCTTTGTATTTCATTTGAATGTCCAATCATCAGGCCAGAATTGCCTTGTATCTCTGCAAGTTAAAGTATTTGTTCTTTCTACTGTTTCACTAAAACAAAATTTTAATATAGTAATCATTTTAGGCACTTTTATCTATTCTTAATGCATTGTAATAATTTATACAGATTGTTAATTTGACCGGATTTACAATCACCATGGAAACAAATCTCTTCTGTCTGTAAGGGACTATCTAGATTAGCTTAAATGACAAAACTAAAGTGTGGAAGGCATCATGTAAAATGAATTATTTTAATATAAATGTAAACAATTAATTAATTAATTAATTCAGCAGCTGTGGTTCTTTACCTTTGCTGGTCCTCAATGATGACCCAGAAAAAAACAAGACCTATTTAAAGCTTCACCTCAATATCTGGGAAGTATTGATCTATCTATGTTAAGCTAATCTGGCTACCTCCCAAGCGTGCTCCCAATCCTTAGAATTAGGCCTTCCATTTTCTGTTGAATTCTCAAGAACTTTATCTTTCTTCCTCCCTGTGGCTTTCTCTTATTCCTTTCTCCTCCCCCTGACTGGTAGAAGTTTCTCTTCTTCGAAGACAACAGGTGATTAACATCTATTACAAGGCAGAGAATTAATGGTAAGAATTTGTATACAAACTTGAGACAGGAGATTCTTGGCCTAAGAATTACATACAGTACAGTGTCTGGATTGAAGGAAGATTATGAGGGCAGAGAAATCAGCATTGGAATAACAAAATAAGCCCTTTCTTCCTTAAATTGTTTTGATCAGGGTACTTTACTATAGCAACAGGAAAAGTAACTAAAATATGCCTCTTCTGCCTTACTCTTTTTTCCAAATGTTAATCAAATATATTCCAGATGTTTTGTATGTATGTGTTCCAGAGTGCCTTCTACCCCCTGAGGAATATTTAATAAATATTCCCTGAACTCCCACCCAGCAAGAGACATGTCGGTAGGTACTTGGGGATACTGAAGAATATTAAAACTTGTCTGTCCTCAGAGAGCTCCAATCTACTGGAAAGCCAGAGAAAACTCTTGCAACAAATAGAGTATAAGAACAATCTAGCTACAGGTGAAAAGTGAAATGCCATCAAAAATAACTTTATAATAGCCTAGAGTCTATTAATTAAATAAAATTACAGTGACAGTAATAACACTAGAGCATCTTCTCACCCAGCAGGATCATGGTTTTTTCACATTGTCAAATACCCATTCACATTAACTCATGTAGCTGTGCTCTCCTTAGCATATCTGGTACTATCTGTATTTGTCAGAAAAAAAAAAAAAAGATCATAGTAAGTAAGTATCAGCATGGCTGGTAGCAGAAACTGTCTCCAGAATCCAGGTCCTAATTTAAAAATAGATAGTTTCTGGCTTTTGACTAGTGAGGGGCATGGTGTACCTTTCTTCAGTCATCCAGAATCAGGATTCATTTGATGTGAGCCTCCTTTACTTTATTTGAACCAATGAGATCAAACTCATGTACTTCAGATGTACCAGGAACAAGGTCAGTGCCACATTCATCTTGATCCCCAAGATGGTCTCTTAAGACTGTCTCTCCCCAAAAGAAAGATGGTGATGACATCTCCAAGGCACCCCATGACTGGAAAGGTCTGAGCGTAACAATGAACCTGGCCACTCAGAATAGACAGGTCCATATTTAGACTGTACCTTCTGCTTCTGCCCTGATCATCAAAACACTTGAGAAACCTTCAAGAAACAGAAAGAATCAGAAAAAAATTAACATAGTGGAAATACTACCTTTGATGACATGTCAACATTGCTCTAACGATGCCTGACTAGTTTTCTTCCAGAGAACTTTATGAAACTGTTAAGCCAATCCTGCATACTGCACAGTCTGTGAGCTGCAGTGTAGGTAGGTGGGCACCAACCTAGTGACATCCTAAATGACATCAGCAGTGTATAATGAAATCTCCAGCTAGTTAAAAAGCAACAAGAGAAATATCTCAATAAGGATCATCCAACAAGAGAAAATAATAGACAGCAAAAGATCTTCCCTACTCAAGCTGCACCCTCTCCAATATAAAGCTCACTGAGTTTTAACCATTGGAATTTGAAACAACTCTATTACTCTGTCTTCTGGATTTCTGGGCGGGGGGGGGGTAAATCTTCAAAGGAGATATATACAGGTTTGGTGGAGAGAGTCCTTAGGAACAACATCCGTGAAGAAGGGAGAAAGGCAGGATTGGCTGAAAAGGGAAGTCAGGTTTAAATGTAGTTGCCACAAGTGACTTCAAACTCTCTCTTCATATGTGTTCCCTGTTTAGGAAAGGACATTCCTTTATGCCACTCAGCTGTCAGTCCTTGAATGCAGGAGTGCTTCATAGTAACATTGCTGGGCCAGTAAATTTCCATTAGCTAATGCAACTCTCAAAAAAGTAATCAGTGGTAGAAAGTCAGAGCCATTAGAGTGAGCCCTCCAGCTGCAGAGGTCTAGATGGTATATCACAGCCTCTGATATAAATAGTCAAAGAAGCTAAGCAATACTAGGATTTAACAACTTATACTCAAAGTGCGAGCAAATGCAACAGCACAGGTTAATTTATTTATATAAGAGTTTTATAATTTATTATATCGTCCACAAAACATATACAGTGAAACCAGATTTCTCATGCAGTCATCCATGCTGCTTATTTCCAATCTCTATCTCCCCTCAACAGCTTTTTACTGACTGGGTCTGAAGATAACATATGACTCACTCACCAGTTATTGGCCAGAATTAATCATATAGCTCTGCAAGAAAACTGGGAAGTATCTTTCCATGTGTTTGGAAAGGAGAGACATACAAATGTATCAGAACTATATTTACATAATCTCTTGATACTAGAATAAATTACACTAAAACATAAACTCCCCAGTCAGTCAATCAATAAGTACTAATCACATTTTATATAATAGTGCCACATGAAAGGTTTTGATAAATAGTATAAAGAACAGAAAAATATTAAAATAACTAGATTGGGTGGGGAAGTAGATAGATATCTCAACTGTTAGGGTCATTTGTTGCACATTATGAGCAGTCAGATCCCAGAACCCACATAACAAGCTGGGCATCCTGCAAAAATGTCTGTAGCTCCACATATTACACACACACACACACACACACACACACACACACACACAATTTTGTTTTTAAGAAAAGATCTTGGTAAAAAGAATTTGCACTACAAAATTTTCAAAAGTTATTCAGTTACCTAAATAATTGGGTATCAACTTGTGATAATTTATGCCAAAAGAAATGTCTAAGAGGGGGAGATGTAAGACATGATCCCATGAGCCGGGCAGCGGTGGCCACACCTTTAATCCCAGCACTTGGGAGGCAGAGGCAGTCAGATTTCTGAGTTCGAGGCCAGCCCGGTCTACAGAGTGAGTTCCAGGATAGCCAGGGCTATACAGAGAAACCCTGTCTCGAAAAACCTAAAAAAAAAAAGAAAGAAGGAGAGAGAAGGAGAGGAAGGAGGAGAGAAGGAAAGAAGAAGGAAGAAAGAAAGAAAGAAGAAGGAAAGAAAGAAAGAAAGGAAAGAAAAAAAATGATCCCATAAACTTAACATGATGCTGGAAATTTAAAGACTTCTAAGGGAAAAATCTGTCTTCACAATTAGAATAAGCTCTATCTTCACAAAGCCTCGGATCAATTCTCAATGTCACATTTTTTTCCTTAGGGCTTCAGGCTGGCTCAGATGTTAAGAACAAGTATTGCTTCTCCAGAGGACCTGGGTTCAGTTCCCAGCACCCACATTAGGTAGCTCACAGGAACCTGCAATCTTGACTCCATGGGATCCAATAGCTGCTCAAACATGATACAAATAAAAGTCACACAGGCACACACACACACACACACAAAAGAAAACTTAATAAAATAATTCCTTAAAAATACTTTTTAAGAAAAAAAGGATGAGAAGGGGAAAAAAGGAGATCTGTCTCTTGATTGGTCATGTTCTGAATCTCTGTTCCAACACTTGCTAAAGTTGAGCTGCAGCTGTCCTTGAAAGTGAGATCTTTTGAGGGTAACAAAGTTATAACCTCTACCTTCATGAACTGGATCAATTTCAGTATTCTGGGAGTATGTTGGCTATTGTAGCACTGATTTTCTGATTTCACAAGGCCTGGGTTTGGCTTCATATATGCTAAAACAGAGTGTCACAAGCCTGAGAAACAATTTGTTGGATAGCAAGTTCAGTGAGCTAAAAGTATGTCTATGAAAAATATACCATGATGAACCTGCCTGCAGAATCATATGCCTTCTATTCTAAGAGCTCAACTAAATTGCATCTCTTTGCTGATGTGTGTGGAACACCTCCCAGGGTCTGATTTCACTATCTTCATAACTCCTGGCATTACTGTGATCTTTCCTACTTCCCCAATATTTAAAAAAAAAAAAAAAGTGACTTGATCCATGGCCTTTAATAGAATCTGCTCAGGACACATAGTACATTTTACCTACCTTTTCTGTTGTGGAAAGAATATGAAAATCCATACGAAATAGTATAGTACCTCACCTGTTTTCTAACTAGATTCTTACTGTCCCTTAGGGTAAAGAGTTTTATTCCAGCTTTATGTATGGTAATATTTAGGTTTAGTGAGATTAAACTATATTTTCCAAGGTAAAATTAGCTAAATTCTTATACTAGGTATATTTCAAATATACATGTGTCAGACTCTAAAATTCATCTCCTTTTTAACTATAAAAGTTCCAACAAAGTCAGGGTACACAAGACCTGAACTTTATTCCAGAATTTTTATCATGTGATCTTCATTTTGATTTTTAAAGTAACGAATGTTCCTAATGGAGAGTCTCCTAATGTTTTTGCACCATATGCATGTACTGAGCTACAGTCTTTCAGAGGCCACATCAGGGAAGCTCACACATAATTCACTCTGCAGTTGTCAACATTAACCCCACACTGTTAATCTGCAAGAAATTAAAGCTAAGACCACCCAGTTTGTTAAACTGAGCCTAAACTTGTTTCTGACCTGAACTATACACCAGTTCTCATAAGGTAAAACATGGTATGTATCATTCTCATTCTGCTGGACAATGCTGTTCCATTTGAATCCATTGAAAAACACACATTTTAAATGCATCTGCCCATATTGCTATGCAAGAGCAGTTTTCAATGGACCGTGCTTGAGATGAATGGAAACACAGGATGTGTCTATCACACAGAGTGAAGCACTGGAGATTAATGAAACCAGATGTTCCCAGGAGTTGTGGGGAAGGAACAATGGAACGTTTCTCTGCTCCTCCTATTGATTTTCCCCGCCTCTTGTTTTCTCAAACACACTGCATAATACAAAGTAGTACTTAAGCAGGGCTACTCCATATAATTCAGAATGTGTTACATCCAAGTTGCTAGGTGACCACAGAAGCAATTTGTGACTGTGACAGGAAATTCAAAGATCTCTCTCAGTTCAATAAGTAAATTAACAATATATAAATAAGTATATTGCTATATGTAACTATAAACATAATAAATAAAAACTTAAAAGAAGAGATGATCTATATTACGAAAATAAATGTACTTTTAAAAAATCTGTAGAGGGAAGTGGACCAGCCTTGACGGCAGAACTGCAAATGAATCTGAATTCTGAGGTAAAGTGGAAGATGATCATCTCTAGGCCAGAACACTGTTTGCATTTTCCCCGTAGACCTGCCTTTATAGGTAGCCTCACTCTCAAGATGATAGCAGATTTTGAAATCCCTAGTGGGAACTATCTCACGCTGAAAGCTGAAAGCAAAGTGCTATTCAAAGGGCTGAGTCAGAGAACCTATCAGCACTTGCCATTTAGAACCCTGCATACCTCGGAAGTCAAAAGCAAGACCAAGTGAATGTGAGGGAAATGTAATCACCCCTCTCAACATGCTGCTCGAAATCTCTCCTGTGGTAATCACCAGGAAGCTTCTGGGAGAGCGAACATTTAATCTAAATGTAAAACAGAAAGTGCTCTTGGCCTTCCAGGGTTCAATCCACTGATGGGAAACAGGTCATCTTGTTGCCTTTCTCCTCCCTGGAAATTAGTCAGCATGCTCAGCTTTGAAACTCATCAGCACACTCCTGCTTTCACTTCCTCACAGATAGATAAGAAGCCTGTAATTCTGACTAAGAATGAACACTCTGAAGACACAAAGATTTGTGGCAGATAATGCAGTTGATTCATTCCGATGGGGAGATATGAGACCATAGGTGATGCCAGCAATCAATCTGTAAAATAAAATTTCTTCAGTCCAGTACTGCTACCAGACATGCAAGGCATAGCCCATGCAGAACACAGTCACCACAGGTCCAGGACTAACCATGAGATACACTTGGCATAGCCCATGAGGAACATGCTCACCACAGGTACAGCACTACCCATCAGACACACACAGCATAGTCCATGAGGGGCACGCTTACCACACGTCCAGTAGTGCCCATTAGGCACACATGTCCATGCTGAGCACACTCACCACAGGTACCAGCTCTGGTGACAGTCCTGTGATCACATCATGACGACAGCAGGCCAAACAAAAGGACATATTTTAAGGGAGAATAGGTGAGGGAGGAAGATTTGTAGTCCAAGTAGCAACTGTTATAAGACCCCACACTATAACAACACTGGGAAATATATGTTTTCTAGATTCTTCCTATCTAAACTCTTTCCTTATCACCATACTGTGAGAATTAAGCTCCTGGAACTATTCTATATTTTCACCCATCTCCATAATAATAAACATTTTTAAGAGGAAAAATATTATTGTCCATGCTTGATGTTTCCTTCCCAGGAGCTGCAATGCTAACACAAGCCTGTCCCTTTTATCTGCTTAGGACTTACTGACTGGTGTAACTGAAGCTCAGCTCCTTCTTTCTTCTAAATAACTCAGAAAGAGCTCCTTTTTTTTTTTTTTTTTTATTCTTATGACACTCTTATTTTACCCAGATGTTCTATGTTCAAGGGACTACCTCAGACAGAAGAATGCAATATATCATTGCACAAATAAGTCTCTCTCTCTGTAGATTCCCGCATGTATCCCATATCCCACACTACTTTACCCATATGCAGCAGGAATTCTCTGCAGTGTCTATGTAGTCAGGCTCATCGAATGTAAAACGCCAAAACGCATCCTAAGAATTTATGTTTATACCCATAGGTTTGTGCTGTTCTTGACTTTAGTCAAAGAAATTTCTTTTTTCCTGTGGGTAACAGTTAATGCAGAGACTCATTATTGGTCAAGGCACTGAGCATAAATAGCTATGAATGTTTAGCTATGAAGGAATCATCTTTATTAACCTCCCATTATCCAAGGATTAAGGAACTTCACAGAAAAGGTATGCTAAGAATGTAATTCTGACAGATGGAAAGAAGATCGTGGGAGAGGACATGACATCAGTTCACAGCAGCTGTGGTCCTCTGTCCAAGACATGCTTGAACTCAAGTTAACCAAAATTCAAACACTGATGATGGAGAAGCCTCCAAGGCCCCGACCCTATTAGAGGAGTTATTGGCAAATGAATACCACCAAAGGGTGGATAAATCACTCTATTTTGGAGATTTAAGTGAAAGTTACTTGTGCCTCAGTGGGTGGTCACATACTTACGTGCATATGGACAGAACTAAATACACCTGGGGTGTATTAACAACAAAAACAAAAATAAAAAGAGAACATGAAGCTGGAGAAAAAGGGATGGGGATATAAAGAAAGTTGGAGGAAGAAGGTGATGAATTAATATGAGCATTATAGATTGCATAAATATATGGTACATTGAAAGGATACAAGGGCACACAGAAGCAATGGAAGGATATTGAGCATATGGTACTGGGGAAATATCCTTGGGTTGAAACTAAAAAAAAAAAAAAAAAAAAAAACCTCAGTGATCTGCTAGCTATGTAAGCCTCAACCAGCTACTTACACCAGAGCTCTGGTCCTGTTTATAAAATAAGAGCAATGTCTGAAATTGTAATAAGGAATAAACATAAATTTTAAATGTAATTTAGGAACTTGCCTGGTATGTACTCTCCCATCAAACTGCACCCCTAGTCCCCAGTTTACATTAAACCATTAATGTTTACATTATAATGACATCTCTATGGTTTATATTTGAAACCAAACCTGAATTTTCATTAACATTCTTGAAAATGTTCAGTAAAAAAAAATACTTTTAAAGAAAGGAGCTCTCATTTGTTCATCATACTAAACTACATCATACAACTTACCATTACAGATAAAGAACTATTTAGACCCTGTTTCTAATCTTATTAGTGAATTCATTGTCCTGTCTTTGGTGGTTTGAGTAGCTATGGCACCTATATATTCATGTCTTTGAATGCTTGGCCATAGGGAGTGGCACTATTAGGAGGTGTGGCCTTGTTGGAGGAAGAGTGTCACTGTGGAGGTGGGCTTTGGGATCTCCTGTGCAAAAAACTGGGCCTAGGGTGGCAGTCTCCTGCTGCCTAGAGATCAAACACTCTCAGCTCCTTCTCTAGCACCATGTCTGCCTGCCTGCTTCAATATACCTCACCATGATGATAATGGACTAAACCTCTGAAACTGTTAGCCAGTCCCAATTAAATGTTTTCCTTTATAAGAGTTGCCATGGTCATGGTGTTTCTTTGAAGCAATAGAAGCCCTAACTAAGACACTGTCAAAAAACTAATATTTTTTTATTAAAGCTCAGAAATTACAAGTTTTACATTTGTAAAATTCCAAACATCAAAATCACACACATACACACACACATGCATACACACACATACATAATTTGAGGTTGTGATGGATGATATTTTAATGTATGTTCACATACATTAACTCCTAAGGTCTGCTCCTCTGGAATTCAGATACTAGAGGAACCATCTGAGTTGATATTTCACTTAGTGACCTTTATGTGGATTGGCCATTTAATTTGAGAGTTTTGTTGAGCAGTGAGAACAGTTAGTAATGATGCCGGGACAAATAAGACCCACCAAGGATGCTCCAGGAAAGGCCCTGTTTTACCACCCTTATTAAACGAGGCGTTCCAACCCTACAACACACGATTTCTCAATTCTTTGCTTTTTTTTCTTCTCTGCTCATGATGAAATTCTAACACAGCAACCTAACTTAAATGAGAAACTCCATTAGCAAAGCCCTTAATTAACTCTTCTATTAGAAAATAATTAATTTTACAAAATAATTGGTTTCATTATATTTTCATGCACACATATAATGTACTTATATCACACAGTCCTGCCTGCATTAGTCACTAAGCTGTTTAAGTAGATTAAAATATCTAAGTTGTGTCTATGACCAAACATTTGTTTATGTTCTGGTCTTTTCTCTACAAAAATTCCCTAAAAGGGAGTGCTTTACTTGCCTAGGGGAGTTGGTTGCCGGCCCCATGTGACACCAAAATAATTAAGTCCCAAATTGCTTTGTGATCAGCTCTGTCTGGAAAGCTGCCTCAGTTCACCACTTTATTTTGGAGTTGACACAGCCATCGTGGGTGGTATTGAGAACATCTGTTCCCAGGATTCCAAGGAACAAAGTCATGAATCACTACTCCCCCAAAAGACTTCAATTTTACTTGAGGTCTTAAAAGTCCCAGAAGATGTATTAAAGATTCACTTCCAGGATGTTTGCAGTAAACAATTAATGTTTCGTGACCTAAGACTAACGAGAGTGGCCACGTTACTTTACGAAAACCGGACAATGGAGCTTCATCTTACCCTTGTTTCCCTCAGAACACTCATTACTGGAAAGCTCTAGAGAAGTCTGAGACTCATAAAAGTTTTCTCTGGGTTGAGACTGTAGCTGAGTGTTCAAGTACTTGTCTAGCATGTGTGAGGTCCCAGGTTCAAGCCCTAGCACTAAAAGAAGAAAATATCTTCCATAAAAGGAAAGGAAATGATGCTGTCTGCTGTCCAATCTCCCCTCTAAGCAAAATTACATGTGTTTGAAGAAAAGTTCAGTAAAGGAATTTGTGATTTCTCTCTGCTTCTGAGAAAGTTAATACAATCCATGAAAATAAGAGTTGTAACCCAACAATGGGTTATAAATCTAAGAAGAATTTCCTTTAGTTTTGTTTTTTTTTTTTTTTTAAGTGAGATGCATATATCTCGGGTGAGATTATGGTCTTTGTCCCGAGTTTCAAAAGTAAAATCAATTAAGCCAGATTTCTTAGCTTCCAAGGGTCTGGAGTGGTAAAAATGAAACAGGGACCTTTCCTTATTTTAATCATGTGCCTTGGCACTGGAGAGATGGTTCAGTGGTTAACAATACTTACTGCTCTTTCAGAAGATTCAGGGTCAATTCCCAGCTCCTATATAACCATTCAAAACTTCAGTTCCATTGAATCCAATGCTCTCTTTTGTCCTCCATTGGCACCAGGCACATATGTGGCACACTGACACACATGTGTGCAAAATATTCATATACATAAAATAAGAAGAAAATTCAAAAAAGTAATGAATTGTCCTGGTCTCTGTTATAGTTATAAACTGTAGACAGCATCATTTATCCTGTGAGGCATCGAGCCCTTATCTGATGTGGGCAAACAGCAAAATGAAAATAAAATAGATATATAAATCATCTTTTCTCTGGAAAGCACTTAATTGTTAGCCTGTTTCTACCACTTCATACTTCCCAGTCCTTTGTAGGTTATTATAATCAGAAAGAAAAATTTTTATCACATGATCTTTCATGTTAACATTTTAGAATCATTTCATATTTATAAATATAAATATCTATCAGTATCATATGTCTTGAGTTTCCTCATTTTATTATCTTTCAGTAATATAGCTCGTATAGCATGATCAGTAGTTAATACTTGTGTGGCACATCTGTGTGCATGTATATGTTTGCATGTATGTGCATGTATGCATGTGGATGCGTATACGCATGGGTGAGCATTCATGTACCTTTGTATATGCATGTGTATGTGTGCCTGGAGAGGCCAAACAACAGCCTCAAGTGTCACTCCACGGGCCCATTAATGCATATTTTTGTTGTTGTTGTTGTTGTTGTTACTATATTTGCTCAGTTGCAATGGAGTCTCTTACTCATTGACCTAGTACTCACAAGTAGACTAGAGTGGTTCCCCCACCCATAAGTTTTAGGGATCCACCTGTCTCCATCTGCTAGCATCTGTATTAAAAGCTAATGCCATCACAGTTCACTTTTTGTACATGGTTCTCAGGGTCAAACTCAAGTACTGTGTTTGCAAGACAAGTACTTTACTGACTGAGCTGTTATCCCAATTCAATGTCACTGTCACTATTAATGTAGAATTCACTCCTTAAATATCCTTATCTTCCTCTAGTCTGACAACTTGAGAAGTTTTTTGCTTTTTTCTTTTTTTCTATTTTAAAATAATATAATTATATCATTTCCCTCCTTGCCTTTCCTCACTCTCAATCTCTCTCCTGTCCTCTTCCTCCACCACCTTCTCTATTCCCCTACCTTACACATCAAACATATGGCCTCTATCTACACACACATACAAACATACACACACACACACACACACACACACACACACACACATACACACACACTGGAGAAGGTTGTAGAACCTACAAGAAGTAAAGTGTTGGGGAGAAGTGAGTCAATGGGGATCTTGAGGTTTGACAAGCTAATTCTACCTCCTTATTTGTTCTCTGCTACATGACTGTATATAGGTGTGAATAGCCCCTTTATAACCCTGGTTTCATGGCTTCCCTGTCTTAGTGGACTCCTTGATACTATAAGACAAAACAATGTCTTTTCCTTTACATTGACTACTGTCAGGTGTTTGGTCTCAGTAACAAGATGGTAAATAGATCAGAATCTTTACAGGTCTATCAACAGGAAAAACTTGGAGGTGGAATGAGAATAGACCTGAGAATGATTATGTCGATCTTCTAATAAGATATTCTGAAAACAAAACAGTTACTGAGTTTTCTAATCATTAGTTCATATTCCAGTGAGACTAAAAAAAGAACACGAAACAAATCAACTCAGTTTCCCAAACATCCCCATAGCCATGTCCCAAACACATACTCTTCTGTTTGCAGAAAAGACATGGTTCATACCTAGTGATAATTGCCTTAGAGCATCTGAGGTTGATTTGTATTCATCGCCACTGAGAAGTACATTTATGCCTTAGGTTATGATTTCTCACAGTGAATCTCTTATCATCCTGAGTTTCCCAGTCCCACCAAAGAGTTTCACAAATAGACGTATGTATAAATGCATGCACACATGCTATTGACAAGATACATACTTTTATGTAAGTATATTGGGAGCACTGATTTATACTGTACTTTATACTTCCACTAGCAATATATGAGAGAGAATTCAGGTTGTGCCATACTCTTGTCAATGAATGAATCACAATGAATATGAAGCCATATAATCATATTTCTGTACACTGTTTATATTTTGTAAGTTTGACACACACCAGGGTCATCTTGGAAAGGGAGACCTCAACTGAAAAACTGCTTCCATAATATTGATCTATGGGCAAATATGTGGGAGCATTTTGTTGACTAAGACTGATGTAATAGAGTTCAGCCCACTGTAGATGATGCTCTCTCTAAGAAGTTGGTGCTGGGTTGTACATAACAAAGCAAACTGAGCAACCAGAGAGAACAAATTTGTTTGTAAGTGCTCTTCTATGGTCTCTGTTCTAGTTCTTGCGTTGAGTTCCTGCTCTAACTTGTCTTTATGATGAACTAGAAACTAGAAACAAAAATAAACCCTTTCTTCTTCAAGTTGCTGTTGCTCATGGCGTTTTATCACAGCAATAGAAAGTTGACTAAAATATTCAGTATCCATGAAGACTATAGTTTAACATTTTTGTAAAACTGTGGCAATAGAAATAGTAAACAAGGGTTTATCTGAAATTAAGAGAGTGTCTTAGTCATGGTTTCTATTCCTGTACAAACGTCATGACCAAGAAGCAAGTTGGGGAAGAAAGGGTTTATTCAGCTTACACTTCCACATTGTTGTTCATCACCAAAGGAAATCAGGACTGGAACTCAAGCAGGTCAGGAAGTAGGAGCTGATGCAGAGACCATGGAAGGATGTTACTTACTGGCTTGCTTCCCCTGCCTTGTTAAACTTGCTTTCTTATAGAACCCAAGACTACCAGTCCAGGGATGACACCACCCACAGTGGGTCCTCCCTCTTTGATCACTAATTGAGAAAATTACTTACAACTGGATCTCATAGAGGCATTTCCTCAACTGAAGCTCCTTTCTCTGTGATAACTCCAGCTTGTGTCAAGTTGATACAAAACCTGCCAGTACAGAGTTAATTGGCTCCAAACAAACAAAAAAATAAACAAAATGTATTGTTGAAAATGTCCTCCACTTCAGTTATGCTATATATTACAGAATTATAGAAAGTTGCCTAAACTCATTGAGCTATACAATGAAAAAGTGACATTCGGTTCTGGAACGATGACTTGGATTCCAAGCACCCACAGGGAGATTAATAATTATCTGTGACTCTAGGTGTTGAGTATCTGATCCCCTCTTCTGACCTCTGTTGGCACTGCACCACAAACACCCATACACATAAAAGTAAATAAAAATCATGTTTTAAAAAGGGATTCCCTTGCATCCAAATCATAATTTTTCAACTTTTGTTTAAAAAATAAGTCTAAGAGTATAGCATAAAGTAAGAATACTTTTAATATTAATTAATGAGTTAATTAAGCAAAATTAATGAGTTAATTAAATCTATTTTGAACTTTCTTATTTATGCAGACTAGTCTTTTCAGACAGGGTACTTGAGAACAAAACCAGCACAATTGTTAAAATGCAGTAGAAGTGGGTACAAGACAGTCCCAGAACTGCCTTCCAAACCCAGAATACCTAGGATAAGTAACTTCTGAGAATAGAGAAACAGAATAGGGAGAGGAAAGGACAGGGACTTATCATACATACCGCCCTATTTCCTTCAGTAAGTCAACCTGTCACCTGACATATTTGAATGCCATGAGCTTTTTTTTAAATAAACAATGATACTATAAACAACTATCCTTATGTATGAAAGCTTCCATGGACTAAGAATTTGAAACAATCAGTCAGCATTTGATGGAAAGCTCTAAATGGCAGGGATAACACTGTGCTCTGTACTATTTAGGGCAAAAAGTCTTTGGAGGAAACTTAATAGAATCCCAAAACTATACAGTGCTAGTACTTATGGGATTGGGGTGGTTATTAAGTTAAAAATGAACATTTAATTTTTAAACTTCTGTTTATCTATTCTTTGAGAATTGTATACGTGTACACAAAATATTTTGTCTAACCACCCTCCTCCAATTTCTCCCAGATACCAAACCATGTCCCCATCCCAGCTTCATATTCACTTCTGCCTTTTAAATCTGTAAGCCACCAAGTCCAATTAGAGCTGCCTATTAATATGTGTCTACAAACATGAGTGGGGGCCATTCACTGGGGCATGAGCAACCATGGTGCAAAGCAACCCTTCATGTTTCTGAAGAAAAACAAGTCTCCCTCTACAGCAGCCATCAACTGTCAATAGTTCAAGGCTAGAGTCCTAATGACCCCCTTCTCATCCATGATGCAATGTTAGCTGGCTTCATCTTGCAGGCAATGACATCTGTGGTGGATTCATAAGTGTAACACCCTGTTATTTCAAGTAGTCTTCATGAAACTCTGGCTCTCACAATATTTCTACCCTGTCTGTTCTATACAATATTCCCTGACCCCTAAGGAGGATGTATTATGTGATACAGGGGTCCCATGTGGACTTGAGCACTCTACGGACATTTATTATCTGGGCTCTGACTAGAGTCTCTGTGTTAGTTGCTACATATTAGAATTATAAGCTTCTCTTATGAGAAATTAGAGCTGTGCTGATGTCTGAGCAAAAGGATACATATTCAGACGACAGTTTGATGCTACCTATCTGGATGTATTTCATCAACACAATGTCAAAATCAAAGTCTAAACACATACTGCATGTAAGAGTCATATCAACAAAATACATATATAGAAGCTACACTTGTAGACTTGATCTTTTTGAACTTTATCACATTCAGAGCTTTGACCATGAGCCAATGTCTTCCTAGTACAGAGTTTTTTTTTTTTTTTTCAAATAATTCTAGTGATTAAAAATGTATTAGTGCATCTATGGTACTGCATATGAACAAATTTATATAATTCAGTGGTAGAACTTGTGAGGCTATGGGTTTGACATCTAGAACTAACTACTAAAGTAATGAAAAAACTAAACCAAATGCTCTTATCAGCAGCATCTTGCTGTGGCTCTTGCTGTTGGTCCTTCCATTTCTAGAATTTCTAAAACTCCTAGAACTTCCATGATGTGACATCCTTTCCAAATTTATCTTACAGGACAGGAAAGACATCAGGAATGCTTATGCTATTGGAAAAAAATCAAAACATTAATTTTAACATAGAAGAGTACTGGATAATGACTTGTGGAGCTTTTCCTGGTCTTCCCCAGAATAGCTACAGGACCCTAAGCTAGTTATGCAGCCTGAATGAGAGCATTTCTCTGTTAAGATTATGAGAGTTGAATTAAGTGACTGAGGTCTATTTAGCTATAGCATTCCAAGATTCTAACATTTTATCCCACTAAGTTAGAGAGATGAAGTAAACAATACACTTTCTCTAAGTGTTGTTTGCTAATGTAATAATTAAGTAAGACATGTTAATCTAATTTGGATCCTAAATTCATAAAATGGAGCTGCTCTTGTATTCTTGCTTCCTTAAAATCCCAATTGCAGCCGGGCAGTGGTGGTGCACGCCTTTATTCCCAGCACTTGGGAGGCAGAGGCAGTCAGATTTCTGAGTTCGAGGACAGCCTGGTCTACAGAATGAGTTCCAGGACAGCCAGGGCTATATAGAGAAACCCTGTCTTGAAAAACAAACAAAAAACAAACAAAAGACAAAACAAAAATCCCAATTGCAACATAATCCTAAAATTTCCATTGCTCAGCAACTCAGGATGTAGATTGAACCTTTTCATCATCGAGACTTTAAATCTCTGCTGGTGTTGGTTGCCAACATTAATCATCTCAGCTGCATAAGTAGCTGTGAGCTGTATACCGTGACTGTCACAACAGAAGACAACCCCACTTAGAGCTATTTTTCTTTTTCCTTATGTGTTTCTAAAGATCCATTTGAAACTTGGAGTTCTAATTTTCTATGGTATTAGTGTCTCAAAGGTGACACTGATTCACATTAAAGCTCATCAAAAAAATAACTTATTCCTTTTGAGATAACAGTTCATGATGCTCAATAGCCAAAAATTGAGCCTTAGCAAATAACACTCTGTTTGAAATTCCTGAATGATGTGTTTCCTATGTTGATGTCTCAGGAACAGAGAGGACATACTAGTTATATTTTCTGTTGATTTAATAAACTCCATGACCAAAAACAACTCAAGAAAGAGTTTATTTTTGGTTTATGGATTCCATAGGATGAGAGTCCATCAAGGAGGGGAGCAAGTGGCAGGCATGGTGGCCACATCAGGAAATGGAGATCTCACAGCCTCAAATGTAAACATGGAGTAGAGAGAGTAAACTGAAACTAGGGTGAAACTATGAACTCTGAGAACCAATCCTTAGTGACAGTCTTCCTCCAGTAGGACTGCACATCTTAAACCTTACCAAACAGTACTACCAACTGGGAACCATATATCTGAGCCTATGGAGAACTTTTCTCATTAAACTACCACAAGAGAGCTGTTGTTGCATATCCAGGAAACAACATCTCAACATGTGTCATCAACTGATTTTAAATACTGAGTCTCAAAGACAGTACAAGATGATAGATAGATGATAGGTAGGTAGATAGAAGATAGATAGATAGATAGATAGATAGATAGATAGATAGATAGATGATAGATAGATGATAGATAGATAGATAGATAGATAGATAGATAGATAGATAGATAGATATAAAGTCAGAAGGCTGGAAAGGGTTGTCATCTACCTGCCCTACATTTGCCTTTATCAGTGCACATTAGGAAATTCCTTTCATCCTTAATGTAATATACTATGAGAACTCATGGTCCTACCCAAGAGGGTAAAAGGGGACGGGAAGGGGCAAAAGAAAAAATGAACAAATTGCAATAAAAAGTGGTTTTTAAAAAGGTAAGAATTCAATAATGGCACCACTATAAATGTAACCCTCATTACCTGCAAAAAAAGGGGGACAATAAATTAGGTAGCCTGCCTATAAGTAGAAACACTTACCTCTTTAGCAGCAATGGGTAGGTAAGTCCAGAGGGGAAAATGCTTTTGTATCTGATGGGGTTCTGTAGATTGCCCGAGATAAGTGGTGGTCGTGAATGGATTTTGAGGGGTTACTTTTAAAAAGCCAAAATAGTATTGAGGAAAATATGAAACTAATCTACCACAAGCCCTCAAAATTTGTTATCAAACACAAGACCATTTTGAGTTATCAAAAATGAGCTGGAAATAAATCATATAGGCAAAGGAAATAAGATCACAGAGTTTAATATAGCTATCAGGAAATTGTTTTTATTATCTCAGCACTGAACTCTGAGCAACATAAATTTGGAATGAATAAAAATATATCATATATACAATCAAATAATATTGCCTCAGAGTAATCTCTTTTGGTGTTTCTCTCTCTCTCTCTCAACCATTTAATCAACTGAAAATATGACGTGTGGTGATGAATGAGTCTCTCACAAGATTGGGTTCCAGGATTGTACTGTGAGTATTCTTTCCTGGGAGTACAGGAGGTACCCATCACCTTTGCTTTCTTACCCAGAACCTAACATGGCTTCTCACTATTCCTATGGATTGCCCATCCACAGACCTCACCAAGATCCCCTTTCAGATAAAATGCCATTATTTCTTGATCTTTCTCCTGGTCTTCTCTGTAAAACAATCTACAATGATGACCTTTATCTCAGAAAATAAAAATAATCAAGAAGTAACTTAAGTGTTATGATAAACATTCACAATACTAGTAACATAAGGCCTGGGTTTCATGGTGAGGGGAACGGGACAGGCAGATTTTCTTTCCTCTTCTTTCTTCTCCTTTAGACATTATTGTGGAGGTATCAGGACACTGCAGACTGGATCCAGTTCAAGGCATTTATCCAGCTTATGGGTTTCCAGTTTCTTCTTTCTAGTCTTTCTTTATCTTAATGCAAGAGGTGCTCCTCTGGCCTGGCCTGTACTGTATATCTGCTCTATGATCTCCAGTTTTACTTATTTCTTAAGGAAAAATGGAAATTGCCTGTCAGTCAATTGTGACTCCTTCCTTGATCTGGAAGGCACCATCAGCTCAGTTTGACCTTCCTTATGTGAGCTATCAACAATCCTAACATCTCCTCAGGCCCAGTGCATTCTATCTCTTTTTTTCACTGGACATTTACTAAGATTGAGAATTTGCTCATTTAGCACTTGTTTATTAAACAAGCACAGTCCTGTTGAGAGCTGTATATGTGCCTGTCATTATAGAAAGCATAGAGTGCACTACTGTAAAAAATAAGGAGCCTCTCTGGAAAGAGCCCAGTAAGAAAGAATTTACAACTACAATGTTTGTATAGTAGGAGATAGGAAGTCTCAGTAGGGAAGAATAACAGAAACCTATATAAAATGCTCTAAGTAAAATAACCCAAACAAGATTTAACTTACCCATAAAGGATAAGATAAAGACAACTCTGCAAATGATCAGGATGTAAAAATATCAAAGGCACAGTACATATGTGACACAATCCTCACACAGTGGTTGAGGTAAGGAGCAGCCGGGACTGTTGGGGACCACATGCAGGCTTGGGAATAGCTTGTTCCAAGTGGCATTGTGATCTGCTGTAACTTAGTGTCAGAGTCTGTCTGACACAGAAATCTGATGTCTTGGTTGTCTTCATTCATAACATGAAGCTATCACAGATCTTTTCAAAAGCAGTCTCATGTTCTGTTCCACTCTGTTTAAAAGTTCATGTCTTGAGTTTGTTTCTTAACAAGCTACTTCCAGGCTTTTCAGGAGTATTTTCAGAGTAAAATTTGCAGCATTGCTGGCTCAGGATATCTGCCTTACCCAAAATATCTTAGGAAGATGTCCATAGCTACATCAAAACACCAGAAAGATATTGGCAATGTCAACAATTTACAGACACAGTAAACTATTTACAAAAACGTTCTTGACTATTGGTGTGTCACATAGCTCAAATGTTAGCCAGTCGTTATCTTTGAGTGACAGGAACAGATTTGCATTATTACTTTTCTTTATGCATCATGTAGAACTTTGACCCAACATATGAACATTTAATACTTGAGTGATAAAACAATTTTAAATAATAAAACTTCTTGTTACCTCTATATAATCGGTTAAAGTATTTTCTCTCATGTTGGGAGGTATGCAACATGGATGTAAACCTACAGAAGTTAATAAGGGAACTCGAGGAAAAAAACCAAGGCTGACAGTAATCCTGGGTGTAATCATAATATACATATGCAAAATCTTTAACACTCACTTACCTCAGATAATACTCTAGTGGTATCTGTTAGTATCAATAAACTTAGGATCTACCACAGAATCACTACAACCCTGCTGGGTACAAATTAGGCTTGGTGTTCTAGAGATATATTGTTTGTACCAAATGATAAATTGTAGAGATAAAAAGTGATAAATATGCAGTAATTATTTTTAAAATATAACTTCCCAATAATATACCTGAGTAAACTGGCTTCTTTCATAAACTTTAGTATATTCTAGAGATCTTTTCTGGCAGAAAATAAATCATGACCTATGAAGGCATTTGAATGATTTGATACTTGCATTGGATTTTATTATTAATTGATTTGTAAGCCAATTTCTAAGGTCTACACCTTAGTTTACTTCTTTTTTCATTGAAAACACATTTTAAAAAAAATACTAGTGTTAAAAGTATATGCCACAATACCTGGCTTGTTTTATTTTTAAAGAAAGGAGAAATGCTTCTAGAACAGGATAGATATCATTGTCTGTTAGGCTAATCTAGAGGCAGATTGTTGTTTATGACATATGAAGCTATCATCTATTCACTACGAAGCTTTAGCTTCTACTCAACATCTACTCCCTTTGGTTTTCTTATACTTGAAATAGGAAAAATAAGATTACAGTATCTCTAAATTATTAAATAAGCTACTATGTATAGAGAATTCAAAACGTCCTTAGTTTAATCTTTTATTAGTGTCTATATTTTGAAATAAACAATACTGTGTTTTACCTTTTGAAATGGCAAATTGGTATAAATCTGAAGCACATAAATGAAAGAACATGAAGCCTAAGGACAAGCTAAAACTAGTAACGAAGAACATCAACTTTAGATAAATATGCAAACTCAAATTTACAGAAATAGTTAAAATCCACAGAAGGATTTAACAATTGGAATGCAAGTTTTATAAATGAAGACATGTTGCAATATTTTAACATAATTTCTATGTGCCTAGAACATGTTTATATCAATATTGATTTCTTAATCAAAAGAAATCTGTTGAGGATCCTGTCTGGAGCATCTCTACTTCAATTCAACAATAGGAGACAGTGGCTTCCCATGTTGTTTCTTTGTCCTGTTTCATCCTGCATCAATATCCATGGCAAATCATAAGCTCTGACTAAAACCAGGAGGTCTCATGTTTACTTTCAGGATTTATATACTTAGAAATTACCAAAGACTAGAGGGATTCTTTAGTTGATACATAGTACATCTATGGATATTAACTGTGATTTTAATTAAAACTGAGAAAACATATATATATATATATATATATATATATATATATTACATATATATATATGAGATTATTTTAAATTATCACAGTAAATTATGTTATTATTAATAGCATATTTTATGAAAAACCATTATATTCTAAAAATGAAGAAAAACTCAGTAATAAAAGTATTATTTACATTTTTACTTGCTTCTTGATTTAGCTAATAGAACCAAACTGTTCAGATGCTCATAGCAATATTTAATCCTTGGAACTCTAAAGTTTATTTCAACCAAGTAGGAAAATGACAAATGGCATTTTCTTATTATCATTAAAATCTTAAACTCTCAGATCCCCAGGAAGACCTGAAGATTTACAATATTCTCAGAAATCTACTCAAGATTCCATGTGTTATTAACCAAGGAATTGTGCCACAGTGTTAGGATTCACAGTGGAATGTCTGTACAAGATAAATGAGACAAGGTCTCTTTGGAAAGTTGTTTTCTGGCTAAAGAGATTCAAAATACACATATTTGAAACCAAGCAACATTTTTTGAGATTAGAATATAATTACACTTCTCCCTCCCCTTTTCTCTCTCCTAACTCTCCTCCAAATGCTTCAAACTCAAGGACCTCTTTTTTCACTAATTATTATTATATGTATATATATATATATTTGCACATACATATATTTCTAAATATAATTTATTGAGTCTTTACATTGCTACTTCTATGTATATCTTTAGGGCTAACCTTTTGACATTGGACAACGAATTGGTATGCTTTTCTCTGGGAGGATCACTTCTCTCAGAAGGATCACCTCTCTGTGGAAGATCAGCTCTCTGGGGAGGATCAGCTCTCTCGGGAGGATCACCTCTTTTACCTCAGCATTCTTCAGCTACCACTAGTTCTTTATGTAGGTGCAAGGCCTTGTGGGCTTTTCCCCCGTCCAAATTGGCACATTTGATGTCAATCTTGTTCAACTCATATTTGACTAGTCATGTTAATGAGAATTTATGAACATTGTTTCTGATGCTACAAGAACAATCTCTCAGCAAACTCCCCAATTTCCAGACTCTTACAGACATTCTGCCCTTTCTCAAAAATATTCCCTGAGCCTTAGGTTTGGGAGTGTTTTGTAGATATATCCAGTGAGACTTGAATCTACAGCTCTGCATTTTTATTGGTTGTAGTTTTATATAATGGCCTCCATCTATTGTAAAGAGAATATTTTCCTGGTTGGGGGTGTGGTCTTACACTTATCTGTGGGTAAAGGACAAGTATTTATAGACTATTGTTTATAAATTGTGCTGGTTTTGTAAATTAGCGGTTATAGATTCTCCTCCAGTAACCATGACTTCACTAGAAAATAATATCTTAAGACAAGTCCTTTTCTTCTCTGCCTCATCATTCTATGCTAAATGGTTTATATACAGAATCTTCTTAGGTAAACTTGCAGGCATAAAAACTAAGAAGAAAGTCATACAGTAACCTAAAAGATGTCAAGAATAGACAAGGGATTAGAACTGAGTCCAGGATAATCAATGGACTCATAAGTGAATATTAAATACTGAGAAAAGGGTTCCAAACTAGATCAACAAATTGTAGAGCTTTGAAAAGAACAAAATCGCTGGTGAGGGAAATGTGTATAAAGGCAAGATTACAAGAATACCCTGGGCTTAATATGGAAAAATTTGAATTTTACAATAGGAAGAAAAACTGCTTTTTAGAACTGGAGTGACATAAAACATGTTTGTCATAGAAAGATATTAAAACAGGATTATAAAGTGGAGATTCAATTGGGAGGTAGTGAATACAGTATGGGTACAGCATAGCCATCCAGAGATGTTCTCAAGGATTTTAGGTTTCATGAATAGAGCTGGATGATCTAGTCCATTACATAGTGAAGACACTATGCCAGCACCATTAATCAAGTTCCCTCAGCACACAAAGTTGATAAATATTGGAGAACATAGATCATATATATCCATGTGTGTTATGAAAAGCATCAGTTCACAACTATAGAGAGACCGGCAATTTCATATTCACTAGTTCCAGTCCTGTCCAAAGCTTGTATGGTAATTAATGGTTTTATTTTAGTCCTTGCTTGATTCTACAAGAAACTTGCCAGGGTCTTTAGAGGTTACCTTGTGATTGACCACTGCTGTTCCTAGGATGCTACGAATGAGGAAGATTCATCTGACCATTTTGATGCCTATGGTAGACAATACTTCTGAATCCAAGGATTAATCTGGAAATGGAAAATTAATACTAACATTCAACACACCATTCTGTTCTTAATTGTAACTTCAGTAACAAAATCATTACTATTATTATGTGGTATTTTATAATTAAAATTTTGTTGCAAAATAAGTTTCAAATAAAAAACATAATTCAGGGAATTTAACCAGACCCAAGGGCTGTATATCTCAATTAACTTCCATACAATTAGAATAGCCAGTCTGAAGCTGTGGAGTTTCATTTAAATTTTACTATTAATTATGTTTTTGTTTTGTGTACTTATTCACTACCAGAAAAACAATGAAAACCAGAAAAAACTATAAAAACAAATAGCTTCGCATTTCTTTCAAGAATCATGTGTCTACTACCTGAATTCCATCTTTCCTCATCACCAAATATTTACCTTTTCTTGTTCTCCTTTCTAGATGTTATATTTTATTCACATGTACATTTTACACACACACACAAATGAGAGAGGGGGGGATGAGGAGAGAAGGGAGAGGGAGAGGGAGGAGAGGGGGAGGGGGAGGGGAGGGGGAGGGAGAGGGAGAAGTGGAGGGGGAGGGGGAGGTGGAGAGCTAAAGCCATGATCTATAGCCCCAGCCCCATAAAGCTATTTCTTTGAGCATCCCCTCCAAAAACCCTTGAATCTACTCTACCACTGAGTCCGTTGCATGCCACAGAAGTAAAAACTTTCATTTTTAATTTAGAAGTCACAGTTTTGTTTCTCTTTACAGTGTTTTTTTAAATGTGCTATTTACTAAGTGTCTTGTACTCTAATAGCTTGAACTCAATATATGCCACTCTTAATTTTAAGAGAGTCTAGGTAAACCATCCATTCTTACAACCTTTTAGTTGAGAAAACAGAGAAATGGTAAATAAATGCTAAAAATCTATCTATTACAGTCAAAGTAGAGTAATATGATGACCTCCATGGGTCTTGAGAAGCCTAAAATAAATGTGTGTGTGTGTGTGTGTGTGTGTGTGTGTGTGTGTGTGTGTATGGACTATTGGAAAGATACATAGAATGTACATAAAATAGAGACTGTATATAGTGATGTCATATTTTATAGTAGCAAATCATACAGATAAAACAATATTAAAATAAACATAACAAGATAATTTTCAACCAAAAGGTTTACTTTTTCTTCCTTTTGAAAAAAGATCTAGAAAATCTGCATGGGACCCTAATGGATTATTGAACCTAATGCTACACTGACACTCTCCCTAGACTTCCTGAAATAACTACAGTTGTTTTCTTTTATCCCCTCTCTCTGATGGCTTCAGCCCTCTTGTCTATTAACTGTGTGCCTGTTCTCTGACTTCAAATTCACATTTCTCAAAAGAGAGTTTTTATTCTGTTTTGAACTTCAAACTGTGTGATTATTTTGCCCACTGCTTTGAAAAGAGTCCAGCCCTATCTGAAAAAGAACAATAGGTCAACAATCAGGAGTGCTTGTTCTTTGCTTTATTCATTTCAATGGCTCTTTATTCATTAGAAAGACCTCTGAGCCCAGGCCCAATTATAACACTTTTGGATTGAATGGGTGATTCTCTGTTGTAAAGAATTACCTCCTCAATCTTTTCAATCTGAAATTTATTCTGCTGCCTCACTCTCTCTGCATTCACAAACTTCATCTCATGCCCATGGGGCACACTGACCTTTGCTGACAGATACCCATTATCTCCAATTCTTCTGGCCCAGGCACCCAAGTATTGCTTGCTTCCAAAGTTCTTACATGTGCTTGTTTGAAAAACTGGGGAATAAAATATAGCTCTTAGTTGTATTTTGTTTACATTAAAACAAATAAACAAACAAAAACCTAATTAATTTTAAGGATTAAATTTGACTTTTACTACCTAGTGTGAGATATTCAAAGGATTTTATCTTGACTCCATCCCTCCCTTCCGTCTCCCACCTCCCCCTCCTTTCTTTCTTCCCTTCCTATATTTGTTCTTTCTTTTCTCTTGACTCTGTATAGGCAAGTACCAAATTATAAAAGTAACAAAACAACAACAAAAATTCAAAAATTAAACAAAAACAAAAGAAACAGAAAAGAAAAAAACAAAATTGCTTTTACTAAAACCCAGTTATTGCCTCATTAACCTAATCACATAAGGTTAAACTTGAATCACTCCTTGGATATGTGCTGTATTTCTCTTCAGCAAGCCTGAGCTACAAGTTCTCTCTTGAAGCTAAAAGAATAGTGGATTCTTTTAAACTCTATGGGGTCAGGATATAGGCACAATCCATCCCCCCCAAAAAATCAGATACACATAGAAAAGTTTTTAGTAAACATATCTAAAAATGAATTTCTATTCAAACATTTATTTGTTTGCCATTTTGTCCTCATTCATTCATCTATAGGCAAACACTGAATTCCCGGAATACTGCTCTGCTTGTGGAATATTCCACTGATTTCAAGAAGTTGTCTTTAACCTCTAAGTTATGAATTCTCAGCTTCTCGGTGTGGTTTGGCTGTCATCTGACTAAAACAGTGTGCACAGGCTTGGAAAAGCACATAAACCACCAGAGATGAATAAGCAGGGTACCCTAGGCAGACCAGAGTACTGCCTACCTAGAGGAAAGACAAGTCTGTGTAATCAGTGCTTTTCCAGGATACAAAGAAAACATAGTCCTAACCCAACTAGACTACTGTGTCTACCTGAGCAAACTTTTACAAATGATAACCCAAGGAGTGTGAGGAATCATAACACTCTACTTAGAACACAGAGAAGATGGACAAATTTTCCTGAAAGAAGAAAGGATATTTGAATAAAAACAAGTAAATGAAACTCAACCAATAAACCAATTCCAAATGTGCAAGTCTCAACACAGAAAAAGCAGCAAAAAAAGATCTAAACAATGTATTGCCTTCAAAAGTTACAGGACCCATAGCAAGGGTCCTTAATGGGACTGACGTAGAAGAAATTTTATTGGAAGAATTGGAAAGAATGAATATAAACATGTTCAAAGAATTCAGAGATGGCATGAAGGTGTTCCAAGGAAACAAAAAGCAAACATCTAAATGAAATAAGGAAGTCAATTCAGGCCATGAATTTAATAAAGACATGGAAGTACTGAAGAAAAACCAAACTGAAATTATGCTGGAAATGAAAATTTCAACAAGTCAAATAGAATTCTCAGTGTAAAGCATTATCAATAGAATTGTCCATGCAAATGATGTAATACATCTGTCTGGAGCAGAGGTGGAGGAAGAGAATCACTCAATAAAAACCAATGATAATCTTAAGAAAAATACAAATGGAACGTGGAAAAGTTCCAGAAAATTGTGAAAAGTCAAAATTCATCAATTATGAGCATAGAAGGAGAACAATTCCATGCAAAAGACACAACTTATTTTCAATAAAATCAAAGAAAACAAATCCTAAGTGTTTTAGTTAGGATTTTATTGCTGTGAAGAAATACCATGACCAGGGCAACTCTTACAAAGGCAAACATTTAATTGGGCCTGACTCACAGTTTCAGAGGTTTAGTCCATTGTCATCATGGCAGGAAGCATGGCAACATGCAGGCAGACATGGTACTGGAGGAACCAAGAGTTCTACATCTTGGTAGGAAGGCAGTCAGAAAATTAGATTCCACATTGGGCAGAACTTGAGCATAGGAAACCTGAAAGCCTGCCTCCTTGGTGACATACTTCCTCCAGCAAGGCCACACTTCCCAATAGTGCTACTCCCCATGGGCCAAACTCATGAGTCTGTGGGGACCACACCTATTCAAACTACCACATCAAGTCTAGAGAAAGAGATACCCATCCAGATACTAAGTGCATGCAGGACATGGAGTAGACAGAACAAGAAATCTCACCATTGTGTTATAGTTAAGACACTAAGATTACAGAGTAAAGAAAGTGTACTGAAAGCTGTAAAAGAGAAAGGTCAAAACACGTGTAAAGGCAGGGCAATCAGAATAACAGCTGGTTATTCAATAAAGAATTTGAAGCAGGAGGGTTAATGTATTTCAAATTCTGAAATATTACAACTGCCAATCAAGGCTATTATATGAAGCAAAAATATTTGTCACAAAAGGAAAAAGAAAAATATTCTACAATAAAAGTATAGTAAAGGAATTCATAACCAAAAATCCAGTTATACAGAATGTCCAGTAAAGGAAAACACCACAAAATCGGCAAGCTGAGATGAGTTAGAAGAAATCTTTCTATAGTAACTGAGTAGTAATTATCTCAATTTCTGAATAAAAATAAACAGACTAGTAGGTTAAATTAGAAACAGAATCTATCTTTTTTTTTCTGCCTCCATCAAAAACCTAGAACCACTAATATAGACATTACCTTAGGATAAAGGATGTAAAGAGTACTCTAAGCAAATGGAATCCAAAAACAATCAAGTCTGTCCACTCTAAAGCAAATAAAATGATCTTCAAACCAACACTAATCAGAAGAGACAAAGGTTTGCCTCCTACTGATTACATGAACAATCCGTCAGGAAGATGGTTCTGGATCTGTCACCAACATCTGCCAACATCCTTGCCAACACAGATCTACCTCCATGGGCTGGACCTAGGCCTCCCTGCACATATGTTGTAAATGTGCAGCTTGGTTTTCATGTAGGTCTCAAACATCTGGAGTGGGGGCTATCCCAAAACATGCAGCCTGTATATGGGGTATGGTCTTCTAGCTGGGTGCCTCATCTGGCCTCAATGGGAGAGGAAGCACCTAGCCTCTCAGAGACTTAAAGTGGCAGGGTGGGGGATACAGAAGGAGGGGGTACTCAGAAAACAAGAGATGGGGAAGGATTGTGGGAGGGGGTGACTGGGATGGGTTATAAAGTGAATAAGCAAAAAAAATAAAATTAAAAAAGGAAAAAAAATTAGAAGAAACAACTAAAAGCATAAAAATAGAACTCATGACTTTTAGGGCAGCAGAGGAAAAAAAAAAACGGATGCATGCAACAGAAAATAGAAAAGGGGAATGCGTGTGATAAGTATGGCAATGTGGGGTTTTAGGCAGTCTTGGGTCCGGGTGGTTGGCAAGGGACAGCCCTCCACCTGTGAGACCCGCAGTCTCAGCACACTTAACTAATCTTTCCAGGGACAGGGACTGCAGGAGGGTATGGAGAGAGGGGCAGCTAGAAGCTCTGTAAGGAGCAATAATAAGGTGACTGAAATAAGGCCTATATATTAGAGGTTAATATAGAGCAGTTGATAGAGGAGCAACAGTTTGTTGCCCAGAGGGTTGACAAGATGGTTTTTGTTGGTGTTTGAGAGAGAGGAGTGGGATTGGGGTGCATGATGTGAAATTCCCAAAGATTCAATAAAGAATTGTATTAAATGCAAAAAAAAAAAAAAGGAAGATGGTTCTGAGCATACATGCACCAAACACAGATACACCTATTTTTTATCAAACAAACACCTAAAAAGTCACAAATAAACCCCAGAACAATAATATGAGTCACTAACTTTAATATTCTACTCTTGCCAATATATTGGTCACATGAAAAAATAGAGAACCATTGAAGCTAAATTTCTTCATAAGTCAAATGGACCGATAGGACACCTACAGAACATTCTACACAAGCACTGCAGAGTACACACTGACCTCATCATTCCATGAAATTTTCTCTACAATAAATCTCATGCTACCCCATAAGTGTCTCTATGAACATAAAAAAATTGAAATAACTCATTTTTATTCCTTCTGAACACCATGGGATAAAATTACAAATCAACAGTAAAAACAACTATAGAAAGTACACAAACTCATGAAGTTTAAGCAAGACACACTTGAATAACATGTTAAAATTGAGAAATTATGCTATGCTGTCCAGTGTTATTTTTTTTTTAAAAAGAGAGTCAAGTGTATGGTCCAACTGGATTTTATTCATCTTAAAAGTATCTTCAGCAAACAAACTGACTTTCCTAGATATAAAGAGTCACACAGATGGCATAAATAAACATATAATTGGATAATATTATACATATTATAATTGTTATATATATTGATATATAATTGATATATAATTGGATAATATAAAATCCCTGCTTTTGGTACATTTTAATATCTGAAAGTGAAAGCACCAATTGGTATAATTTTTAATCTTAAGTATTTCCAGTAAGCTCATGCTGAAAGCTTATTCCATAGCTGGTGTACTGGCTTTATTGAAGAACATAGTTAGACTCTTGGGTATCCATACTTAATTTTTTCTCAAATTTTCTACTTCCTGGTTGTCCATGTGGAGAGCTGATTTTTGTTGCTGTTTGTTTGTCTTTGGGAGATTGTTGTTTTGTTTTTGTTTTGCTTTCAGCCTTAGACTGCCTCCTATCAGATCTTCAGTCATTTGAGTAAAACCACCTTTGAAAAATTAAGCTGAAATAAGTCTTTCATTGCTTTAAGTTGTTTGTCTCAACTATCTTGTCCATAACAATGGAAATCTGATTATGTGTAAACAGTTTTAATAAACAACATGAGATGTGTATATGTGGTTCATTTTATTTGGCTATGGATTAAAGAGGAATGGTGGCATAGTGTGGCGTTTCTAGAAGTCTGCTCTAGACAATAAAAAAGTAATAAATTCTTAATTCCTTGTAAAAGAGAAATAATGAGATGTTTGTCCTTCTCAGTCTATTTCATTTCACATAATACAACTGAATAAAATACCATGGAGAGGGGAGGGGAGAAGACAGCAGGGGAGGGAGGGAAGATAGAGAAGTCAGTGTGGTCCATCACTTTGACTATAGCTAAAAACTTAATTTTAAAATACCCAGAATATAATAGTTATTATTGGGCCTTCTCTGGGGCCTCAAATTACAAATAAAAGTGGTTTTGCCCCCATATTTTTAGATCCTTCTTTTTCCACTGTAAGTACTCAGGGCTTTCAAAGAGCCCTCTAGTACAAGGCCAGATGAGTGGGTTACATGCTATACCTGTGATACAGTTCTGCAAAGTGGGCAGTTTCAGTTCAGTTTTGCTCATTAAATAATACAGATTCAAACAAGGTAAATCCCTGGGCTAAAAGAATCACAATGCAGAAGAAGCCAACTGATCCTAACTTGCATTAAATGGTGCCTTATATGACCCTTGGTCCTACTCATCTCCTGAAATTGTCATGTTTGTGGATGGTGGAATTAGGGTACTCCTGAGAAAGGAATACCTGAATATACCAATTAAGTAGAAGAGAAGTAAAAATAGATGTGTCAGATATTGGAATAGAACTAAGATTTAAGTGTCTGAGATAATATCTAAGATTTAGGAGTCGATATATGATGTCAGTAAGGCTTTTATCATAATAGACTATAGAAAAGGGCTCTTTCCAATTATACATACAAACAATATGTTTCCAAATATATCATATTTGAAATGGAAATTTCTGGTTTCTTTGGAGACTAAGTTGTGTCATGTGATGTTTTTCTGGAAACTGTCTTATGAGAGGATCTTTTGCTGAGGCAGACACAACGTGGAAGGGTGTTTTTCTGAGAACAGGCACATGGTGTTTTTCTGGAAGCTGCCTAGAAAAAGGGCATGTGATGTTTTGCTAGAGCAGACCAGACGCTTGAGGGAACACATGCTGTTTGGAAAGGGTATGTGTACACCCAACAGACAGTGGACAATGCTGTGTGGCAATGCTGGTCTTCGTGGTTTTTGCTGATGATGGTCCTTGCTGACATTGCTGTGCCATTGGTTGGTCTTTCCTTCTTCACTGATTATCATTTGCCTTGACTTCATAGAAAGAAAATGAACCAAAGAACTTCTCGTGATATTCCAGCAGTGGCTTCTTGCCACTTCTGCAGACTTGGATCAACTGGCAGAGCCTTGCAGTTTCTTCTGGATCTAACTGCCATTGCTAATTCATGAATAGTGTTTGGGAGTGGATCAAGCTATTGCTGATTTGTGTGAACTGAACTACTGATACCCTGACAATGAAGATTGGAATCACCCAAAAGAACTATTTCTAAACAAGTCCACATCCCTCTTTGCCTTATTAACCCTGATTTTCCACTACCTCTAGTGAGTGGTGAGCAAGAAGGGAGGTTAAAGCATTTAAGGACCCTTATTAAAGTAGGTTTTGAACAATACAAGCCTACACATGCTGGCTCATGTTTCCTTAACTCTAAATATTCATTTAAGCTTTTCCTTTGTATTTTCAAAAGTGTATAATAAAAATCATTTCCTTTGGTGCATTATGATATTAGATAACATTTGGACTTTAAACAAATATGAGAGTATTCATCAGTTGAATTTATATTTAATCAAACTAACCAGGCATTGGAATATAAATCTCATAAAGAAGCATAAGTTTATGTATCTTAATTACTGATATACCCAGGACATTGTCAGATAAGTAATAGGTACTGTGAACTTTTATTGAAAGAGGTATATAAAAATCACTGTAATTTATCTTCAGAGGCTTCAGATCCATATTCCTCTGGTGACCCTAGAAACCAAATTTTAAGGTAAAGGATGTAGCTCAGTTGGTGGAATATTTGCCTAGCATGCAGAAAGCTATGGGCTTGAGCCCTATCACACAAAGAAGATTGCTAGACCACATCTGTCATATCTATCATACTAACATCAGGGAGAGGGGTAGTGGTAGGAAGATCAGAAGTTCAAAACCATCCTCAGCTACATCTATAGCTACATATCTGAAGCCAGTTTGGAGGATATTGTCTCAAACAAAATGATATCTCAGAAAGTTTAGATGAACTTTAAGGACATAACTTATAGGCTTCTTAAAAGCTTCATCAACTAAACAAATGTTTATACTTAAAACTCATAAACTGTTTGCAGTGAATTTTGAAACGTTAGAATAAAGAATTTTTAAAGACTGATGAATATTTAATCCATATAAAAACAACTTAAAAGGATTTTTTCCCATAAAACAAGCATGACAAATTAAAAGTAGATTTGTGGTAATAAAAACTGTAATATGATATGACAGATTTTTTTCAGATTGCTTTATCTTATTACAAAATTATTCAGGCAAAATGACAACTCTAATTCTATCTGATGATTTGGAGTATTCTCATCAGGATTTGAATTCAGTTCACCTAACACAAAGAGTGACATTCTTAGAAAACACCAATCTTATTTCCTTAGCCTCAAATCTCTAAACTATGTGTATTAGTTCTTAGCCTTCTAAATTTAAGGCATCCTTTTATAAAAGAAATTTCTTTTATAAAAGAAATTTAATTCTTCATGAGCCCATATTTCTATGATCTGGGCCAGCAGACATAAGTAAGATGTCTACAGGAGCCATTTTACTGTTTTTTATGTGTTATGTGCTTAGTACTATGTTTGAAATGTACAAATATTTAATAAATAAATGAACAGTAGGTAATGCAATGATAAATTAAAGTAATCCATGGGCAAAGATTTCAAATGACTTCAACAAATATTTCCTGAACAAATAGATAAGGAGCTCTTGAGAAATTCTACAATATATGATGAGGCTAACACCAGCTGAATCTACTTATTCTCTAGGTTTATGGAAAATAAACGAAAACAGAGAAATGTAGTAAATAGAATCTTAAGATGTCATTGTTAAGATCCAAGATGTAAAGAAACACATTATAAACAAAAATTTAACAAATAATTTATAAGCAATATGGTACTGTTATACAAATTTATGAGATGTGGAAGAAAAGCATAATAATAAGAAAGAGAAACATGAGATAACATTAAGGAATCACTTTTTTCTTTTATTTTAGCATATATAATATAATTATAGCATTTCTTCCTTCCCCCTTCCTCCCTTCAAGCCCTCCCATACAATCCTTCTTTGTCTCTTGGTTCCTTTCAAATGTGTAGCCTCTTTTTTCATTAATTGTTACACATATATATGAATCCACATATATATTCCTAAATATAACATGTTCAGCCTGTATACATGTAAGTATGTATTCAGGCTGACTATCTGGCATTGAATAACCAGTTAAGGCGCTGTCATGTGGAGAAGACTACTTTTCCAGTTTTCAGCATTCCTTAGTTGCACATAGTTTTTTGTGTAGGGCTGAAGTCTCATGGGAGTTTCCTGGTCTACTTTGGCATATCTATTTGTTGCCATTTTTGTTCAGCTCACATTTAGGCAATCATACTAATGAGACTTTATATGGGTGTAGCTTCTGATGTTAATAGAAAATATAATCTCATGGCAAACTCCTTGTGGCTCTTGGGGATTTTTCCACCTCCTTTTCTGCTATGTCCTCTGAGTCTTTGGTATGGGAGTGTTTTGTAGATGTATCTATTGAGTCTAAGCTTCACAATTCTCAGTTTTGATTGGTTCCTGTAAAGGTCTTCATCTGTTGCCTTGAGAAGTTTTCTTGATGAACTACTCAAGACAATACTTAATCCATAGATGCAAGGACAAATGTTTAGGATGTACCTAGAGATTATGCTTGTTCAGTAACATAGTGGTGGTAGTTTCGCCTCCAAGATCCATGACTTCACTAGCCCTGCGTCGTTGGCTAGGTTTCTAGAACCAGGCATTGTTTTCCTCTTGTTAAGTGGGTCATAACTCCAATTAAAGAGCTGTCAGTTACAGTCACATATGCATGCCTGTACTGTACACATAGGGTTATTATGGCATGCTAGTTATTATTCATATGTATCACAGATGAATAGGACTTTTGGCTGCTTTCTTCCTTTGAAAGCTTTCACAACACGTTCTGGTACCATGAAAGTTAGTCTTCATGAGAAGGCATTCAAGTCAATTCCAGCTCAGAAGCCTGTGGTCCCAATGTATGAAGTACATGACATCTTCAGCAACAGGGACTTATCTTCCACTTCTTGATATCAATCAATGGCAACAGAAATAGGCTTTATGTTTTAGAAGTCTTTGGAAAATCCTGACAACAACTCAAAAGAAGGCATCTTGTGCCTGGTATTGGGGTTTTTGTTTGTTTGTTGGTTGGTTGGTTGGTTGTTTTTTGTTTGTGTTTTTTTATTTTTGTTTTGTTTTGTTTTGTTTTAGTTTGATGCTCTTTGACTCTTGGAGAGAACATTGTCAGCCCAGATTAGAAATTTTCATTTGAATTATGTGTGTAAATGTATACACAGAATCATGTGGTGTATATTTATATACAGAATCATGTATATTATAGGCAACTAGCAAAGTCTTGGACAGAGGAAGAGGGAACTAGATCTGCTGTATGTTAGTAGTTATTGGAATTGCCTGGCTGGCACATTAGGATGATTTATACTTTCTATCATAAATGTTTGAACATAAGTCAATAAATATAAACTTCCAGGGCTCTACCTAGCACAGCACAATTAGTAAATGTTAACTAATCTAGTTTCAAAAGAAAAGAGAAGCACTATGTGGGTGGCATTACATATACCTATGTAATTTTAATTTTTAACGTTTACATTTTTTCTGCTGGTACTTGCAGAATAGTTTACTTAGATCAAATTAACTCTCCTACCAATATAAACTTTGAGCAAAATACTTTTAAGCAATTTGAATATAGCGAACAAAAGAAAGTATACACTGGAGATGACAAAAAGCTTGAAGAAGGGAGCAAAAGAGATTAGCAACAGATCTATTCACTGCCCCCCTGAGCACATTCCTTAGCCTTTCATGGAGTCCAGGAATATAAAACTAGATAGAAACCACTAGCCCCAATAGGATACTGAGAAATAAGTTAAGCTGCTAGCAAAATTCTGAAAATAAAAAATCTACAGAAAGGAAGAATAAAATCTGTGTCTTTTGCCTTCAACCATTGTTTTTTAAAATTGGTGTATATGTAATTCAACCCATAAAGTAAGCAACAGTTAGATAGTGGAAATTTTATCTGTGACGCAGTCATATTAGAGGAATTTGGAATGACTTCAGACTTTCCATGAAAACACCAGAAAGGCCACAGCTTGAGACTCTACTTAGTATTAAGGATTCTACCCTAGCATGTAACCGGCCTTAAACCAATCATCCATGTGCCACCAATATACTTCAAATTCAAATTTGAATGAAATTCAAAACTATAGGAAAGAATAAAACAAAGTCTATATAATTGTCATCCATCATATCCAAAATAAAATAGAACAATGCTAGACACTGGAAATCTGATCCATAACTGAAGGAAAGGACCATTTATGAAGGCACCCTCCAAATGGTCTGGCTGTTTTCGTTAGCACACTGGGACTTTAAAGCAGCTGTTACAAACATGTTAAAGGATTTATAGAAAAGGATGTCAGAATGGGAAATCTTGGCGGAGGCCTAGAAAGTGTCAAGAAGTTTTGCCGACTTTTAAAAAGAGAGCTTGACTGACAAATATACCAACTAGTAAAAATATGAAAGACATAAGACATGTAAGCCAGTTATGTAGCAGTGCATTTCTACTTAAGGCTGAAGATCCAAGTTTTACTGATAATATTCTTCTTGAAAGCTTCAAGTCTCTATGCTTCATGTTCTGTAGGTCAAGCCTATGGATCGAGTTCAGATCAGGTGGGTGACTTCCATGCTTCCATAAGTGAATGAAATTAAATGTTAACTACAGTTCTATCAGATCATAACAGATCCTTGTCTCCTTATTTCCTTTATATTTAGCCAAAGCTACTACATCCATCTTCCCAATGTTTGTTTTAGTAATGAGAGAATCAGTGTGATATAAATGCCTTGGTCCTTTTATAAAATAACTCTCCACAGATAAGATTTCAAAAGACTTCCATATCTTCAGTATCATAAAAGGTTTTCTAAACAATTAATTCATAGACAATTGGGCAAAAAGCCCAAGTTTCATTAGAAAGAATGGCACCAGCTTTTAGCTAGGGGACTCTGAACATATGGGGGTACCAGGTGACCTACCTACTTTGCAATTATCCAAGAGTGTATGACTGAAATTTAATTGACAGTCCCCTGAGTGCTAGAAGGTGGTATGGTTCAGTTGAAGCTTTAGAATCTGACGGATGCCCACCTCTGATAACAGATTTGTTAAAAGAATGATTTACTATAGGCGGATGATTTACAAATTATCACATATCATAATCCGATTCTAGCATTTCCTGGAACTTCTAAGGTTGTCTTACAATACATTAAAATTGTTCAATACATTTTATCCAAGTACCATTTAAAGTTCATGCTTTCATTTGCAAAATAACATACAGCTCAAAAGAAAACACCCAGGTTTTGTCTTGACTTACCCTACAAGTGATGGTAAGGCAGGAGGAATTCTGAGTTGGGTAATAACAGTAATAGCAACAGGGGATGTCTGAGAGACAGAAAATCAGATAGTTTAGGCTGAATCCAGAGGCAACCAAAGTTAAGTTCCTCCTCCTTTCAATTGATCACTGAATGACACATTTAACTTCCTTTTGCCTAGCCACATCATTGAAAAGTTAAGGTTCCTAAGGTCTAAACCAAAGGTCCCAAATAAGTCGCCAAGGTGAAAAGAAATGTCTCTGGCAATTTTCCAAACGCCATATAAAAAATATCAGGTATGAATAACCTAAGAGTAACTACAGAATTCATTCAATGATATTTTCTCTAACTTATCACTTGAAAGAAAAAAAATGGGTAATGCTTTCATGACAGAGCATATCCATCCTAAAGATCAATTTTCAGTCTTCAAGCTCACAGAGAGTAATCCTTAGAGCTTCAGGGTGAATGCTGGTGCAATCTGGGAAAATACGTCACCTGTCAATTTCAAATAAATTTCTTGAGCAGAACAAAAAAAAGGAAAGAGTTTATCAGTTCAGTTCTGGCAATATGGTTCAGTGGATACTGGCTGTTGCCTCTAAGGTTAACAACCTAAGTTTCATTACCAGCACCCTAATGGTAGAAGAGAACTGACTTCTGAGAGATGTCCTTTGACCCCTGTATACTTTGCATGGCACACATGTGTCTATACACACACACAACACACTATACTGTTAAAGTTTTTATTAACTTAAAAAATATCATATTAACAACTTAAGTGAAAAGATATACTTAATGCTGATTCTAACATATAGAAACATAATTTATTGCTTCATTTATACAATATCAAATAAATTATTTAACTTCTAAAGATTGATCAGGACATGACATTCGCATTGCTTACATCTCTGATAGGATTCCATCTCCCCCCTCAATCCTAATTAGCATGAGTCTTACTGGAGAGCTATTAGCTAAATTTCTTGTTAATCAAAGGAAGATTAAGACGAACTTTTTCCCTGATCTCCCAGGATTGTTACTGGCCTACAGCACAAGCTTTCTGATGGCCAGGGGTTCAGTGGCCAAATAGTCTAGGAGTTGCAGATAGCCTCTTCAGTTATTCAAGAAGGAGTAGGCATTCTTTCTTTGTCAAGACTACTGCTGTTAGAAATTCATTATGTCTGTTGCCTAAGTGACTATTCTTGGCCAGCTCCTCTGTCTGCCCTTCAAACTTCCAGACCTGTCTGCAGTAAAGCTGACAGTAGTTTTAAATATATGGACACAAAATTTATCAGGTAATGTCAAGATAGTAACAATTAAGTGAATCAATTTTTCAAATAAATTATGAAAAAGAACTGTGTTCTAAAGTCAAAACAAAAAATTTACAACACATAAGAAGAGCAAAGTGTTTTGCTCTTGTTCCAACTTTCACTGTATAAGTCTAGCATTTCTGAGTTTTTTCATTAAGTGCTAGTGCTATCATTTTTTGCAACATTTTTATTAGTTCTTTGAGAATTTCATATATTTGAACCCCAACTCCTCCCATCACCACCGGCTTTACCCTCCATCCAACTTTGAGATTACTTTTATTTTCTTATTTTGCTGTCATGTCCAATCTTTGTTGATGTGTGGTCAAATTACCAGGGGCTTAGATCTTTAAAGGAAACTGACACTTCATCCATTGGCTGTCAAGTGCCAACTGCTCCTCACAGCTAGCAGTGGGATAGTGTGTTCTTCCCTTTTTATACTGGGTTTTTATCTCACTGGAGCTTGTGCAGGTCTTATACATGTTTTCACAATCACTGTGAGTTCATATGTGCATTTGTCCTGCTTTGTCTGGAAAATACTGTATCTGTGATGCTACCTACTGCATCTGGCTCTAACCATCTTTCTGCCTCCTCTTCCACAAAATTCCCTGAACCTTAGGACAGGAGGAGTGGTATATATGTCCCATTTAGAACTGATCACTTCACAGTTTTTTGTTCCCTGCAAGTTGGTCAGATGGAGGTCTCTGTGTTACTTACCATATACTATAAGGAGAGGTTTTTCTGATGGAGGTTCAGATGGGTACAACTCATTAAGAGTCATTTAATGCTACATCCATTTAGCAAATTTATTATTATTATTATTATTATTATTGCCTATGACATATCAAACCTATCAATAAAGGTTCTTGGCCTCTGTTTTAGTGCCTGTCATTTCACAAAGCAGGCCTTTGTCCCAGAAACTCCTTGGTTACTTATATGACATTTGTGCCACTTTTATACCAGTAATCCTATCTTGTCAGGCCAGTCATTATATCTTGCAGAGTTTAGAGCTGTGTGAAACCAAGGTTCAGTTTTCTCCTCTGGCTATATGTTTAGTGTCTTCCCACATCATAAATGCTATCCACTGTGAACGAACCTTCCAGATGAGTACTAGATTGGTAGCTCCATATTCTCGGACTCAAGTCTGTGGTATCTCCTGTGAAGTTCTAGAATATAGACAGTAGTATTGGCACCAGTTTGTAATGCTAGAGGTGGGGGAGGCCATATAATCTCATTGGCCAAAAACTCAAAAAGAGGTAATCCAGTCCTGGTTTTGTTTGCTAGAGGTGCTAGTATTTTTAAAGTGTATGATAGAACATTTGATCTTTTCAGAGTAGGAAAGAATCCACTGAATTACAACTAAGATAAATAATAATAATAATGTACACTAAAAAGAACATCATAGAACAAGGAAATTTTTCTTTCGAGAAGAAGTTGCTGCTCTTCTATGCCGCATTTGTAACTGGATAGATCTAGTATATGGGGATAGAACAGATGCCATTTAGAATGTATCATTCATTCTATATGCAGTATATGGATTTAAATAAAATGAGATTTGTCTGTCCCAAGCTGGATAAAGAGTGTAGTAGAAATAAAGAAGGATCCCTGTAAAGTACTGAGGCAAGATTATTGGGCATATCCTTTTAGGCTTATTATTTTCAAAGAAGACAACTAAATTAGTTATGGGAAGGAACGTACAATTGAGAAACTGTGTATCTCCTCAGCACTGAGTTACCTAAAGTTAAATTCAGGAAGTAATGAACTATAGGTCAGGCATAAAGAATCATTTTGGCTACAGAGTCATTGGGCTTGGGAAATATCTGAAGAATATTTATGCTTTTGTGACAGTTTTCTACATCTTCTCAAAGTTGGGACTCAAAGAAAGTGTAACAATGGGTAAAAGATAAAAATTATATCTAAAGTATGGTTATCCTCACACACAATAATCTAAATTTAACTATTATTATGATTCTGTTGAGTATTGGATGGACCTGTAGAAATGAAAAAACAGGATCTCAGAGTGATTGGATGACAAGTGGGCTCAGTGATGGAGCTGGTACACAAAAGCTTAGAACCACAA
>JAJTUV010001889.1:0-257500 GCA_021653895.1 Mastomys natalensis | reverse complement strand
TAAAATGATGACAGGATATTAAAAAGGCAATGGCTTCTGGCATGGCACATACTGCAAATTAGAGCAGGAAAGTATTTGAGAAGCAGCATAGGTTCGGCAATTGAAAAATGGCCAGTCTGTAAATGATGACAAGAAGGCATAGTAGTAAATCAGAGGGTGAGGAGTCCTTGGAGATGTATGCTCAACATTTTATAAGAAAGTTTTACCTAAGAATACATGTTTTAGAAACGTTATCATAAAGTAGAATACTTGGTTAGCTCAGGTTTTAATCATTGTTGATGTTTCCTATATTCACACATAGGATTCTAATGTCACATATTTAAAACAAAAAAAAAAATGTCACTTAAACATATTTATGAACTTTTGCTGCATGATCTAAAAGGCCCTTGAGCTCTTTAAGGTCACCTTTATGAGATGTCTTTTTCCCTTGGCCCTCAGGAGCAAAGCATTACATTCATCAGTCTCCATAGTGTGTAGCAAGTTATTAACACTGAGCTTTAAGCCAGGGACCCCTGTGGTTGAATTAGGGAAAGGCTAGAAGAAGCTGAGAAAGAGGGCAGTCCCATGGGAAGACCAACAGTCTCAATAACCCTGGACCTCCAAGATCTCTCAGACACTGAGCCACCAACCAGGCAGCATATACCAGATGATATGAGGCCCCCAACACATATACACCAGAGGACTAACTGGTCTGGTCTCAGAGAGAGTAGATGCACCTAATCCTGGAGAGACTTGAGGCCCCAGGGAATGGGGAAGCTTGGTGGGGTTGGCGGGGGGAGGGGGTGGAGACATCCTCTTGGAGACAGGGGAGGAAGAATGAGATGAAGAACAGTTGAAAGGCAGGCCAGAAGGGAGATGACGACTGGACTGTAAAAAAAGATTAAATAATAACAATAATACTATAATAATAGAAAAAGAAGGAGAATGAGAAGGAAAAGGAGGAGGAGGGGGAAGAGGAGGAGGAGAAAAGAAGAAGAAGAAGAAGAAGAAGAAGAAGAAGAAGAAGAAGAAGAAGAAGAAGAAGAAGAAGAAGAAGAAGAAGAAGAAAGAAGAAGAAGAAGAACAACAAAGAACAAGAAGAAGAAGAAGAACAACAACAACAACAAGACAAGAAGAACAAGAAGAACAAGAAGAACAAAAAGAACAAGAAGAAGAAGAAAGGCTCCCTTACTTGGTCCCTTTTATTCCTGTCCCTTCTTGCCTTCTCTACTCGCTTTCTATACAGATGTTCCATTCTGATCTTTGTTTCATAAAATATGGGGGTTTGTTGAATAATGAATTCAAACAGTATACCTAGAAATATATAGGTATAATGTATTTGTATTTAGATTATAGTTTTAAGTACAATACCCAGATTCTTATTTTATTTTAATAATTTCTTATTTATTTATTTATGTTTTAAAATCTTTCTGTATTTTCCATGTGGGTATAATTGTTCTAGCCAGTGATGTATCATATTCTCCATCCTATCATATTCTCTTCTCTGCTGGTTGTGGTTGGCTCAATTCACATTACTACAATTACTGTGTCCATGAGCATGCTAGCATTGTCCCACAATGGATCTGTATGGGACTCTCCTTGGATTACTTATTAAGGAAAAGAACTTCCCTTAATAAGTAGAAGTAAAAGACTGGAGACATGGCTCACCAGTTTTGAACACTTGTTCCTGCAGAGGACTTGACTTCAGTCCCAGGACTAGTGGCACACAGCCATCCATAGCTCCTTTCCAGGGATGAGACTCCCTCTTCTGACTTTCACAGGCATTAGGCATGCATGTTTTGCATGTACATATATAGGTAAAATACTTATACAAATAAAGATAGATAAAATGTAGACAAGTAGAGTGGGGGTATTTTAAGTAAGTCAGCCTGGTAGCTCTTCTGAATGGCTTATCACTTTTATTTCCTACCAGTAACACATCCAATCTCTTTATGTCAGTAATGCTGTCCACAGCTGCCATTTCTTACTCATCCACTCATTCCAGGAAGATATTGACAGTCTTATGGTTTGCATTTCCAGCATTTGAAATGGATGTGGGTACCTCTGTGTTTACTTTTTAACTCCTTTGTATGCATTGCTATTTCTGTTGGATTTTCTGCCTGGTTTTTACATCTCTCCTTCTTCTGTTACTGTGATATCTGCTAATTACTTTTTTGTGTGATACCCTTCACTAAACAAATTCTTGATTGTGATGAAAAACATGACCAGCTATCTTCTTATGCTTTATAGTTTAAGAGCATTTTTAACCTTGAATGTAGTTTTCCATACAACTAAATAAAATGATTTCATATGTTCTCTTCTATCACCTTTTGTTATGATTGAACTTTGTTTAGTTTGTTTGTACCAGGGACTCACTATGTGATGCAGGGTGATCTTGAACTCTCAAACCTCTTGAACTCGAGAGTCTGAGGATTGCAGATGTGCAACCACTGCAATCCAATGTTCTATTACACATGACAGCTGTTTTGAATGTAGGCATTTAAACAAGAGGTACACAGTAAAGTACTAGATTGCCATAAGGAACCAAATTTACTAATATAATTAATGGACAGTCTATTCCTTCCTGCTGGGTTGTGTCCTCACTTCTTTCTTTGTAGAACAAAAAGAACCACTGGCTTCTTCCACTAGGACCAACATGAGATTAAACTAATAATTCTATTTTGTGATGTCGAATTTTCAGTTCCAAAAAACTGATTCTTTAATGTTCAGTGTTCTGTCTTTTATAAAATATTCCTGTAATTATATCAAATGTTTTGGGCCTAAAAGTTTATCAAGAAACCATGTCTACACCTTCACATATGAAACATCTAATGAGCACCTTGAGTGCCTGGTTTACCTCTGCTCATCTAAGCAAATTTCTAGGCATAGTTCTTCAAATGAAGTATGCTTCTCCTTGCAAGGTTTCCAAAGAACTGACGGCTTGTCCTTGAAGACATAAAAAAATGAAATCTGGTATGATTCATCTGTAAGACTGCTGTGTTTTGTTGCTTTTACGTTTATAAAGAGCTTTTTCTACGTAGTCAGCACTCAGTAATCCTTTCTACATTTTCTTACATTTCCTTCCCTTTAAAAAAAAAACCTCTGGTGATAAATTTTAAATGCATATTTTTAATGAAAAAAATCCACAAACTCTAATTTCAAATATTATTTCTGGGTCAAAAGAAAAAGACTAGAAAGGCTATCTCTCAAAAGATGCTGCCACGACACAAAGGAATGTGCCAAAGTCCCTATCCTGCCTCTACCCAGATGGTTTCTCATGTAAGACACTGAAAAATTAACTTTCAAATTACACTTCACATTATTTTGTCTCTTCCTGAAACCTCAGAGATGCAACTGCAATTAGAGAGGTATCCTCAGATTTCATCAAACCTAAGTAGGGATCTGAAGATAATGAACCCGTTAGTAATGAAAAAGTGCATTTGCACAATAATTGTGTTGGTAAGGCTGCATTACTGCACTATATTACTGTCCAACACTATTAGACCAATGAAATGACTAGGGCTACAGAAAGATGCTGTTTGGTTTTCTAATTACTATTAGAGAATGCCTCCTGAGCCCAGCCTCAGAGGCTTTGCTTTTGAATCATCTGCAGCTCATGCAGCCTCTCATGCATTATACATGACACCCATATGGCCATTTGAGATGGAAGGTCTCTGGAGGGAGGTTTCATAGCATCCTCTTCCCTGCAAGACGAAGAAAAGTAAGAAAAACAACAAAGAAGGCAGAAAACTGGGAATAGGGTAGGGAGGCAAAGAAGACCATTGGGTAACACTGAAACTCGGACAAAGGTGAGTCAAATCAATGAACATATGTATTTCAAAAGAGTGAGACATATACTTGAGGTGTGGGTATGCTTGTTATTGGAATCTGATTGTTCCACAAAGTTTGTAATGGCTCAAAATATCCCAATATACTGCAACATATGCAGTTAAATCAATTGAAAATACAAGAAAGGAAGGAAGGAAGGAAGGAAGGAAGGAAGGAAGGAAGGAAGGAAGGAAGGAAGGAAGGAAGGAAGGAAGGAAGGAGAGGGAGGGAGGGAAGGAGGGAGGGAGGGAGGGAGGGAGGGAGGGAGGGAGGGAGGGAGGGAGGGAGAAGGATGGAGGGAGAGGAGGGTGGGAAGAAGGGAGGTAGGAAGAAAAAAGCTACGGATAGAAGGAAGAAAGAAAAAGGGAGGAATGGAGACAAAAGGAAAATAGGGAGAGAGGGAGGGAGGAATGGAAGGAGGGAGAAGAGGGGGGAAAGGAAGGAAGGAAGGAAGGAAGGAAGGGAAGGAGAAAGAAACAAGAGAACAGGCTTCATTTTCAGAATTCTGCTTTATATTTTACATAAACTCATGAGAGCTCTTGAGTAAAGTTCGTCTCTGCCATTTCTAATAAATAACTCATTCCTGTCATTTCTTACTAAGGTAAGAAAATGTAGTGGGAACTAGAGAAATGGCTGGAGGACCTGGGTTCAAGTCTCAGCACCTATGTGGTGATTCACAATAATCTATAACTCCAATTCCAGGGGATCTGACCTCTGCACATACCAAGCACACACACGATGTACATACATACATACAGGCAAGCAAAACATCTGCACATAAAATACAATGAATAAGCCTAATTTAAAAGTTTTTAAAGAAAAGGAAGGCTGCAAACAGATCTAATACAGATGAAGCTTGACTTTCAAGGAATCATATTTAAAATTAGTATTTAAAATCACCTGTGTAGGCAATATTTTCCTAACTTTGATCAAATATAATTCAATATGTCTTAAAATAAAGTGTAGAAATTCTCTGATATGCTCAGAATCTCCCTGGAGCATGGTATACAAGATATTAATCATAAAAATAATTCTTTAAACATTCTTGCAGTATATCTTTACTTTATTTTTAATCACTACAGTTGTACCCACTTCTGTTTCTCTACCTTAGAACTTGGAATTATTCAGATTCACTTGAGTTTAAAGACTACTTATTATAACAATGTCAAATAAGAACTGAGCATCAAGCAGGTACAGGTGTGAAACTAAGGCTCAGAAGTCATTATTTTGAGATATTTTTCTATAAATAAAACTATTAAATTTGTGTTAATATTAACTCATTATTTCCATCTTACAACAGAAAAAAATAAGTCTCATACATTTTTATTTTTATAATTTATTATTGCACATTTATTTAGTGTGTGTTTGTGCACACACACATGTACCCGCCATAACATACCTGTGAAATCAGGAGATTACCTGTGTGTTCTGTCCTTTCAAAATGTATGTCCTGGAGAGTGAACTCAGGTCAATCTGCCTGGAGGCAAGTTCCTCTACCTTCTGAGTCATCTGCTCAATTCCACAATTATAATTTTTAAATATAAAATAAACATTTTATTTTTGCCTTGTAACTGTATTGGTAAATTAATACAACATTGTCTTTTCTTTCATCTGTCATCTTGCCCAGAGAAATATACACAGTATTGAAACTAAACAGGTCATTTTTTTGGTTACTTTCCATTTCTTAGAAAAAAAAGAAAACAATAAACTAAGTAACCTCATAAAACTAGGAGTAGTGATATTAATGACATTTTATCCAGTTGAGCTATTGAATGTCATACTGCTGACATTTTCATTTTCAAAACCTTCCTATACATCATACTACATTGTTTTTTAAATATAAATGTTAATTTTCCAATTAAATATTTACCATATTAAAAATATTTTTAAAGAATTTGATACAGGTTAGCAGCAGTGGGTAGAACACAGGCACACAAGTAAGTCTGCACAAATTTTCTATATTTATTTTGAAATGGAGCAGGGCTCCAAGGAGTCGTTCTATTTTACTATTCCCATAAAGGTGGTATTTTTCCCTTTATGGCTCTGGCTTCTTGCCCTGACTTCTATGCAGTTAGATGCCTAAGCAAGCTCTAGATCTTATGTTCTCAGCCTGTTTTTTTGTAGTGATAGATGAGATCTTGCCCTCATGACCATCCACGGCTCAACTTGTGCCTGATACATCACCGATTCCTTAGTAATTGGACGAGATATATATCTGCTCTCCCAATAACTAAGGTTATGAACTGCTACGTGTAAGTTGAAAATGAACAGGTAAAAGGACATTCTTCTTTGTAATAACAAAACTAAAATTTACTGTGCTATGTGTTTCTCTTGAAGAAAACATGATCCTCAGGAAATACTAGTTCAATTACAATGAGAAAAAATTAGGGGCTGGAGAGGTGGCTCAGCAGTTAAGGGACTGTGCTGCTCTTCCAGAAGGTCTAAGTTTTGTCCCCAGCACCCACACTGGGAAGCCCACAACTACCAACTCCAGGGGATCCAACACTCTTTTCTGGCCTCTACCACCACTCGCATCCACATACAGAAACTCACACATGGACATTCATATACATGTAATTTAAAATAAAAACAAAATCTTCAAAAACATCTAGAAATATTTTAAAGCTATACATTGGTAAACATTGTACTACTTTACTTCTTTAAAATGTTTTTAATATTATTTAATTGTACAAAATAATTGATTCATTGAAATATTTTTGTGTGTGTATATGATGTAGCCCTCTCAGTATTTCCTCTTGTCCCCTTTCCCCTCCCTCTGATCTGTTCCTCTTCCTGAATAGAATCCACTCTACCTTCATGTTTAATCCAGATTCTATGTACAAGAGAAACATGGAATGTTTGAATCTCTGAGTCTGTCTCACTTCACTTAACATGACGATTTTTAGCACGTCTATTTTCCTACAAAATGCATAATTTTTTTTCATCTTTGAGACTGAATACAATGCCACTGTGAATACATACAGGAAATATTTCTATACCTGGTGCTTTACTTTTTAAGCTGGGGAACTGAAGCTTAACATAGCATAATTATGTGCACTGTGGTAGCTGGCTCTGGGTTCTCTGCTAAGTTGAATGAAAGCTAAGAAATATTTTATTTGTCTTAATAGTATGACACACTCCTAATTGAGCTTCCCATAAGACCTAGCAAATAGGATCTCAGTAAAACTTATTAGATGATAAACAGTAAGCAGATAAATAAATAAAAGAATGAATGTATAAAATGACAGGAGAGGGAACTCTAGTGAGTACGTAGCTTAACAAACAGGAAACCGATGCTTTAAAAGCAAAGTGAGCACATGGGAAGAGATAGGGTCTAAAATGTGGTTAGGAATGAAACTAGAAAGGAATATTTTTAAGTGTTCCAAACCAAACTCTAAAGCGTGTCCACACAAAAGACGATACAAAGGAAGCTTTATTTTTTCTAGTTGAAATTATCAAATTTTATTTTCTTGCTACTATCACAGCTTTCTTCTAGCAAATCAATATAATTATTTCTTTGAGCACCAGTTGCTATGAGGACTGGGAGGGAGTGTAAATGGATAGACAAAACAAATCCAGGCAAATACTGGAAGAGGGGGCACAGAGCCATACTCTCACCCATAAAATATGAAGACCAAATTTAGAGAACAGCATTATGACCTGTGTCTACACCTATGTGGTGTTTGGTGTAATTAGTAGAAAGCCTTTTGAAGTGTTGTTGAGATTTCATGATAGTAAGTAATCCTTTGTGGCAGAAGAAAACCAGCTAAATGAACAGTGGTGTAGGTACACAACTGAATACAGTGCAACTTCTGTTTGCATATACTGTTACATGGACAGAGCTCAGGGTATGAACAAAACTAGACACTAAAAACATTGCAGAGAAGTAAAAATTATGTTATTAAGCAAACAGTGAGACCAGATATTTACATATATGAATACTTGAAGAAAATAGAGTTGTTTCTGAAAAAACATACATGAGAATGTAAAGCCTAATGATTCAGGATAAGAGACTGAACCACTAAAAATAAGAAGCCAGTCCTCTAAAATTTCCTTTGGCATTGTCTTAATTTTTCGCTATACAGAACAAATGTACAGAAATGAAACAAAGATCTAGACTAGATTATAACTGCTAGAATCCAATTATTGAAACTCTTTTTTATAATTCTTTTAAATTTTATAAGAACTTTTGAATACCAGTCACCTCAACTTGACAAAATAAATATATTAGAAATTATAGATTGAGTTAAACTATGAATTCTCATTCTGAGCACAGTGCTAACTATCAAGTGTTCAATAAATGACAAAATCTGCTCCTAATCAATGAATTAATTACAGGAGTTCTTTTTAGCCTCCCTCCTTTCACCCAAACCTTTTCTAAGTCTATTATTTCTAAGAGACTACAGCCCCTTCGAACAAATGTGTCACATAACTTGTTTTCTGTTTAGGTAACATATGCTGTCAGCCTCTTAATTAAGACTCTGATTAGGGGACCTAGAAACATTATTATGCATGTGGTTTGATGTGAGCAGTTGAATTAACCCGTGAGACTAATTATCCTCAACACTTTATCTTCAAGATGGCAAGTGTAATAACTCTTGAGAAGAGATTGCTTTCTGAAACAGGAAGTAAGGATAGTAAAGAAAATGAAGACACTTGGGAAATCAGACATAAATTTTTAATAGAAAAATGAGCACAGGGACCTAAGGGGATATTGAGAGAATTTCAAGAAGAAATATCATAGTTTTTTTAAATCTTCTTTGTGATAATTTGGATGGCAACTAAACATGTATTTATTTAATCTTGTTGGTTATATCACACATACCCACCAAAAAGAGAAGAAAGATCCTCATATTGCCATGAAATGACATATTGGGCAATATGTAGGCTCTAGGGTAATTAACAGTCACATTATATATAAAACCTAGTTATTAAAAATTATTGCTCCATCCAATTTTTAAAATCTAATTATATATGTCAAATGTCTTCTACAACTACATATACAAATATATATGTGTGTGCATATACATATATGTATATATGTGTGTACATATATTTATATATATATATTTATATATGTATATATATTAACTATATAATACATATCTGCTATCATCATGTCCTGGTGGAAACCCCACCCAGTTAGAAATTGGAAGTCTAAGATGTCAATCAGAACATAATTCAAAAACCTATCCTTGATGACCTCATTCTTAGAGTCTCTTTCCTGTGCTCCCTTTCCTAATGGGATTAGTAATATCACATCTTTACTAATGAATGATTATCAGGTCTATACTTTTACTAATTGCCAGACCACAACTGAGAAGTCATGTAAAAACCTCTGGCAACTCTCCCAAAGGTTTCAAATGCCTCTAAATGAAACCAATAGGGAACTGATAAAATTCTGTCTTTACTTCCTGCTCTGGTCACATTTCTCTTAGAAACAGACTTGAATTTAATTTACCTAGGTGTACAAACCAAAACCACCCACCTTTTAGATCCAGATTAGTAGATGGGATTAACTTTGCTTTTCCTCTCATTCACCCAGCCATTAAATTCTGTGTGGAATGGACTCCATTTTCTTTTTTGTTGTTGTTGGGGGGAGGGGTTGGATATTTTATTTACATTTCAGATGTAATCCCCTTTCTCCCCCTCCCAGGAACCCCTATCCCATCTTCCTGCTTCTATGAGGATATGCCACCACCCACCCTCCCACTCCCACCTCCCCACCCATGATTTCCCCCACACTGGGGCGACCAGCCTTCACTGGACCAAGGACTTCCTCACCCATCTATTCCTGACACTGTCATCCTCCCCTACATAAACAGTTGGAGCCATGGGTCCCTCCCTATGTGCTCCCAGGCTGGTGGTTTAGACCCTGGGAGCTCTGGTTGGTTGGTATTGTTGCTCTCCCAACCCTTTCACCTCCTTCAGTCTTCTCTCTCACTCCTCCATTTTCATTCCTGTACAAATCTTTCATTCATTAGAGTTATTAAATTAAGGTGATTTTACATCTTCCTTTCTTCTTCCTAATCATAAATTTTCTTTATAAAACAAAAACAAAACAGACAATGTATTTGTGGCCCCATATTTTGAAACTAAGATTGCCATAAAGACCCATGCTTTTACATAACCTCTTCTCCATTCTTCCACATTTTTCTAAAACCATCTCATTTGCTTTTACAGCAAGGCAGCATGGCTATACTGCATCAAAAACAGTTGTATTAGTAAGATCCATTTTGTCTAGCACCAAACATCTAAGAACACTTAAACTGAACCAAGAAAATCTATCTAGGTGCCTGGGTACCTCAGAAATGAAGACACTGTGAGCCACTTGCAATATGAATAGGGGAAGTCTGTGAGGATATAGATTTCTAAGATGCTATGGGATTAGAAAATGTTGTCCTGGTGCATCATTAATCAAATTAAAAAGCTACCTAACAGAACCCAGCAGTCCCAGAAGCCAGCCATCTATTTCCAGGCTGTTTTCTGTAAAACCCGACAGTGTGGATTGATGAGCACCTTTCTCTAATCTGTCTTTTCAGTCCTACACCTGTTTTATAAATCATCGTTATCAGACAGGGGTTGTAGCTGGTTTATTTATCTTCAGAAAAGGAGAAAGTCTAATCTGCTGTTTTATAAACTGGCACACTACCTACACATATTATGAAGTTGGCAAGATTTTGCCTACAAATTGTGATGCTCGGCTATGCAGCAAAATTATTTTCTTTCCAAGGTAAATTTAGATTGTCAGAGAACATAAATTGATATTTTAAAACATAAGAATTGTTGCTCAGTTAACTAGTTAATGTCCTAAACATGGAGTGTCCTTGTTAGTCTAGGATGGCATTCCCTCAGGCTCTCAGTGCTCCCTGTTGAGAGTGTAAGACCTGTGAATGTTAGGAAACATATCACACACCACAAACACACAGCACCTAGTCCAGAGACATGGACATAATTTCAATATATACTTGGAAAATTAATAATTCAAGCTCTCTAACTTGTCTTTTCCTTGGATGGGCTGTTTAATCAATTTCAGCCCTCCAGTTAATCTTTAAGTGTCTAATCATAATATATTAGATTTACAGAAGTAGAGAGCTTACAGACAGCCTTGAGGTTCATTTGTTACAGTTATTTATTATCTAGGTGAGAATACTGAGGTGTGAAGAGAGAGTGTCACCTAAAATCACACAGCTAAGGAATGGTGGATCTGCAGTAGCCTCAGTCTACCTTTTTGTTACTCTCTTCTGAAAAACACAGGGATTGCTGCTCACCAAAGCTTATAAAGATAATTATATTTATAATTATAAAGATAATTATATCTTTAAAATTCAACCAAGAAACCTTTACTTTTTCTATTTATTCAAAGCAAAAATAAGTATTTTCCCTAGTCATATACAAAATATTCTGAATTTTAGCAAAAATCATTGACTTAAAGAAAATCATCACTTTTTTGGTATCACTGCAATAAATAGCAGAGAAAAAGAAATCCTTTAAGATTTTTAAGTTGATTCATGTAAGGATTTATTAGGCATATTTATCATTTTGCGTGGAATTTCAGTGGAGTACAAAAGTGGAGGTGTGAATACAATAACATACTGACTTGGATTGTTCAGAGAATTGGAGAGTCAACACAGCTAGGCTTTGTGTGGTGCAGACATAATGAAATTACAAAATTTCAAAGGCCTAGAAGCCTGGAAAAGTAAAATCAAGTTGCTACTGAGGCTACATGAAACACATAAAGACACTGATCATCATACACAAAGAGAAAAGTGAGGTCTATATCACCACAATTTAAATGATAGTTTTTTGTTTTTGTTTTTTTATAATCTTTCTACATCTGGACACTAAGCAAATGGGACCTTCACCAAGACTTTGAGATGACAAGTTTTAAAACCCTAGGGAGTTTTCAGTGAAATTCCTCTACTGGTGTAAAAAGAAAGTATGACAAAAGTCTTAGGAAAACCATGGAAGGGAACTTCCCCTCCAAGGGACATCAGCCTTACAGATAGTATTCCTATATTGATACAAAACCAATATGTTTGACTCGATGGTCTCTCTGACCCTGTGAATGAAAAGCAATTGAGATAATGAATGTGCAGATTTGTACAATGTGATCATCCTTATCCAAATAAGCCTGGTAGGAAAAAAACAACTAACAGCACCTACAAAACTGAAAATTAAAATAGCTAACATCTAGTGAAAGTGCTTCGATTGCTTTCCGTGGTTATTGTATTTAATCTTCACAACAGTCCCTCTGAGATAGACATCAACTGTTATCTAGCAAAGCCCTCCTACTGTGTCTTGTAGGAATAAGCACTTTTCTAAGTGCCTTTGTTGACAATCTCTTCCAAGGCTCATTCTGCCCTGATTTCTGAGATATGTGCTTGCTTATCTTTTTCCTGGCTATAAACAGCTTGAAAATGGATATCCAAAAGCAAATAACTGTGCTTAATCCTTAAGTTAGAACCAATAAATATTTGTTGATTGGAACTGAATTAATTTAAAATGAAATGTATATCACAAATGCATAAAGCAAACCATAAATAGTTTGATGGCATCATCAAACTATTGCTTAAACTTTACCATATGGCTCTGAACTTAAGCCAGTTTACTTTCTACATGCTGTATTCTATCATAATAAAACATGGATTGTTTTCACGTATTTCTATTCTATTTTAAAGGCAGATGTCTGGGGAAATGAAACTATAGGAACACTACAGATGCCAAGATGTATAACTTCCAGGTTACTGATACAATGTAACAGTCTGTGAAGGTCATGATGCTGAAATCATTACAATATTACGCTAACATGCTTTTCTGATGTTTAATTAATACTTTCATTTCATAGGTATTACCTTGCAATGTAGCCATGTCTGGTTTTGTGCCATATAAAGCAATGTTTACTTTGGACTACACTACAAAACTGGGTAGGTAATTTGAGGACAGAGAAACAAGTTGAAGCTTATTATGAGTCTTAATTGAAGAATGCTACCATCCAGTGCCCAGTGTGTTAGAGCCACGAAATTATTCTCACCCTTTCTGTCTCATACTACAACATTCTTTTGGAGACCTACTTGCTGTTATTTTTTTCTTGTTTAAGATGAAACAGCCTGCATAGCAAGTTTGGATATTGCTAGCCCAGGGTTAAGAACTGTCCTTCTTGAAATTGATTTGGAAGCATGCTGTTACTTTGTATCTAATCACTGGTCATGGAACAACTTGAGTGTTGTGAGCTAACCTCTGGCAGCTGTGATACAATCTTCTTTCCATTGCCATGATTTTCAATTTGTAATTTGGAAGAAAAGCAAATTCTTCAGTAAATTATCATTTAAGAGAGAAAAACATCTTACAGTGTGGTGTTTGTATCTCCAAATAGCAGTAGTTTTCAAAAATGTTACCTTTGATCTGTAATAAACAAACAAACAAACAAAAAAGGCAAGTTCATACTGCTGCCCAAGCACACACATATAATTGGGAATAACAATTTTATAAAACAGTATACCCTTACTGTGTGCCACAGACTCAAGTATTCTGTTGTTAAAACCATTCTTGTCACAACACTATTGATTTTATAACTATCAATAGGCCATGGGTTTCAAGATTTAAAACAATGACAACATTAATTAAAATTCAACTACCTTTAACTATTTTCTTTAAAATTTCCTGAACACGTGAAGAATTTTTCACTGTGCACTTAAATTAAAAACTAAGATTTTTAACTATAGAGCTAAATTGTTTGAGTGTAAAAAATATATATATAACTAGTACACATTTTGGTTAAGTGGACTATAGAACCATGTAACTATTAGTTACAGGCACAAATATTTAATTTTTACCTACAAAACCAAGATATCTTGAGGCAAACAATGAAAAAAAAAATGGGGGTCGGGAGATTTTAAGATGCAGCTGAGCAAAGACAAAAGTAATAGTCATCTGTCCTCCTTGGTCCCAACAAAGGGGCTCATCTGGCTAGGTGCTTGATTTAATTTGCTCCTAATACAATGGAGAAATGTGAGACTCCTCTTAGGCCCATATCTGCTTGCCACTTTGAAGTATAAGTTAACAAACAATAAAATTACTGAAAGAAATTATGAAGGAAGAAATTTTTTATATATTTTCTAAAGTGTGTACCTGTAAATTCAAAGGACAGCAAACCCCTTGAAACATGTAATACTTATCATTACATTGGTGAAATTGGCATTAACATTTTATTAATTTATCCTGTCCAACCTCTACTTTAAATGCCTCATAAAATTATATTAATAAATGAATAAAATAGCTTCTAAGTCAACTATTTGCAAGTAATTTTAACATTTTCTAGTCTTCTAACAATAAAGTCATTCAATTTTTTCAATTTCAAGTTTTTCTTTTGAGGATTTCATATGTAATTAAGCAAGTTAACTCCAACTTCTCTAAGTTTTTTATTGGTCCATTCTGATTTACTTACTGTTTACAGTTAAATTATTTGAGCACTTAATTTCATGTTCTGTTGCCTCTACTTCATTTAAGTCTCAAATTAAATCATGATCTGGAAAACCAATATATGTTCCACTTTTTTCAAACTCATATTTCTATTGCCTTCGCAGTCACTCCCAAAGTTATAAAATTGGCAATTAAGATTTCCTTAACATGGATGGAGATGGAGTCTACCAACTTAACTCCTCAGCTATGTACCATTTACTCTGTACAGCGATGAATCCTCCACTTAAACACAGATGTTATCTGCATCTCTTTCTTTGATAACACCTATCCTTCTTAGAAAAAAGTGACCCATCTTCTCATCTCCTATTCAAATCCTATCTGGTAATTACGGAACAGTAGGAATCTTACTTGACCTCTCTTCTCAGATTTTTCTAGCCTAGGAGTGAAAACTCATTAGTATGATTCTGTAACTTAGGAATTTAAAACAAATACTGACTCTATTATCGTTATGAGATAGGACCTTAAGTCAGCTTCCTGATTTTCGGGTGTGTTGGTATATCCAGGGCTTGCAATGGTGGGAGAACCAGGTTCTGATGATATCAAAGTATACTGGCTTCTGTTGCTTATGGTCTTGCACTTGCCTCTCAACATCTGGTTATCCCTGGTTGTTAGCAGATCTCACTGTCTCTGTCTGGTGCCTGCCTCTTGTGTCCCTGGGTTGCTGCTGGTCTCCTGGTAGGTCTATGGCCCTGGCTGTAGCAGACCTCCTGGGAGGCCTTCAGACTGTGGGATTTGTTGCCCTGTATGCAGCAGAATAGTTGCCCTGCATGCAGCGGACCTTTTGGAGTCCTTGAGACTGTGGTGTCTTCAGAGGAGCAGGTAAGCTGATGCTCTGCCTCAGAATAAGGCGCTGGCTGGAAGGGGAGTGGAATTTGGGGAATGGGAGGTTTGGCAGGGGTTATGAGTCCTGAGACCATTGGGCTCCCTCAGAATTCCCAGTGGCCCTCGTTGGTACCACATGTGAAGGTTTGACTGAAGGTGTGTTGTGTAACAGTTTTGTCCATTTTAAAACAGCATCAGGAAGTCTCTGAAACTGACCAGATTGATTCAACTCATCGCTCAAGCAATAAAGGCTGAAAGTCCTCCTCAGACAGAAGGAAGTTGAGCTGTGCTGAAGACTCTCAGGGAAATCAAGCTGCAAAGAAGCCCGAGTCCAGACCAACTGCCTGGGGAAGGTATAGACCAACTCAGGCACCTGGCAAGGACACTCTCCAACTTGTTGAGCTGCCTGTAGACTGTGTAGTGTGCTTCAGGTTTCCAGCTTTGTGAGTTAGCCCCCATGCTGGGGTGAGCTTTGGTGATACAGCTTTCTGAGTCATTTCTGCTTCTTTAAGTAACCCCTCATCCATATTCCCATAAGTAATCCCAACAAAACTCATTGGTTTGCCAAGTTGGACTTCAATGGTATCTGTACTACGGTCATTTATGGGTTCCCTGTCTGGGTGAGTAAATATGTGCGTTGTGTCTCCCAAGGAAAAGTTTTGTTATGCAAAAATCTGGTAAATCTTCATCTGGAATATCTCACTCAAGGGACTGGCAAGTGCTAGATTTTGATAAGAGGCTCTATTTACTCTCCTTAGAGACTACATCAGATGTTTGAATATCTTTTAGATAAGGAGGCAGATTTTTTTTCCAGAGAAAACAAGCTACATTCTAGCTTCAGAAGTCTCTTAACTTTGCTATATGGAATTCTTTAGATCACATGAGTTGGTTTCATTTATATATTACATTAAACATTTTATATGTCTGTTCTAACAAGTACTTCCATATCAAGAGGCAAGGGATAGTGGCTGACATCTGAAAGACTTAGTACCACAGTAACCACATCATCATTTTTGTAAACAACCTCTTTAATAATCTGCCCCTACATATCATTCAGAATCTCTGGAGCCCTTAAAGTCTCTCAGAGTTATATCTGGAGTTGCATGGATTTACGCATGGAGTCCTTTTATTTGATTTGATTTTTAAGATTATATTATGATTACATCACTTCTCCTTTCCCTTTCTTCCCTTGAAACCATCCCACATTCACTCCATGCTTTATTTCAAATTAATGACCTCCGTTTTCATTGTTATCACATGCATATATATGGTTATTATATGCATAAATAAATATGCACGCATACATACATATATATATATACATATATATATATACACACACCACATCCTGCTCAATCTGTATACTGGTATTCATATGTATATTCTTCAGGCCTAACCATTTGATATTGGTAACCCGTTGGTGTGTCCTTCCCTGAAGAAGACTATTTTTCCCACTCTCATTATTCCATAGTTGTCTGTACCTTTTTGTGCAGGGTTAAGCCTCATGGGCTTTTTCTGGTCCACTTTGGCATGTCTCTTGATTCTGTCTTCATTCAACTCATGTTTAGGCAATCATGTTAGTAAGGTTTTGTGGATGTAGCTTCTGACATTACTTAGAAGACACAGCCTCGCAGAAAATTTACTGATCCTCTGGTTCCACAATGTTCCCTGAGCTGTAGGTATGGAAGTATTTTGTAGATATATCCACTGGGACTAGGTTCTATAACTCTAAATTTTGACTGGTTGTGTTTTTCTGTAATTATTTCCATCTGTTGCAAAGAGAAGTTTTCTCAATGAAGGGTAAAAGCTAAACTTACCTGTGGGTGTAAAGACAAATTGTTTATATTGCTGTTAGATATCATGCTGCTTTGGTGAAGTAGTGGTTGTAGGTATTCCTCTGAGAACTATGGCATTAGTATTCCTGATAAATTGGCTAGGTTCTTAGAACCAGACAATAATGACTGATTATGCAAAATGCAGATGCTCTCCTGCGCTAAGCTCTCTCTGCTGTGCCAATCATGCTTTATACCCAAGTCACTGACAGTACAGAGGCCACCTATGTGCTGGCTGGCTTCAGATTAAACAATCCCCAGTCAGCACATGTGGTTCACTTTACTATATATACAAAGGAACCTCCACAACCAGTATAGCTCCAAACCTTTTTTGAAATAACTCATGTACATGTTATATGGTATTTCCTTCATTCACTCTGAATCATTTAGGGCCAAAGGATGAGCTAAGTGATAGACATAACTATATTAAAAGAAGATCTCAGGAGATAGAAAGGTTACTCAGTGGTTAAGCGTACTTGTTCTTGAGAGGACCCAGGTTCAAAACCCAGTACCCACATGGTGCCTCACAACCATCTATAATTCCAACCCCAGGGAATCCACTGACCTTTTCTGGCTTTCGTGAACATCAGGCATGAATGTGGTGCACATACATGCATGCTGGCAAAATGTTCACAAACATTATAAACAAAATAAAGGCAGGTTTTCTCTCTATCACCTATGAGGTTTATGGTTACCACTATGTGCCTGATTCCCTTCTCTCTTGAAGTGTTTATTTCCCAAGAGGTTTATGCTCTCATAAAAAGTAACCTTTGGTAGACCTCCAAAAAAGGAGTTCTAAAGTTTATTCAACTTAGCCTCCATCGAATCTTTTCTACCTCTTTCAAATATATTTAAAGTCCCAAAAAGTGAGCTGAATATGAAAGATACCAATGAACATGCCAAAGTAGATGGGAAAGGCCCATGATACCTCAACCCATGCAAAGGACTATAGGCAACTAAGAAATCTCAGAGCTGGAGAAGTGTTCACCTCCAGGGTAGAGCAAATCAACTGGGTGTCCAGTAGCAAATGGCCAGCCCTAAAACCATATATGCAAGTAGCATTATACAAATTGAACAGATTTAATTAAAGAATTATTATATAAATATACATTTATGCATGCAATAACTAAAAAAGAATGGGAGATTTGGTAGAGTTTGGTGAGAGAAAAGGAAAGGGGAAATTCATTTAAATTATAATCTGAAACAATTATAATATTTTAGAAAAGTGCTTGCAAGGCTAAAGAAATAAAGCAACATAAAATTAAAAAAAAAAAAAAGCTTTAAAGACTTCTATCCCAAGAAATGAACAATCTATTTGTTGGAATAAACTAACTCTTTAGCTGGGTTTAACTCTAAAGGATGCTGATACCCACACAAGAAAGGCCAGAGTCCCTTGAGTCACTTACATAAAGACTTTCTGGGTATTTGATGACAGACCCAGTATCATCAACCTTGATTCAGCATCTTCTGGGAAAAGATGAATCCTTTCAAAAGAGTCTTGCCAGTTCTATCATATTAGGTGATTTTAGGGAGATAAAGAGGTGGGTGGTAGCTCACTGCTTGTGAGATCAGACAAGCTTGGATTAAAAGTCTAGTTTTTCTACTTAGCAGTTAAATAAGATTGGTTAAGTTGCTAATTCTGTCTTTCCTTATCTGATATCACATACTTATTATAAGAATTACTAAAGACTGCTTTAGGTCAGTGCTTGATGAATACTAAGTACTGAGAAACATTAACTATCATTATCACCATGATTATTACTGAACTTTCACAATCTTTGTCATTCTGGAAAACTCAGCCTGTAACCTGCAGACAGATGTGAACTGAACTAGCCTGGAGCTGGTTTTACAGTCCAGTCTGAACTGTATCTTCTTCACATCTTCATGCCACTGCTTGCCCTCAGAATTCCTCACTCTAAAGACCCTGGAGTCATGCTCCAAAAAGTATGCTCCCAACATGACTTCCAGAAAGGAAATACACTAATTAAAATTAGATTCAGAGACTGATCATAGACTTGCTGAATTCAGATCTAAGGAGACGAACCTCTTAACAACCATAACGTTCCTTCTAATTGAAACACAGAACTTTAGTTCAAACTTTAATGACACTGTTTTGCACAAGCTGTTTTTTTTTTTTTAATTTTATCAGTATTGGCGATAAAATCAGACTAGGCAAGTACTACACAGCTACTTGCCAACTCCTCAGAGTTTAAGAACAACAGAGACAAATTAATCAAATTAGTTTAGCTTTATTTTAAATAGGAGAATCTATATCTGACCTGGCTTAGCAAATAATGAGGGACTTTTAATAGACCTAAGATCTAGTTTTTCCTATGATCCTGTACCACAAAGGGAAGAACGCAATGAAGCAGTTGTGAACTGGTTGGTAGTGTTAATTTAGCTTTGCATATATTTATTACCTAACACAAGGGTTATCCTTAATGATCAACTCAATATTTTGGTTTAATTATTTCTAGGACAGTACACTGAAAAGCAAAACGATGTGATCAATGTGTCAATGAGTTGTGCTACTCTCCTTCATCTTAAAGCAGTTCTTCCTCCTCTCCACTAAGTTGTACATTTAAGGGGAATCTAAGACACTAAACTTCCCTCCCTCCACACAATCAACCTAATCACTAAAGCATTCACAGAGAACGGTACTGAGGATGTAGCTCACTGTACAGCCCTTATCTAGCCTACACAGGGCCTTAAGCTCTATCCCCAGGACCACAAAACTTAGCATTATAGTGCTAATCTAAGACACTTTATTCCCCTCTCCCTGATCAATGTAACTATTGAAAATTTCACCATGCAATAATTTGCTTACAGAGAGGCCAATCTCATACCTGTTTCAATTACTCTCTGTGAAAGGTTTTGTCTCTACTCCAAGCAGAACTATGAATTCTGAAATGGCTAAAAACACTTAGTGTACTTCTTATGCTTCTCTGATTAACATGCCTGTTTACACATCAACAAACATTCTGCCACAATTTAAATTCATTCTCTGCCCTAATAGAGTAGATGCTATTCACGGTAAACCCGTAGGTGTTGGGCAACACACACTTTTCTATTATCCATTCCTACTCTTTTATATACTTTTTTGTTGGAAAGTTTCAGGTAGAGTCAAAGACTCCCCATTAAAGACTACCAGGGACCTCTGATGTCCAGAAAAGGCCATTGCTTTTCCCTTAGATAGTAAACAATCTGTTCTACTACCTTTAGTAACATTTAGTACAGAATGAGGGTACATGAATAATAGCTTTACAGTATTCTTCCCATGCCCCTGCCTTTGTCCCCTAGGCAGATGGTTCTAGTCATTGGTAATTATTCTATGATATATATCCTATCTGAGGATTATTAACTACTTAGAGAAGCCTAAAGAATATATTTCCTATCATGAAGCCCACAGTAACCAGAGGCTTAATAAAGCTATAATCTTAGTATATAATATCTGTCCCTTAGCTTTATAACATCATAGGGGTTTGCCTGATTCCTTCTCAGTACTCTTAAATAAACTTCAGAAATCTCATACTACCTCTGCCAGCCTCAAACACATTAATAGGAGAAATCTAATTTAGGTCTTTCCCTATAGGTAGGGAAGTTAGTGCCATCCCTACCATGTCTCCCATGGGTCACTGGCACTCTAAATTTTCTAGCAATTCAGGAAATATCTTATCCCAGGGCAAAGTTACTCTCTGCAAACATAAGACAGTGCTTGTGATCACTGTACCAGCTGCCAGAAATTTGGCAAAGTGCTCCTAGAATTTTTCAATGTTCCTCAAAGCAGTCTTGTCCAGATTCCTGTTTTTCCAAGCAGGTAGTTCATCAAGTGAACTGGTAAGCTATTTTCTCTTCTTTGCTACTGGAACTTGAATAATGGATCAGATGCACTATGAAACATCCCACATAAATATATTCTCAGTATGATATACTTACAGTTCGATGAACATACCTTGGAGGAACACAGACTGCATTGCCCTGTAGTCAATTGTTAACCTTCCCTGACTTTATGAAACTGTCCAATACCAACTCTAGAAGGATATATTTAATACTTTTCATGACAATGTAACCTACTTAAGGTTGGTGTATTAGTTATTATAGTTATCTATTGCTAGATAACAAATCATCCTATAAATCCATTGACTCTGCAAAACAAACATTTGTTACCTTAAAGTGGCTGAGTCAGAAACCTGTGAGTAACATGGTTGTGACTTGTGACTCTTGAAGGAAGTGTCAATCAGGTATTCTCCAGGAGTGCATTATCTCCAAGGTCAATGGAGGGAAAGTCCCTTCTAGCTCCACTCACCTTAGTGTTGACAGTCTTTTCGTTCTTGATGATTCTTTTTACTGAAGACATTAGTTTTCATCAAATGAATATCTCTGTAGAAAATGTTCACAAACTAGAAGCTGGCCTCCATCAGAGTAATATCAACTCCAATAAAGAGACAAATTACAGAGATGGAGCCAGAGATTTATATTCTGATTCTCAAAACACATTATGACAAACAACTTAAAGCCTGTAGCTTTCATATTCTCCTGTATGTTAACTTTTGATACAAGCCTTCAAACCAGATGGAATACATTAACCCAACCATATGGCAGAAAGAACACCCACCCACTCAATTTGACTCACAGTTAGAAAAATGCAAAATATGTGACCAGAAAATAAATTATAATCAGCACTGTCTTTCTCATTTTTCAGGCCCATTATACTTAACCATATGGGGTCCCCTTGTTCAATAACTACAGGACGGCAACAGCCCAGCATTAAGTCAAACATGAAGCTCCCTTAAGCCCAGGCCTCTGTGTAACTCTAAGGCTATATACATGAATCCAGCCCTAATTATGGGGGATCATTTTGATTTCCCAAATTACCAATTTTTACCAAGAATCCACCAGAACTGATCAAGTCTTTCCACCTAACAGTTCATAAGTAGCTGTAGTCCACCACAGCTCAGGAAGAGAACCTATATATTATGCCCCTTGAGTGTTCCTCATCAGAGCTGCTCCTCCTGTGTTATTATGAAGGTCCCAGACTCTCATGTCTAGTCTCAGCTTGCTCCAGCTTGTTCTAGTTTTGTGATTTCTGCTCTACTGGCTTCATAAGAACCTTGATATCTGATTTTGGCACTTGGCCCTTGGTAAACAAAGCTACCTTCTGACACATGAAAATAGGCTCGACTTTGGCTGGTTTCAGCTCTCCCAGATCCTCAGCATTTAATGTCCTAGAGTACAAATGAGATGCTTTCTGTTCCCTCTCTAAATTATAATTAATCTCATTGGGTTAATCAGCTCCTTCTCCTTACTATCAAAGTTAAAAATACATCAGAAAGCAATAGAAGTCACATCTTTTTCAACAGAAAGTATTGCCATGTTTTTTCCTTTTATTTTCTGTTGCCTTCTCAAAATTCTCTTTTTAAAACTTTTAATAGTCTTAATAATGCTCTTCTTTATTCTCCACTCAAGCACCTTCTCCTTTCTTGTTCTCAGTCAGTACATCTCTTTCTCCTTTGCCTCCTCCATCTGCCACAGCACTATTGCCATATTCCTACTTTATTTTACTTAGGTATGGAGATGGCAGTGTGTATTTGTTAGCTTTGTTTTTATGACCCTGTCTTAGCTACCTGTGTCATTGCCTTGATAAAATACCATGACAAATGTAACTTAAGTAAGGAAGATGTTGCTCTGGCTCACAGGTCTACAGCCTGTCACAGGAGGGACAACATGGCAGCAAGAGTTTTTAGTCACACTGCCTCTGGAATCAGGAAGCAGAGGGCGATGAATGGCCATGCTCACCTTGGTTTCTTTCTTGTGCCATCAAGTATCCTATAAAGAAGTTTTAACCCAGCAACATGGCTGCTCTGGCAGGGGATCACATTGAAAGACCTCTGGATTCTTGTGATCTAGCTGGAATACAGACATACCCTTACTACATGCCTTTAATTTCAAACAATGAAGGTAAAGTTGGTATGTGGAAGGAAGCAGCCATGTTTGAAAGTGACATCTAATTAAGGAGCAGACAAAGTGACAAATCAGAAAAAGGTTTGACAGAATGAGTCTGATAGGATATGTCCTACTCTTACAAGAACAGATAGGAAAGAGAGGCTACTTAAGAGCACTGGAGAGTGAGTCAGGTATGGAGGGCAGTTCGGTTGAGTTCAGGAAGTGCAGTGTTCAGTTGAGTTCATGCAGTTCCACTGAGTTCTGTAGTTAGTGCAGTTCAGTTTGTGAAATCAGAGGCAATTTTCCTAAAGAGAACAATTCAATGAGAAGCCGAGAGAAGCCAGTTTGAATCAGTCAGCTCAGAGAGGTGTTTTGAGCCAGAACAGCTGAGTTGAACCAGTCAGCCAGAGTTTAGAAAGAAATAGAAGTGTGAACTAATTCAACAGTAAACCTCCAAAATGACAATTACATCTGGCCCATAAGATATACTTTTATATATCTAATCCCAGGGGATGGTACCACTCTCCTTTTAGGCAGGCTTTCAAACCTTATTTAAGTAATCAAAATAATAACTCACAAATGTGACCAGAAGCTTAATCAGATCTATAAAATCTCTTACAAATATCCTCGTAGGCTTATCTCAGGTGATTCTAGATCCTGTGAACTTGGTAGACAACACTATCCAGCACAACCCCTAATTGTTACATATCATGTACAAGTTAATGCCGAATAGTCCTTGATTTCATCATAGCTTCCAGACTTGTATATTTTACTACCTTCTTTGTGTATCCATGTCTTTCATCTGTCAAATAGACATAAACGTATTTAAAAGACTGTCATTTTTTTAGTTTTGCTTACCTCAGAAGGAAGAATTACCAAATGTTTCCAGTTAAAGACCAAAGTTAGCCACCATTTACTCACACCCATGCTCTCTATCAGTCACTTACTTCAGTCCCTTTTCAAAGCCTGTGGGCTCTTCTTCCAAAAGTTTACACACATACTTCTCTCCAAGGCCCTTCTATCTCACTTTCCAGAGTCCACCAGTCGTGAATTATATCAATTTTCTCAATATATACTATACATTTATACTAAGTATATCAATCATCATCCAACTAGTTTCCCACATGATTTTGACATCCAGAATCTACCCCTTAAATGGGATCAATGATATTAAAAGAACAATTTTAATATAACATAATCATTATCAAACATTTCTTCAAGTCCCACATCCATCACATTTAACATAAAATCCAAATGCTTTATATTTTCTCTAGTTTTTCTTCCAGTCTTACCTCTCTTTCCTTTCAGTAAGTTCATTCAACATTGTATGTGAGATTTTCTTAATCACAGCAACTATGAATCAGCTTCAGCACATTACCATTTTGTTCAGACCTTCACATAGCTGAAACCTTTTCCTCCCCTTAGGAAATATTTGGTAACCACACTATCAAATGCTTCTGTAATCTATTCAATGTCACAATCTCAGATGCCCCCTCTCTCTCCCTTCTTCCCTCCCTCCTTCCCTTCTTCCCCCTCTCTCTCCTTCCCTCCCCCTCCTCTTCCTCTTCCTCCTCCTTCTTCCTCTCTCTCTCTCTCTCTCTCTCACACACACACACACACACATTTTGATTTTTGTCTTTTCCTCCCTTGTTGCCTTCCTTCCTCTTCTCTTTCCCTCATTATTTCTTTTGTTTTCCACATATTTCTTCCTTGTTATTTTATTAGAAGTCGCCTTTACTTTGTCCACAGGTAAATCTTAAGCCCTAGAAGAGTTGGCACATAGTGAATATTCAACAAAATTTCCTGAACATACATGCTTAGTGAGCCAGTAATATCTACTGGATCTCAGAAATCTTCAGTCCATGGTCCAAATCTGAGCACCATCTGTCTTGAGACATAAAATTTTACTGGAACACAACTACGTGTTTGGTTATACATTGTATGTAGTGGCTTTCACACACCAAAGTTGCTGAGTAGGTACAAACAAAACTATAAAGCTCAGGAAGCTGCAACGGCTTACTGCCTGCTCCTTTCTAGAAAGCATTGGCTCATCCCTGAAGTGATATATGCCAAGCCAAGTCAGCATGCAATGTGAAGGGAGTAGGCAAGCATTACCAGGAATAATTCCTATGGAGGTGGGGCATTCTCTACTCCACATAACTAAGCCGTAAGTCTTAGGAGATTTATCCTCCCATCCTCTGCAGTTCATATATCTTAACAGCTCTCTAGGACAGTAGCCACTTCTATGTGTCTAGCCAAGCCAGTATGATGCCAGCAATATAGCATATCTATATAATGTCAAAGAATTCTTAGTAGTTTAGAACATACTGTGAATAATCATGGGACAAATCTATATGTGGATATTGTTGTCCATTACACAAAAAACTACATTTTTTTTCAAAATTAAGATAGGAATAAAAAGGTTTTTCCCAAGTCAACATCTGAATTCCATATGTGTAAGGCCTTACAAATCTATTCTAGTAATAATATTTAGTATAACAGCTGCGATGATATAACATTGCTGAATTCGCAGTACTCTTTAACAGCTTAGACTAAATAATATTATTTAACTTGACTCTCATGCTTTTAAAGAAACTGGGTTAGTATTGAAAGGTAAATTATGATGTAAGAATTTCTATACCTGTCATTCTTCGTTTTTAACTGAGGCCCTATAATTGCCTGTAAAATATTATGATTAAAAAATATTAGGCATATAGCTCAGTCAATCACTAAACCACTAGTAAAATAAGCATGAGGACCTGTGTTCATATTCCCAGCACCAACATAAAATAAGCCAGGTACAACAACTCCAGTCTGAAGTACCAGTAGTGAGTAAGTAGATTCCTAGATCTCTAGGTTCAGTAAGAGACCCTCTCTCAAAAAAAAAAAAAAAAAAAAAAAAAAAAAAAGGTGGAAGCAAGATACCTATTGTCAAAATCCAGCCTAAACATGCATCTGCACATATATGCATGTGTGTATCCCATATTAACTAATTTCTGGAAGATCCTAGCCAGGTAAAAGCACTTTCAGATTTTTACTTGGCTTAACCTTCCTTACCAATAACCCTTATTGTAAAGTCAAAGAAACAGGTGGGTTAACCTCTGGCAAGATATTATATGCAGAGATTAAGAAATAATATGTTGTTCTACCCATGGATTCTGTGGCCACTATGAACTGTTCAGCCAAAGCAGCAGTAATTGTTTGTTCTCTGTTCTTTAGCCTCTCACTGTTGAACCATAATGAAATCTGAGTCTCATAATATGGATATCAATCAGGTTTCTACATGAAATAATTCTCAAAATGCCTGGGAAGGCCCTTCTTCCACTGTGAAGGCACTGAAATGAAGATGGAGCCTTTGAGAGAACTGGGGAACTGTTATACTGTACTCTTGCAGGTCTCTCTTCCTAGGACATTTTTCCAGAGGCACCAAAGCACTACTAAAATAGTCATGGATTAGACAGGCACCTTATGTTAAGGAGTATGTGCACCCATGCTGCACACTCCACTTAAGATCTTTGAATCTTCCTTGGACCATTCTCAAAACTCATCTTACCGCTCCATTTCCTAAATCAAGTAACCAGATATATACATGTTATATTAAGTCCTCTTATAAATAAACACAAGTACAGAAGGTTTATTGTTGTGGTTCTGTATACAAGAAGAGCCTTTGGAATACTGGATAGGCTGCACATTGAGAGAAATTAAAAAGATGTTAGGACTAGTCCCTCAATCCAGAACAACTCTGATAATGTCTTGGCCAGGCCAGGGACAGGACAGTTCAGTTGTTCCTGGAAGAATCTCACATGACCGTTAACCGTTTGGTTCTTACACTCTCACCCAATTGCCACTGATTCATAGAAGACTGAGGCATGAGTTAAAGGCTTAAAAAACTCTGGAAACCTGAGTTTCAGCTTTCTACAGGGAAGATATTAATATTGTGACTTGTCTTCTTTGTCTGACTCTCCTGAGCACTGTGTTTTCCTGTCTCTGTGAGTTACTGGATCAGATGACTGAGACAATCCTTCCAGAATATGCCTACTCTCAACCCTGATTTCTTAAATATCCTTTCCCTTCTTATTTCTGAGGCAATGTTAAAGAAAACTACATGAGTTCATTGTTGCTATTACAATTGATGAAAAGACAGGCCCTGAATTTGAAATAGAGTAAAGATGGATGTGTGAATTTGGAGGAAGGAAAAAATAAAGAGGCAATGAAATAATTATATAATCTAAAAAATAAAAGAAAAATTTTTAAATTGAGAATAAAAAAGTACACATGTTGAAGAAATCCTATGAGAAGAGAGAACTCATACCACGCCATTCTGTCATGGTCTATAATGAGAGCAATGACTCTTGAATCGATTAAGATTCTGATAGTTGACAGGTGCTTATTTCAGTAATTGGCTTGTATTTTTTCAGCAGTTAGCCAACTATGTTGATAGAAATAGTTTAAAATAAGCTATTTTAAAGTTTAAATATATAATCAAGATATGTAACCCAAGAGTAAATTATTCTTCATCTAGGATGTGTGATTAAACTTAATCACAAATAATAAAATAAAGTAATTTTTTAAAGTTCAATTTTGACTGTTCAGATAGAACCTTAATATCAAATAAATGTGTGTTAGGTAGATTGAATGAAGGGGGACTGAAAAAAGAGATCAAATGAGTCCTCATCCTTTCGAATAATATTCTAGAGCCTGTGAGATGACAAACATGTAAGTATACTTGCCATGAGCATGACAACCTGAGTTAGATCACTGGTCCCCACCTGGTGTGGAAAAAAAACAATTTCTACAGGTTATTCTCTTACATCTAAATGCATAGATGGTAAGAGACATATACACTCACACATACACACACTGAATATGAAAATTTGAAAGTAATGGTATTCTATTCTACACAGCCTAGCTATTCTAAACAACTGGACAAAGTTCTAAATAAACAATATGTCATCTATTTTTGTTCCAATTTTCTATACAAATTATTTGGGATCAACTTGCAAAATTATCACTCACTAGCATTTTCTAAAAATGTTTTCTGGGTGGTAAATGACTACAATTTCTTCTTAATATCTGAGCTACACCATATGCCAAAATGAAAATAGCATTTTAAATTCGTTCTCATTCTTTTTGTAAATTGTTAGTGTAATAGCCTTGGCCCAGTGCCAATCTCCACAATGCCAGGTGTAAATTGTGTTTAAACTTGGAGGAGTGTGGATGGTCACAGGAAAAAATTCACCCAGTGAGATACAAATTTATCCCCAACATTCCTAGCTTTTAATATGCAATGGTTGAATAATTTTTAAACCATTTATGAAGCTAAGAAGTAAATGTCAAATGACATGTAAAGACATGTGAAATTATTTTTTAACCACCAAAAAAATCTGTTGTACTGCACCTGCATACAACAGGATCTAAACATTTTGCAAGTTGTCAGAATAGTGTGTGGTCAATGTATCATGAGAGACATACAAGCTGTCATTTCATTATTTCACTCATTTAGAATTTCTAGGCCTTTCTCATTTATTAATCTAAAAACACAAATGAAAGTTGATTATTATAATGTTTCATTTTGGCAATTTCTTCTAACAATTTTGACTAAATTGACTACCCAATTACAGTTTAAGATGTCTACACTTCTTATATTTTTTTTTTTTTTTATATACTAAGTGCCTAATAAATTACAGGCAATGTTTCAAACACTGTAGAACCCTCAAGTAAAACAGACAGAAATAGTCTCAGTAGCTAAAAAGGACTAATTACAAAAACTAAAGAGAGAGAGAGAGAGAGAGAGAGAGAGAGAGAGAGAGAGAGAGAGGAAGAAGAAGAAGAAGAAGAAGAAGAAGAAAGAAATAATATCTGTTAATAACTGCTTTGGAAGAGATAAAATTGGGTGTAAGTGGAGAACAACAGTATGCAGTGGATTACTTCTAATATGCCCCTCAGATGTACCACGTCCCTTCTGCCACTCCACTTCCATTCCATGGGGACTGTGGGAACATTGCTGCAGACCCAGATTTCCTCCTTTCTGTGAACACTCTTAGCCCTACCTTCCATCCCATTTCCATTACTTTGAGTCCATTGCTGATAACTAGAATCATTTTCCTCCTGGGATCCCAAAGAGCAACACTGTACTTGACTCAGCCTTTTCTCCAAGCCTACCTCTATTCCTCTCTGCCCCCCTCAACCTGTAGAAAACACCTACAAGGCAACTCAGAGCCTAAGATCCAGAATGACAACAAAAAACAAGTAACAGAATACCTACCCAACAGGTACAAGATTAGATATTAGTTCAGCCTAGAATCAGTTCAGTCCAAGATGCAAATATTAACAGCCAAAAAATATGCCTCCACTAGAACTTGGTAACCCTGAGAAATGTAATATAGCTAAAACACAAAACAAGGACTTCATTTGATTTTTTTTCTCTTTCAGTTTGTTTATATGGTGGATTATTTTGATGGATTTTAATGTATTGAACCATCCCTGCATCCCTGGGATGAAGCCTAGTTAACCATGATGGACAATGTTTTTGATGTGTTTGTGGATTTGGTTTATGAGTATTTTATTGAGTATTTTTGCATCAATGTTCATAAGAAAACTCAGTCTGAAGTTATCTTTCTTTGTTGAGTCTTTGTGTGGTCTAAACATCAAGGTGACTGTGGCTTCATAGAATGAGTTTCACAGTGTTCATTCTGTTTCTATTTTGTGAAATAGTTTGAGGAGTATTATCTCTTCTTTGAAAGTCTGGTAGAATTCTGTACAAAACCTTCTGGCCCTGTGCTTTTTTTTTCCTTTTTTTCTTTTTTGGTTGGGAGACTTTTAATGGCTGCTTCTATTTCTTTAAGGGTCCTGAAAAACTGGAGTGGGGCTATCCCAAAAGCTGTTGCCTGTAATTCTTCTATCTGGGCTGCCTTGTCTGCCCTCAGTGGGAGAGAAAGGCCTATTCTCACAGAGACTTGAAGGACCAGCGTGAGTAACACCCAGGGGTCTCCACCCACTCGGAGGAGAGGAGGAAGGTAGAAGGATTGAGGGAGGAGTGACCCGGTCAATGAGGTGGAGTAAAGTGAATAAGCAAAAAAGAAATAGAAAATAAGAAAAATAAGAAAAAGGACTTCAAAATAGCAATTATGAGTATGTTCAAGGACCTTAAAGAAGATATGAACAAATTCTTCAATGACACCTATGAAAACACAAACAGTGGCATGAAATAATGAAGAGTTCAAGATATGAAATTAGAAGTAGAATCCGCAAGCTGAGATAAAACTAGAAATGAAAAATATAGGAAGTCAAAAGCAAAAAAAAAAGAGAAAACAAAAAAACAACAACAACAAAATAAAAACCCTCACCAACAGAGTACAAGACATGAGAGAGAATCTCAGGCATTGTAGACAAGGGAGAAGAAATGGATACTTCAAACCAAAAAAAAAAAGTTATATCTGAAAAGAAAAGGCTCAAAGCACCCAGGAAAATCTAAGACACTGTGAAAAAGATCAAATCTAAGAATAATAGAAATAAAGAAGAAGATTTCCAGGTCAAAAGCATAGAAAATATTTTTAACATCTTGCAAGAAAATCCTTCTAAGTTAAAGAAGGAAATGCCTATCAAGGTACAAGAAGCATACGGAACACTGAATACACAGGACCAGAAAAGAAATTACCTGCAACACATAATAATAAAACATAAAATGTACAGAATGAAGAGAGAATATTAAGATCTGCAAGCAAAAAGACAAAGTAACATATAAATGCAGACCTATTAGAATCATACCTGGCTTCTCTTTTTTTGTACTTGTAAAAATTTATTAATTTCATTTTCATAGACAGTTAGAGAGATATGATAGATAAACTTGTAACATATATACATATATAATAGAGGCCAAAAAGCCAAGGGGCCTGGACAAATAGTCTACAAACTCTAAGACACTGCAAATTCCAGCTCAAGATTACTATACCCAGCAAAACATTCTATCATACAACAGCTTCCAACACATATACAGCAGAGGATTGATTACCTTGTCTGGCCTCAGTGAGAAAAAATACATTTAACTCTTGAGAGACTTGAGGCCCCAGGGAGTGGGGAGGTCTGTTGGAGTGGGGCTAGAGGAATGGAGACATCTTGGAGATGAGGCAGGGGGTAGGGTGAGGAGATGTGGATGAGGAACAGTCAGAGGGCAGACTGAGGGAGATAAAGACTGGGTTGTCAAAAAGATTAAAGAAAAGAGGAAGAGAGAGAGGAGAGAGAGAGAGAGAGAGAGAGAGAGAGAGAGAGAGAGAGAGAGAGAGAGAAAGCTTTTCTATGATAAAACCAAGTCTAAGCAATATCTATCTCAAATCCAACTCTACAAAAAGTATTAGAAGGAAAAATAAAACCTAAAAAGATTAGCCACACCCAAGAAAACAAAAGGAATAAATAATCCCAGAGATTATTTATCAAAATCAAAAGAGAGGGCAAGTCCCATAGATAACAAAAACATAACAGGAGCCAAAGAAGATATCTCCAATTGACAACCACTAGCAAAGGAAAAATTAGGTTTCTTCAATGCAGTTGGTTATATAAACCACACTTAATAGAGGTCCCATGAACAGCAGAAGATGTCCAACACAAAATAAACTAAATGGTGTTTTTATAGATTTTTTTCTGCTTCATATTCTTTAATTTTTGGAAATTTTTTGTCTTGCTGGACTTGTATGTTCTAGTTTCCAGTTTTGTGTTTTTATTTTTTCATGTGTGTGTGTATGTGTGTGTGTGTGTGTTTCTTGTGCTTTGGGATTATTATTACTACCCATTTTCTAAAGAGAAGAAAGGGTGGAGTTGGATGGGGAAGGTGGTGTGGGGAAGAAATGGAGGATCAGTACATGTATATAAATGTCTATAGCTGTACTATATGAACTATATAGCTCATTTAGGTATACTGTATGAACATTTACTTTCATGAAAGGAATAACTATGCCTGTTTTCTCTCAGTTGCTTTCCTTATTTTACAATACTTGAATACTCAAAGCCATCTTAAGAGTATGCAAGTATTTTGAGAAAAAATGATGTAGTATTGACAGTGGATTGTAGTACAGTTAAACTGAAGATAGAGAACAAGTAAAATAATTGAGCCCAAAAAATGGACTGGAAAGCCAGAGAAATTCTTATTGCAGTAATTCCCATCATCACTAAGACTGGTACTGGTCTTCATATAAGGCCATAACTCTATAAAAATAACAGAAATTATTTAGAAAATCTCAAATGTAATTCAATAATTCTTGTAGGCAAGCCATCTATATAAAATATTTGAAAAAATAAATAGAATGCTGTAGGAGGAGCTAAGGTGGGAGGAGTAAGGAGAGGAAGAGAAGGAAGAGGAGGAGCTGGGGGGAATGGAAGTGGATGTGTGCGTGTCTCTAGCACTCAAAGGTAGTTGGTATATCTAGGTTGGGTATTGGGTTACACCTCTGATTGTGTGGGCATCTTGTTATTGAATATTATCAAACATATAAAGCCTTTGGATACTCTAAGCATTAGAGTCTCATTTGTACCGAGCCCTCGTGGATGGCAGGATGGTCTGGGCTAAGCCCAGCCTTGTGGAGACAGCGTGGAAGATTGGCAGAGCTATCTCCCGTGCTAGCATCTTATGGATGGCAGGGCAGGTGTCTCTGACAGTCTGAGCTAAGCAGATACGCTGCTGCCGCTCCTGGCCACAGGCCTAGGCTGGTTGGGAACATGGTGGCTGATTAAGAAAAGCCAGATTGTATGCCACTGATTTTAAATATCTCCCACAACAGAATGCATTTATATCCAATTCCCTGTTTAAAAAAAAAAATGCACAGAAACTGTGTCAACATGTACAGGGCCTGCACAGGGTCAAGCCAGATGGGGTCCCAGAACAAAGAAGGTGAAGTGGACATGAGCTCCTATTCCTAACCAAGAAGCTACCTCCAATTGACATCTGCTTGCAAAGGAAAATTTACATTTTTCCAGAGGAGTCTTCTTGGACAGATTAACCACCTTTCAGAGCAGGGCTCATGCCCAGGAGTAGCTGGCCAACACGAGCTCGACGGTAGTTTTGTGGACTCTGTCTCAGAATGCTTTGTTGTGGGCATTTTTTTTTTTTAGCTTATATATTATGGTTTCAAATTTTGTTTTTATGGGTTTGTGTGTGCATGTGTGTGTGTGTGTGTGTTCCTTGTATTTTTAATTATGGTTTATTTGGCTTTGTTTTGTTTACCTGTTCTTTTTTTCTAAAAAGAGTAAAAAGGGCATGGAGTTGGGTGGTTGTGGGGTTACAGAGGATCTAGGAGGAGTTGGGGAGAGGAATCTGATCAGAATATATTTTATGAAAATGTTTTTCAATAAAAAATATTTTAAGGAAGAAAGCTATGGTATATAAACACCATGAAATTCTATTTGCTGATAAAAAAAATCTTTTGGGGTAACATAGAAGACTCCTACAGATATTATGTAAAATGAAGTAAATCATCCAATCACAAAATTATATTATTTCACTACTATGTAGACTATAAAAATAGTAATAAAAATAAATAGAAAAATAAATAAAATAGCAGCTAGTGGAGGTTAGAGGACTAAGGTAAGAAAATTGGCCATACTTTATTCTAAGAACACATAATCAAAAATGGATAGTGTAGTGGTTTGAGTGGGTTTGGCCCCCATAGACTCATGTGTTTGACGGGTTGGCCCACACAGACTGACCCTATTAGGAGATGTGTCCTTGTTGGAATAGTTGTGGTCTTGTTGGAGGAAGTATGTCCCTGCTGGGGTGGGCTTGAAGGTTCTATCTAAAGTTCTACCCAGTGCAGAAGACTCAGCCTCCTTATGCCCGCCTTGGGATCAGGATGTAGAACTCTTAGCTCCGTCTCTAGCACTGACTATGTCTGCCTGGATGCTGCCACATTTCCTACCATGATGACAATGGTCTGAATGTCTGCAAGTGTAAGCCATCTTCAATTAAAGACTGTCCTTTATAAAAGTTGCCTTGGTTGTGGTGTCTCTTCACAGCAATAAAACCCTAAGACAAAGAGGAGAATAAGTTTAGCAGATAGACTCTGAAGTATGATTGCAGTGGTAATGTTGATACATTGTATTCTTGAAGAACACAGAGTAGATATTACATATTCTCACCACAAAAGTACATTAACTAGTTTAATCTATTTGATATCATGTTGCATACTACAAATCTATAAAATTTATGTCTATTTAAAATAACCTGTAAATAAATGTATCGAGGTAATATTCTTTATATAATAAAAAGAGGAGTTGTTAAAAGAGATTTTTAAATATAAATTTCAGTCATAGAATAGCTATTGTAGAAGTGCTTTGCCTTTTCCTTTATAGTTTTAAAAATAACAAATTATATAATTTTGCAGCTGTCATTGTTGGTAGGTTTGGTATTGGCTTCCATGAGGTGTTTCCATTTTTTCTACTGATTCCTTAATTCTCCTTTTAAAAAAAAATCACTCATGAAATGCATACTTAACAATGAGGCAGGGCCACTTTCTAAAGAGATATTAGGAGACAAGATCACTAGCCAAGCAATTATAAGTCAAAAAAAAAATGGTAACTCAGAACCTCAGCATGTATTCCACTTAATAAACTGAAATGGTGTTTATCCTATTTAACAAAAGGATCACTTCTTTGAGAATATTTTGCCAATAAGAGCAATGAGTAAGACACAGATTATTAAAAGCAAAACAAAACCAAAAAAATGAGGGTTTTTTTTATCATCTAATTGTAAACCATAAACAATGTCTGACAGCTACAAAATAATGCAATCTGGTTTCCTCCAGACTATCTCAAGGGCACTGGGCTCTCTTTAGAAGTATTAACTTCAGTTTTATAGAAGTATAGAGATTACCACTGGTGGTGGCATCTCGTACTCCTCTGAACAGGAAACAATGTCATATGACACTCCAGCTCCCTGCAGAGATGGCAAAAGTGTTTTCTCAAGCTGTTGCTGAAGTCTATTTTGTCTAATTTTCACAAAGAACATGATGGTTTTGTTTCCCTGACAACACTCTTGAATGTGCCTGGCCTTTATCCTTTTTCCTCTGGCCTACACCCAAGCAACAGCCCAACCCCACAAATTAATCTTTGCATCTAATGGTAAGTCACAAAGAAAGACGGGCAGATGTCCCTCTGATCATCAGATATGTTTTATTAAAGACTATAATGATAATAGTGGCTATTTAAAACTTAATATTCAGATTTTCTATCTCTTTATCACAGGAAATATATGACTACCCCTTTCCACAAGAACAGAAAAAGATCCTTTGTGAATAAAGAGATTTCTTTGCATTGTTGTATTATTATATATACACACTACATGTGTATATAAACATACATAGGATATAGACTGGGAGCCAAGCATATAAACTCACAAATTGTCTGAGAATATTAGGGTACTTCTAGAGAAGTTTGGCTAAATCTATAAGAATGCCCTTTTAAAACCTAGTGAAAATATATGAGTAGGTGGTATGTTTACCTAATATTATGATATATATTCCATCTTATTCTTTTATTGTTTATAAACTTTAAGGTCTCAAAATTGATAAAAGAGGACTATCAGCTAATCACAACCCCTCCACACATTCCTCTTTTGAAAGAAAGTATTGCAATTAGACAGAACACTTATCTTTGTTGTCCAATTAGCAATTTGCATCAGAGAAATTTTCACTAGGCATTAATCAGTTCAATATCACAATTTTAATGACACTAGTAACCCTGTTTTTAAATAAATACAAAAGTATTCAAATTCATGAGTAAGTGTCCCATATATCTGATTGACTAGAAGTAAGAAAGGCCTTAATACATGTCCAATACCCTTCATGTGCTCTGAAAGGCAAAGGAAGGAGCTGGAATAAATATATAACAGTTATATGTCTGTCTTTTATGGAAATGAAGAAAATTCCCCTAGAAATAACCCAGATATCTGGGCATTTTGATCTTTTACAAGGTATATAGCAAAACACCAAAACTGGCAAAAATTGTAAAGGATAAAACAAGGATATTCACTTAAGAAATTATAAATAGCATTATCATATACATGTGAACCACACACCACTAGTAACTATTCAGAACTTCTGTGGTTCTGTATTGTTTATAAGACCTTAAAAAAACACATCACAAAATTATTGATGACTGTTTATTTGGGGCCCATGAATCATATCCTGAATATATTATATAATTGTGAATCAGTTGGGGGTTTTAAGACTTATTCATAATTCCATTTCCTTTTTAAAAGAGAATTGCCATTTCTGCTTTGAGACTGCCTCTCAGTTTGGCCTGTCTCTTGAGGTTAACACCAGGCACATCTGTTGATGTCCCCAAACATGATGACAGCAACAATACTGGGCTTATAAAATGAAAGCTGGAGAGGGAAACTTTTCAAAACACAGCAGGGAAAATAGCCTGAAATGAGATAAGTAGCAGATGCTCCAGAGGGAAGAAGGCATCTGCAAGCAGTTAGTGGAATCGAGAACGCTGGAGGAGTTTTCCCCTTTGCCAGATGCCTGAAATAGAGACAGATGAGCAATTCCTCTGAACTTCAGCAACAGCGCCAGCTGAAAAAGCAGACCCCTTCTGCCAAGGGTCACTTGTTGAAACTGTTGACTGTAAATCAGAATTCTCCTTTTGGACTGATGGTATCTAGAAAATGCTTTCAAAATGTTTTCTGTTCACCTTACCTTTGGCACAAAGACCGTTGTCATCTTGTAGTTGCTGAAGTCTGGGAGATAGGGCACAAATTGTTTACATGTTTTGAACAAGGGTACCTTTTTAGAACCCCCACACGACAGCGTCTCTTACCTTTCCATCTTAAGTGAAGAGTATTTCCAAGTAAAATAACCTACACTGCAAATGCATTAGCACAGAGTGTGGGATATTTAGGTCCGGCAACGCTAATGAAAAAGTCTTTTATACCTCTATCCTCTCTAAAATATTGATGCATCATCCTGTATCTTCTGACAGGTTTTTCTCTGTGCCAAATTAACTACCCGGGCTCATTTTCCTCCTATATTTCAAATTGAGAGTCCCTTTCTTTTAGTACTCACTACTCGAGTATCTGAAACATTAAAAATAATAATGAATAAAAGAATAGCCCATTATGGATATGGATACTTTACAGCTTGCCATAATATAAATATCAATTTTACTTTCTTTTATGCTTCTAAGCAAAGATGGATCTGAGTATCATAGAAAGGTCTTTACATTTTCAGCTCTACATCTTCCAGCTCTGCATTTCTGGCCCAGCACCTTCGGGCTCTATATCTTATGGTCTCCCCACTTCTGTGTGTAACTTACTAAACAATCAAGGATGCCTGTGGCCTCCATCCTACTTTACACCATAACTCATTTATTTCTTCTTATCTGTGTCTTCGTAGAGGCTCGAGTGGGGGTCTCTCTGAGGTGTATCAGATTGCACTCTAGACCAGAGTTCTCCATGATGCATGGTGTAGTCTAATAACCCCTGTGCAGTTAGAAATCATATTTTATTATTTGTATAGTTCACCTTTTGATGTGGATACTCTGAATTTATAATCCACTAGTCTGTTTTGCTAACGTGAAGATCATTGATTGTATCAGCCGCATTTTGAGAAATGCTTGTCTAGATGACAGTGCCAGTATTCTCTCTAGGAAATCTGTATACCATTTCTCTCAGAACCTTCTATGAAGTACTCACAGGGAGTTTCCCAGTTGAGAGATCCTGAGCATTTTTTTATATGTGCCTTTAGCATCTTTATGGTGACCCCAATATATAAAAAGGATCCACATAAATTTAAATCTGGTGTCAACTTTTGAAATAGTCAGTTAATTGCATAAATAAACCACCCTGCATCAGAAACAGATCAGCTAAGTGGCAGACCCAATGCTTCTTTTTTTTTAAGATTTATTTATTATCATTTATATGATACACTGTAGCTGTCTTCAGACACACAAGAAGAGGACATCGGATCCCATTACAGATGGTTGTGAGCCATCATGTGGTTGCTTGGAATTGAATTCAGGAACTCTGGAAGAGCAAGCAGCCAGCACTCTTAACCACCGAGCCATCTCTCCAGCCTGACCCAATGCTTCTTAAAAATGGTGGTCCCTTGATTTGTCTACAAAGCAGTGGTTCTCAGCCTGTGAGTCACAACCCTGCTGGGGTCATTTTCAGATATCTTGCATATCAGATATCTTTATATTACAATTTTAACAGTAGCAAAATCATAGTTTGAAGTAGTAATGAAATCATTTTATGGTTGGGGGTTACCAAACATGAGAAACTATCTTAAAAGGTCACAGCATTAGAAACCACTGGTCTTGAGCAAAGACAGAGCAAGAGAGTCAATTGATAAAATAACCAATAGTCTGTTTTTGAAAGTAGAACAAGAACTTTCTTCAAGAATTTACCGAAGTATGTTAGGAAATGTATTTAAAATGAAGGTGACAATTTTTCTTATATTTTGTGAGAGTTTGTGTAAAAGTTGAAAAGATAATATTGTCATGTTGTACAGCCTAGGATGCTAGCTGAGTTTTGGAGTTCAAAGTTCAAAGGTGAATCCAGCTAGTCTTACAGGTCAGAGAAGAAGTCTTGAGTTGTTTCTCCCAAGATACAAAACAACCCAAATCATCAGGGAACTCTAAGGTTTGCTTAGCAGGAAGCAGCCAAGGGGCCAAAACAATTCCCAGCCTTCCATGATGCTTAGAATGTAGTATATGATGCTCCAATAATTAAATGACCTCTTTAATTACTAAATTTAAACTTCAATACCTATTGTTTGCAGACATTGAAAACTATAAAAATTATGGCAGACAAAAAATAAACCTATCCAGTACTAAGGGTAATTTTCAACTCCACTGTGTAGAACAAACAAATCGGTGCAAACAAGACAATGCACAAAGGAGTCAATTTGCTTCAAGCCTCATTGCTCTGCGTTTGGGTTTTGTCTCTTTCAGCTCATTGCTCTGAAGACATAAAAGGGTGAATGATCTCACAGCTAACTACATTAAGTGTGCTACTCAGATCTGTTCTCTGTAAGTATGAGAGACATTAATACAGCACAGACAAATAGAACAGACATCAAGAAGACAGAGACTGCCTCATAGCTCAACCATTTTTGACAAAATAGTTTACATCAAACTGTAAACTCAGATACACAGACCTTATGGCAAATATATAGACACTGAATCCGGTAAGCAATCTGAACTGTCACAGGAAGAGGGATAATTCACTAAGCACAATCTCTATACTTCTTTTCTCCTCTTGAGGCACATTGGGCATTCAGAGAAATCCTGCCCCTAAGTAAAAACCAGAATTTAACATTTTTGTTTTATGGTGTTTAGTTCTTTATTTCTCTAAATAGACCCAAAATCCTGAGCCCTTAACATATAAAATATGCATGTACTTATATATACACAAACATGTATACATACAAAATCTTTGAGTGAGTTTTAGGAACACAGTTCCTTTTGTGAATGAATAGTACTCAGTGGGACACTACATCCCCTAACAATATGGCATAACATTTCCAACATACAACACTATGTTCTGAACTTAGAGCTATGTGAACAAATTCACACCCAAAACAAAACCACCAAAGTGCCTGGCCAGCTTCCAGTTGTACTTTCCACATTCTTTTGCAGGAACGAAGAGCAATTTGTGGTTGAAAATGAAACTGCCTTTTCCCAACTATGATTGACCTTTGATCTGATACAAAATGGCTGGAAGCCTATGCCTTCCAGGCCTTAAAGTTTTCTATTCTACAACTTCTGCCCCAGAAGACACCTTCAGGAAGTTTCTGTGTATCTCAAGGTCTGGCCTGAACTTTTCTTCGAATTCCCTTATTTTTTCTCCTATGTGTATTTTCTATCCCTGGAATACCATTAGTTCCCATTGTTGCAAAAAGTCCTTGGAGAGTAAAATGGGGCCACTTCAGGATGCATGAAGCAGACAGAACTGTATATCAGTCTACAGGACTAAATATAGCACAAAATAATTCCTAGGATGTATAAAATACAGGGGTTTATCAAGTCATGACTAAGAAAACTTATTAGTGCCAAGGTCATTCATTCTCCTTTTAAATACTCAATTTTATTGTCACAAAATAGAGTACTAGCGAGAGAAACATTCACTATTGTTTGAAGTAAAATTTATTAACAAATTAAATAATTTGACCAGTTTTACATAGGTACTTAAGAGCAAGATAGATGCTATATAAAATGTATTTAATAAAACTTTAAAATATATATTCAAACCTTACTACTGACTTTATTGAACAGCTTCAAGTGAGTGTTATATATGCAACTACATAGAAAGAAAAACTAATGAATACAATTTATAAGACTTTTTTTCTTTTAGCTGGGCAGTGGTGGCACACACCTTTAATCCCAGCACTTGGGAGGCAGAGGCAGGCAGATTTCTGAGTTCGAGGCCAGCCTGGTCTACAGAGTGAGTTCCAGGACAGCTAGAGATACACAGAGAAACCCTGTCTTGAAAAACCAAAACAAAAAACAAACAAAAAAACAAGACTTTTTTCTTTTAACATAAAAGTGGAAATGCATGAGATGAGATAAATTTGTACAAAAATAATGTTCCTATGAATTTAGATTCACTAAATGATAATTATTTATCTATGATTTTATAAAATGTTAACATTTTAGGCTCAAAAATTCATATGTAACTAAGTATATACATTTATTACAGATACAATGTATGCAAGAGTCAAGCATGAAATTTTGAGAAACTACTAAGTTCAAGTCATTCTCATTGAAAATGCTTTATACTTTAAAAACAAGAAAGTCAACCACATTGCATCAAACTCAGGCTATCTCCTTTTAAATTTTTTAGAAGAAAAAGACTAGTGAACTTGTTCCTTCTTATTACTTCCCTCATCTTTAAGTTTCCTGTCTCTGCTGGTCATCTTACAGTGCTTCAGTATTCTTGTCAAAGCAGAGGATTCTGGGGATTTCCTGGCTATTGTTATAGTTTGTTTAGTATACACATTTATATAAAAGGATTCGTAAATGTTTCACAGCAAATACTACTAGATTTCCTCCTACCTGCCCTAAGTTATTATTGCTATACAGTACATAAGAAGACAAATGCGATGTTAGTAAGCAATTATAAATTCTTCATAGTGTCCAATTGAAAAGGATACAATCACTAGGGAAAGAAGGTGTTAGGATATTTTAAATATGCTGAAAATTGCAACTAAATCCAACTTTTTGAAAGAAGCAAGAGCATACATAACTATTCAGCTCTCAACTGTGTTAACAGCTACAACTATTCCGGGTAGAATATCCACAGTGTACAACACAGTAGAAGCAAGCCAAAAACTTACAGAGAAATAATGGCTGACTTACCAACCTCTGGCTTTTATAGAAAGCTTTTTCATAATAGTCCCCACTGGAGTAAGACAAGCCCTAAACACAGCATGGAAATCAAAGTTGTACATCAAATGCTTTTCTTTTTGAATTCCTAAATTTCACAGAATCCTAAAAATTGGAAGCTGGTAGGCATCTTAAAGGTCAACACATATATGTGTGTAACAACAATTAATGAAAAGAGAGGTCACAAATTTGAAAAACAGCAATAAGGAGTAAGGAAAGAAGACATCTTGTAATTATATTGTGATCTCAAAAATAAAAGTTAAAAAAAATAAAATCCATAACCAGAACTAGTGAAGTAATTCAACCTGTAAAAGTGCTTGCTGCCAAGCATAACTACCTGAGTTTGACTCCAAAACCTACATGGTAGAAAAGAACTGATTCTCCTACAGGTTGTCCTCTGACTCTAGGTGTACACCAGGGCACAGGTACCCTCATCCACAATCATCAATCAATGTAAAAACATCATGTACTCCAACTTATGGGAGTCAGATCTACAAACCAGGCTGATGTATCCCATACCACATAGTTAAACTATAAGAAATTCCCTTGTTCAACTCTTCCTTCTTTGAAGTAATATAGGACTCTTGCCAGAGGTAGTCTTGAGGCACCATCTCAATGGGAAACTGGTACCTGCTAATGTTTCAAGTTGCCTTCGTGATGATTCCAACTCTCTCCAGTTGGCAAAAATTATAAAGAAGATTTAGTATAAATCTAATCTTTGATTAAAATGTTAGATAGCTAGACAGGTGTAAGACCTCAAAGATGAACACCTCCATCATAATCAGTTGGCTTAGACACTACCTTCTACTTCCTTGCTGACCTAGAAAGGTAAGTATACCAAATGATCCTCTTAAAATGTAAAGTAGCATATGAAAAGGTGTATTTTCAGAATTTTGCTGAGTCCAAGTTAAGAGAAAACTTCCTCCCGGAATCTGGGTTCTATCTCTGGTGCTGGGTGGAGACATTACATTCTGATCTGCCCCAAAGATTAGGACAGCATATACTATTGTCTCCAAATCAAGTCTGAGAACCCTAAGAGGAGACAGAACTTCCCATTATCATGTGACAACCAGGAAGGGTCTCCTCATGGTATCTCACAACTCTCTGTTAAACAGACTGCACTTTTAAAAGGAAAGAAATAGTCACCCAGGTTTAAATGTCTCCCTTAAACTCTGGTGTGGCTAAGACATGCCAAGTTGTACAATCAGAAACACCATGACTATAATTAAAGAACTCTCTGCTTTTCCTAACTAAAACAAAATGTCATGTGTATGTTTCTGATAAATCTACTAATGTTCCTGCTGCTTTACAAGAGCTGCAAAATCATCCTGAGACTATGTTAGATCATACTGTATTTTTGGGTAAAGAGCTTTAGAATTGGATCTCTGGATGTTCATGATGGAGATGAGTTGTAACTATTACAATTTTAGCAGTGATTTATTTATCTTTGGCTCTTGTATACTCAACTGCTGTCTTAATTTTATGTCTTCTTATTTATAGTTGATCTATACTCGTCAATAGTCTTACAATAACCTAATTCTACCTATTAAACACCCCGCAATCCCAAAAAGTCAGAAAGTGTGGAAATCCTAAGCCTTTCTATGCTCTGGTTTCAGCTAGAGGTAACCACATGAGCTGACATCCATCTCTTAAATAATTTTAGAGTCTCAGCTCTTGATGGATATATATTGTTACTAGACTAGAGTTATTAGCAAACTTGAATACCATTAAAGACAGAACTTTCCCTCATAATCAGTTTTGGTCCCCATATCCCACTTTCTAATGGTAATATAATGGGGGAGTTATTTAAAGTGTATTTAAATTTTATACTGGACAGAAGATTTAAGAATCAGCAAGGACAGACATTCAGAGTCTACAGTTGAGCAGTTGAGATATGACTGCTTGCACACAAGCAGTTACAATTCACATTAAGTCAGTTCCATAAAGCACAAGGCCAAAAAGAGATTCAAGGACGATAGCTTTCTGAGGAATAAGAAATCATTCTAAGAACAAAAGAATCTGAGGTGAAACTTAGAGACATTCATAGGCCTGGATTGTCAGCAAAGACAGAAAATGTCTAGGTTGATGTGTCAACTCAAACTCTCTTTTATTTATTGGGAAAAATAATACAATATATTTTGATCATGTTTTCTCCTCTCCCAAAAAATAAATGGACACATCTACAAAACACTTCCACATCAAAGGCTCAGGGAATATGACAAGAGAAGGGGCAGAAAAACTGTAAGATTCAGAGGATCAGGGAGTTTGCTGTGAGATTGTGCCTCCTGAAGCTACACCTGTAATGTCTCACAAACATAACTGCCTAAACATGAGCTGAACAAGAACACAGTAGGCATGCCAAAGTGGACAGGAAGAAAAACCATGAGTGCTCAGCCCTACAAAATGAATTACAGGCATCTAAAGAGTGCTGAGACTGAGAGAAATACTCTTCTCCAAGGAAGAGCACATCAATTACTTATTCTATACCAATGGAGAGCCCTGAAAGCATGTGTACAATTAACATTATTCCAATTGAACATGTTATCATTAGCTATATATACATATTTGCATATAACAGCAATGTAAAAATGCCATGAATTTAAAAGGGAGCAAAGAGTGGGTATGGGGAGGTTCAGAGAGATGGAAGAGAAAGGAAAAGTAATGTACTTATATGATAATATCAAAAATAAAAAAAAATACTGTAAAATGTATAGATTTTTTTCCCAAAGGGATATTTTAATCATGTTTTTTCCCTTTACCCAATCAACTCAGACCCTCTTACAGCTATTTTTTTATTTTCCCATCTTTATGCTTTTGTACATCATGTTTACTCTTCGGAGATTACCCCCATGTCTTCACCAATATCTCCCAGCTCACTGTGGAGAGATGGCTCTCATTGCTCAGGCAGCTTCAAAAATGCAAAAGGTTACTTTGCAAAGGTTGTGCCATCATTCTGCTTTCCATGAGCATCCTCAATAACATCTGAAAAAAATACTATGATCACAGTAGCTGGTTAATATTCATCTATTTATTCAATAATTGCTCACTGTAAATTTTTTAAGTACAGTGTATTAAGAATATTTTAGAGCTTATATATAACTATACATTATATCTAACATTTAATACTAGATTTATTTTAAGGCAATGGATAATGATAATGTAATTTGAATGTTCTAGGGCCTTTATTATTTTAAAAAGAATTGCACCAATATTTTATTATGGTGAATGCACCTGATGCTATGACAGTGCTAGGCAGGAACATCTGTTGGGATTCTGAGGATCAATGAAGCTTCCCAAATAAAAGTAAGCTGGTTTTTCAAGAGTGAGTAGGAATTAAATAGAAAACCAATAGTTTTACAGAAAAGCACATCTGGAGACCTCAGCTACTGTGGGAAGAGTCTACAAAAGAATTGCTGCCTGACACTTGCAAGTGAAAAGCTCACAATTACAGCAGGATTATGAACCTATTGACCAAAGGTCAAAAGAAGGGGAAAGGGAGCTGAGGGGCTTTCTCAGGGTCAATGAAAGAAAGGACTTCCATTGAGGCTGAAGGCAAGGGATTTATTAGATGAATGGAAAGAAGACTGAGATAAAGGCTGTAGTTTTCTGCCCTTCGAAGCTGTGCCATCACTAATTATCACTGGAGGTCAATCCATCAGAAACTAAAACAGAGAAAGCTTTGAGTGAAGAGAACTTATTGTTATGCAAATGTGTCTTGAAATTGCAAAGGAGGAAAATAAAAAAAATAACGCCACCAACAACAAAAGCAGCAAAGTGTCCACTTCAGTGGCAAATCCCTTACAGACAGATAGATAGATAGATAGATAAATAAATAAATAAATAAATAAATAAATAAATATAAGGACTGTAAAGGAATAGAGAACAAAAAAAAAAGCACTTTATAACTAGTGGTTAAATACATTTCATACAGATGACATCCGTCTCTGGCGCTCCAAATTCCAGCTTTTAAAATAGTAGCCTCACAGGTAGAATAGACTTTAGTAACGTCTCCCCCATAATTCAACAAAGCAAAGTGACAGTGTCCACCAATGTTAAGGAAACATTCTTTATCTAACTGTATGGCTGTGCCTCACGTAACATGAATCCTTGCTTAGAGACTTGGAAACTAGAGTGGATATAAAGACAGTGTGCTCGCCTCCAAACATGGTGCTTCGAGGCTGATACTTCACTGTGAGCCCTAGGAACTGTGCTCTGTGTGTTCTGTTTAATTTGGGGGTTAAAAGCAGTAGTCGAATCATGACACTGAGGAGCTTTCTCCTCTGTTCTATTACAACTCGCTCATTTCATTCCAAATATTATACAATGCCAAAAAAACTTTTAGTTATTTGGGATGAGATCCATTTTCATCTAACTCTTGTCCTTTTTAGGTTGCAAGATGACAGTTTAATATCCCAGGCTCCAAAAGAAAGCTTGGCAAATGGATTTAAGGGGAAAAAAAATGTTCGATGCTGTAGGAAAAGGTATGCAATTAATTTTCCTAAGAAAGTGCGTAACTGGTGCTACACAGAGGCAGCTGTGTTTGTCACTTACTCAATTCACTTAAGCTCTGGAATTTTCCAGAGCACTGTAACATGCATATGATTTTACTAAAGTTAGTTAGTCCTTGGTTTTATGGTATAAAACTCAACTCCTACTTTATTCTATTTAGCAGTCTTTAGAAGCTAAAGTTGGTATATAACTATGTACAGATTAAGTATAAGAGAAAAGAGAACTGAGAAGATAGCCAAGTATGCAAAGATATCAAGAGTTAGGTGTGGCAACATACCTGTTCATAACCCCAGCATTGGAAGGTAGAGATGGGTGGCTAGCTAGCCAGCTAACCTAGCCTAACTATTGATTTCCAGGCTAATGAGGAACCCTGTCTCAAAAGGATGCAGATAGTACCTAAGGAAAGATACCTTTAGCTGAACTTTGGTCTCCACATGCACCAACAAATACAAGTGTAGCCATCTATACACAAACACATACATGTACAAACATAGAAACACACCAACACAAGTACAAAAGAACAAAGTCATTGAAAACTTGAGTCTTGTAATCGGATTAGAGATTGAATCTTACCCTCTGTTACAAATTCTGCTACCTTGACCTAACCTGGCTTTATTTTTATATTTATATCTGACAGTACTAATAATTTCAAAATCCTTATTCTGTTTAGAGGGTTAAGCAACATAAACCATACGAAAGACCTGCTGCCTAGTGAGATTTCAAGTGCTAGCATCTATTGTTATTATTGCTGTTAAATGTTCTCTTCTGAAGATTTAAAAAGCTTTCCTTGGCCCGAGTCACCTTTTAATCCACACACAATGTTTTTCTAGGTATTTCAGTATTTCATTTCACTCGTTCCACAGATGTCATAACAACATAACTATCTGAAATCATGAAATAAAAGGATTTATCTAAATGATAGGTTTTTTAGTACACCTAACCTGATTAGGAGCTAGATATTAATCAAAAGAGCCAACTTAACAACTCCCTCACCACAAATCCTTGGGCAAACCCCAAGAAACCAAATGGAAAACACTCCAAAGGATCAAAATAAATCCAGCTGCCTTGCTTAACACCAAACATGGTAGGCAAAGACATCTGCAAAAGACTGCCTAGTTTCTAATCCTGACTTAACAAGTGAATCCAGCTAAAAGAAATTCCACTTTTGAAAATGTTGTGTGTTATGGATATATTTATCTTTCAACTGGATGGCCTTCAGTAACACCTTTAAAGCAGTCTTTGTATGCCTACGTCCTTCAATAACAATGTGAAATTTGTTAAATAGACCAGACTAGACCAGAGTATTTCAGGACCTTCTAAGGGAATTAACACATTGCTTTTAGTTTTAGATAATTCATCATCAAGGTTAACTAAAAAGTTCATTGTGAATAGTCTTCCCCCCTCTCTCTCTTTCTCTTTCTGTATGTGTATGTATGATATTTATTCTATAAAAAGAAAAATACTTGTAAGTAATATGAAAATCTGTAAGGTAGCAGTTACCAGAGTGAAAAGGCAGTAGAATTGGAAGGCATCTTTTCCAGCTAATCTCTGACAGAGGATTATTGTCCAGAATATATAAAATGCTCAAAAAATTAAACAAAAGAACAAAATAATCAAGTTAATAAATGGACAAATGAATTAAATAGATAATTCTTTTACAAAGAAATAAAAATGGACAATTAAATACATTAAAAAACATTAAAAATCTTTAGCTATCAGGGAACCATAAATCAGACTACCCTGAGATTCTATCTCTACCCAGTCAGAATGATTAACCACAAATAAAATCAAAATAAAATGAAAAATACTATAAATAACAAATACTGTAAGGGTGCAGGAAAAGTAAATCTAATATTGGTGGTGGGAATTTAATTTTGTGCCTCTATAGAAAACACTATGGAGACTTCTTTTAAAAACTAAACATAGATGTGTCATGTGATCAACTATACCACTCCTGGGTATATGCTTATAGGAACTGAAGTCACCATATAAGAGAGATACTTGAATAACTTGTGTTTGATAAAACATTGCTCCAAAATATCATATATGACAGAATCCTGTCTTAGGTAGCAGCTTTCGTTGCCAGTTTCTTTGATGAACTATCAGAGAATGCCATGTAAGAGGAAGGAAGGGATTATCTGGGCTCATATTCCATTATGGAGAAGTCACAGCAGGAGGAGATTGAGGCAGCTGGTCATGTTGAATCCCTTGTCAAGAAGCAGAAAGCGATTATGAATGCTTATATCCAGCTAATTTTATACAGTCCAAGATTCCAAGCCAAGAAATGCAGCCATTCACATTGGAAAGATTCACCCCCATCAACTAACATAATCAAGATAATATTTCATTGGTATCTAGAGGCCTATCCCTTAGAGTTTATCAAGTTGATTATTGAGATTAACCATCACGGTTCCCATCAATGGATGAGTGGATACCTAAGTACACACAGGGATGCAAGTGTGTGTGTGTGTGTGTGTGTGTGTGTGTGTGTGTGTGTGTATGGCCTATGTGTTTGTACATGTGTGTGTTCACATGGGTGGTGGGTGTATAGATGGGTGCTTGTGGAGGTCAAAGCTCAATTTTAAGTGCCGTTTCTCAGGTACAATCTGCATCCTTATGAGGCAGGGTCCATGAGGGAATTCCTCAGTTAATTAATGTGGGAAGATTTACTTAATATGTATGACATTATTTATATACTGAGGTTGCAAATTGAATAAAACGGGAGTTGTGCACTGAGTACCAGCACTCACCTCTGCTTCTTTCCTGGGGATGTGATGAGATCAGCTACCTACCTTCATGCCTTCCCTACCACAATAAAGTATATGTCTTGAATTATAAGCCAAAACAAATCCCTATTCTCTTAAACATATTTTTATCTTAACTGCAGCAAGAAGAAAATATAAAAATATAAAACTAATATACTCCCTAATGTCCATTACAGGAAAGACAGAGAATATGAGGCTCATGAATTAAAAAGTATGAGATGGAATTTTGGAAACAGACGTCAATAGACTTGGGCAGTGGAGTGTGTAAGAATCGAGGGTGCAATTTCATTTTCGCAAAACTATTTAAAAGCAAAAGTTCGCTTTGACATTAAAATATCTCATAAAAGCCTAAAGCATACAATTTATTCAAACATTTCTTTATTTTAAAAGTTGAGACAAAATTTCCCTTTTGCCAGTAATATGCTGTGTGCAGTTTTAAAATAGTAAAATAAGGGTAATGCTTTGAATTATAAAAACCACTCCAAAAAGTATCTTCCCATATTGATACAGTATTCTGAAAAGGAAAATAATGAACTGTGTTGTGTCATTTAATTTTAAGAGTTCTCTTAAATAGTATCAGAGTTTAAAGATCGTGTCATTTTAGATGTCAGCAGACAGACACTGAACCTGGGAGCATTGAGGAAAGAGATAAGCTTCTTAAGATTTGAAAGTTGATGTACCAAGATAGTGGGTGCCACAGAAGCCCCCATGATGCAGATATCACTCCAGTCTCAAGGTACATTTAAAAGGCCACAAGATTAGACACAGGTAGGCTAATCCTATATGCCATTTAATTTGAGACAATATTCTAAAAGAGGCCAAGTATTTATTGATTTATCTTACCGAGGCCCAAATCCGGATCAGTTTAAGACTGGGGGTAAAATATAGTTAGCAAGATTGAAAAGCAAAGATCAATGCTTGAGATGATTTTAAATAATTCTTCATTCAATATACTCATTTCTTGTTACATTTAAAACACATTACTTGATACTAGGGATATAGCTTCCATGTACAGAACATGTTCTTATGGAAAATAAAGTCTCAAATGATAATGTTACATATATTAGTATATGTTTATACATATTTTCCTGCTGTATGTTTATATGCAGGATTTTAATCATTACTATGTCACTATATCTTATCAACTGAGTTAGAAACAAATAGTGGGCAGTCTTTCACATTTATTAAATTTGAAATTTAATTCAACCTTTTTAAATCAATTGTATGTATAACGCCATGTAAATATGTAAAGGTACACCCACTCAAGTCAAAAAACATCAAATAGAGAGAATAGGGAGAGATAAATAAAGTTTTAGACTTTATTTGGGTATGTATGTAAAAAATTACAAATAAGCTGAACAACTTGAATTATATTCTACATAAAGTTATGAACCATTTAAGATTTTTAAACATAAGTATTCTGCGTACCCTGTGATCATAACTGTTTCAAGGAGGATGCATATGGTGTTGGAGCAAAGAAAGGAAGAACTAAATACAAAGATTGCTCAGGTCTCCAACTATTCAGGGAATGTTTCATAACTGTCATTTGATATAGTAGATGCTCAGTTATACACTTGTGAATGAATAAAATGAATATCTAACGTGCACAACAGTAGAAATAAATACACTCGAGATCTTTTACTTTAAGAAAAATTGGATATTTTAGGGGAAGTTTGATGCAGAAGATGAAAGAGTAGAAGGAAAAATTAAGTATTCTAAAGTTTGAGGATTATCTAAGGGGCCGATTGTGTTTCCGTTAATTGTAATGCTGAAGTAAGATAATTATGTAGGGTGTTAGGTGTAAAGGTTAAAGGAATTTTGACAATAAAAAAAGGAATTTGAACTGGCAATTTTATAAACATTCACAGCACGCGAGCGTGAAATCAGTAGGTAACAAAGGAGCTGAGGGCACAAGAAGGAACTGGGGATTCTCTGGTGTACAAAAGCATTTGAGATTGCAACATGAAGGAAAATAGCTTGAAAGAAAAACAAAACTTGACTGCCACATACTGAGTGCCCGGGACTAGGCTCTAAAAGAGAATAGTGAGTTTAATGACTACTAAGGTCTGCGCATGGGCCAACCCGGGAAAGGCACACGGTCTCTGTGTGTCCGCCAGCTAACCCGGTGGGTTTTTACTTGAGAATGGATGGTGAGCCCCTTTAGAGCTGTCCCAGCTGAAACATAGGCTGGTCTTAGCCTCTAAGTCAGGCAGCCATTTAAAATGATCTTTGACTAGGTGAATGTCTTCTTTGTGATGAGTCTTCCAGCATGTTGACAGTTGAGGACTGTCTTCCAGTAGGACACCTAGCAGCAAGGACAAGAATGACATCTTCTGAAAGATACTTCTGATTTTTGTCACAAATCTACAAGAGTAGAAAAGCATACTGAAGAGAAGAAAAATCTATATTGAAGTAGTAAATAGTGAAATGCGAAACATAGCCAGGGCTTCTGGAGGTATAAGATACATGGTTCAGAAAGAAACAGAGAAACTAGGTAGAAAGTGTAAGTGTGAAAGATAAGAAAAGAATATTGGATTTATCATTAAAATAGTTAATTCTTCGTTAAAGACAAAGAAAAAGGGGTAAATTTTTGCATATGATGACAAGCTTGTGGCTAGATAATTCTATTTCCTTTTTATTTGTTATGGAACTTCTGTTAAGAGGAAGGTCTTTGTATCCATTCCTCTGTTGAAGGACATCTGGGTTCTTTCCAGTTTCTGGCTATTATAAATAAAGCTGCTATAAACATAGTGGAACATATGTCCTTGTTATGTGTTAGAGCATCTTCTGGATATATACCCAGGAGTGGTATAGCTGGGTCCTCAGGTAGTGATATGTCCAATTTTCTGAGGAACCGCCAGACTGTTTTCCATAGTGGTTGCACCATCTTGCAATCCCACCAACAATGGAGAAGTGGATACAAAAAATTAGTACATTTATACATGGAAATTACTCAGCTATTAAAAACAATCAATTTGATAAATTCTTATATAAATGGATGGGACTAGAAAATATCATCCTGATGAAGTAACCCAATCACAAAAGAACATACATGGTATTCACTCACTGGTTATTGGATTTTAGCCCAGAAGCCTGAAATACCCAAGATTCAATTCACAGACCACATAAAGCTCATGAAGAATGATGACCAAGTAGTGGGGGCTTCAGTCCTTCTTAGAAGGAGTAACAATACTCAAGGGTGCAAATATGGAGACACAGTGCAGGACAGAAACTGAAGGAGAGACAGACCATTCCACCTGGATATCCATCCTATGTGCAGTCACCAAAGGTAGAGGTTGATGTGGATGTCAGGATGTACATCCTGACAGGAGCCTGATATAGCTGTCTCCTTAGAAGTCTGCAAGAGTCTGACATACTCAGAGGCAGAAGCTCACAGCTAACCATTAAACTGATCATGGGGTTCCCAATGGAGAAGATAGAGTGAAGGCTGAAGGAGTTGAGAGCATTCGTGACACCATGAGGAAAGCAACAATCCCAACCAACCAGAGCCCCCAGGGTCTAAACCACCACCTGGGAGCGCTTAGGGAGGGACCCATGGCTCCAGCTATATATGCAAGGGAGCTATATATAAGTGGGAGAAGAGAGCCTTGGTCCCATGAAGGCTGGACATCGTGGGGGGGGATATTCGAGGGTGGGGAGGTGAGGTACGGGGGAGGCTGGGTGGGGGTACACCAACGTGGAGGCAGGAGGATGGGGGAAGGGATAGTGAGTTCCTGGGAGGGAGGGGGAAATGGGGTAAGGAGAGAATATCTGTAATGTAAAAAATTTCCAATAAAAAAAAAAAAAGAGGAAGGTCTTTATCAGCTCTCCACATTTGACTTTATCAGATACTAAATTAGTTAAAGTGTCAGAGCATTCATGAGATATAAGATGTTTAATAGTTTACTATATTTATTTATGGACTAACTACAGCTCATTCCTCTTTTAAGTCCTATGTAAAAAAAAAAAAATCATATCACTATTTATATAACCACCATTTTGAAAACATACCATTTGGAAGTAATCTGCAGTCAAATGCCAAAGGGAAATGTGTTTTCAAAGTAGATATTAATATAAGGTATTGAAGATAGAAATTAGTAATTTCTGTAATAAGCTTTAAGCAAATATCTTGGAACTTATTAAATACTTTGAGATATTATATACTACACATATAATACTTGATCATTATAACCTATTGTTCACCAATGATGTCCAGTTGTACTTAAGCATACCAATGTTAATTTTGATAGGTGAAAATTCATTAAAAAATAAATGTATGTCTATGCATAAACGATTCACACAGACACATACATATCCATTTTAGGTAAATGTAAATATGGGATGGTGTCATCACGACTTTACAAAAAGAGGTTGAGCTCATGAGAGCAGTCTACATTTTCTTTCTTATAAAATAATGCTTATAGCAGACATTAAAAATGGTTTAGCTCTAACAAATGGCTCAGCAAGTAAACATGCTTGCTCTAAAAGCCTGGCAACCTGAGTTGCTTCAGTAACCACAAAAAGGTATAAGGAGAGAGAGACTCTGGAAATTGCCCCCTGATCTCCACAACGCACTGTAATATGCATGCATAATGAACATCCACACATAATTTAATTAATAATAATAATAATAATAATAATAATACAGATAAATCTGTAGAACACCATGTGTTATTATGGTCAATATATAAATCAACACTTCTCCCTCAGGAATAAGATATGTTTGCAGAAACTGAGAACAGTATTTGTTCAGCTCTCATCTAATGCAAAGATAAAATGTGGGTCTCAACAGACATGACTAGTGAATCTGGGCCTTTCATCATTCTATGTGAATTTTTGTACAATACTTTTACTGAAAGAAAAGGCCAGCTTGGCAAGAACATTATACAAATTAAAATTTTAAATGGATGATTTTATTTGAAAGATAGCCAACTGAAGAACCTAATTAATACATTAAAATGTTAACTTTTTATCATTTAGCAACTTTAATAAAAGTATATATGGTGTGCCAAAAGCTGAGAGGGACTCAGGGGTAGATCGTAGAATATTGACCACTATATATAAAGCCTTGGGTTTATTCCCTAGTGTGAGAAAGGAAGAAAGGGAAGAAATGAGAAGAGAGAGAGAGAGAGAGAGAGAGAGAGAGAGAGAGAGAGAGAGAGAGAGAGACTGAGACAGAGAAAGCAGGGAGGGGGGAGAATAAGCAGAATATATGGATAATGGAGGGGAAAAGGATGAGGGATTGGGGAAGGAGAGATAAAGGAAAGAAAGAGGAAAGGAAGAAGGGAGAAGAGGAGAGAGGGTGAAGGGAGGGAGGGGAGGGAGGGGAAGAAGGGATGGAGGAGAGGGAACAGGCAAGGAAAAGAGGGGAGTTATATATTCAGGATAGAAGCCTAGGCTCAAATAGCTTCATTTGGTGTATTTCTCATGATTCTCACAAATAAGTTTCCCCAAGTTATTAGCTCATGAGTGGAAATTGGATAAAAGTTTTCTCAGTGTGTACATGTGATATTAACTTTGTTAACTTGACTGAATTAGGAAATACCTAGATTAAGGCATTCCCTGTGTGGACCTAGAGTCCCTGAATCCTTCCTTGGCATCCTTCCCTCTCAGCCGCTCTTACCAGCTCATCTCTATTCTTCTGACTTCCCACCAACCACAAAACTGCTCTCTATCAAGCACTCCACAAAGCACCCCACAGCTACCACTCTTGGTTGCAACCGAGGCAGACTACTTGTGCACTTCTTCTCCTCCTCTTCTGATCTCTTTAGGGTACCTCTAGTCAAGCTGCCACTGAAAGACTCAGTCTCTCCTCTCAGCTTGTCTCTATTCCCTTGGAACTTGCTACCATTCATGGCCAGATGCAGAATACTTCCTGTTATACCTCTGTCACACTTCATGGAGACGAACACTGAGTCATGGGTAAGAGATTTCCAGAGCCTGCCTCCTTGCCTTGTCTGGGAACGTATCACCTCCCACTACGACATTGCACCAATGAGCTCTGTTTGGAGTCTGAAAGCAAAGTGCCAACCAAAATTTCAGATCTAGAACCATTCAGAGTTTGAACCCTAAAACCCAGAGTGCTAAAAAGCAAGCATCATTCTGCTGGCCCAAATCCTGTCAGATCAGGTTAATAGCAAACAATGAATCAAAAATCCATCTAAAAAAATGAGAGTTGATGTCCATATCAAGAAACACCACAAATAACGTAACTCCAGATGCCCATATCACAAAACAGACACACAAGGAACCAAGACAATCTGTCTCCTCCAAAAGCCAGCACCTCTATTGTAATACTTCCTGAGAAAAGCAACTTAGCTGAAGCACAGGACAAGGACTTCAAAACAGCAATTAGGGCTATGTTCAAGGTCTTTAAAGAGGATACGAATATCGAATACGTATTTTGAGAGAAAAGTTTTATCTTAACAAGAAGGGTGTTATATAGGAGGAGCTAAGGTAGGAAGAGTAAGGAGAGGAAGAGGAGGACTAAGGAGAGGAGGAGGAGGAGAGGAGGAGCTAGGAGACAAGAGAGAGGGGAGGGGAACATGGAGGCAGATGTTCGTGTGTCTCCGCCAGTCAAAGATAGTTGGTATATCTAGGTTGGGTATTGGGTTACACTTCTGATTGTATGGGCATCTTGTTATTGAGCATTACCAAACTTATAAAGCCTTTGATTAACATTTTTTTAAAGTTACTAATAAAAAAAATAGTGCCAAAAAAATAAAGAGGATATGAATAAATATCTCAGTGAAGACCATAAAAACACAGTTGAATGGAAGAATGAAAACAATTCAACATATGAAAGTAAAATTTGACAAAGACACAGAATCACTAACAAAAAAGCAAGACTGAAATAAAACTCAAATGAAAAAGAGTGTCAAGTAAACGGCTTCAAAGGTTAGCCTCACCAAAAGATGGAGGAGAAAGGACAAAGAAACCAGGCACTGAACCCTCAGAAACTCTAAGCTAAAATAAGTCATTCCTCCTGGGTATTGTAGTCAAAAATAATTAATACTATTATATATCTATGTATCATATAAATTTATGTCTGTATTACAATTCTTTAAAACGATAAAATTATTGTGAGAGAGTCAAATCTCTCAGAAGTAAACGTTAAACTGTAGGAAGAAAACTAAGATATATTTGAATATTTTTTAAGATTGCTACAATGTATTAAAATTTTTCTGCTCAAATTTTCTTTGAACTCGTGAATGTAAAAAAGCATATTATACAAATAGAAGGGATCTTAAAACTCATCTAGTGAACAGACTCTTCCAAATCAGGAACAGAAATATTGGAGGGCTCCGTATATTCACAGACACAAGGAAGGAAGCAGTAATGGAACTCTGGCCTGCGTCTCTGACTTTCGTATGATGACAGTCTTCATCAATGTGACAACTATGTCCATAGGAGATAATCTTCACCAAGTCATTCCTGCATTGAGTACTTTATATCAATATTCCTCGAAGTATGTTTTCTGACCAAGACCTAAATATATGAGATACAGTCATGAGTCTCATGGCTTTTTATTAGTGTCAGGTTAACCCAGGTTGCATCTTGAAGCTGAAAAAGAAAATAGAACTGTGTTTGTACTTTAAATCTGAATAAAAGCAAGACCAAAACTTGATGTGAGTACACATTATTCAGTTATTAATTTTTTTCACTTTACAAAAAGTAAAGTTACATGCCAATATACCAAAAGGTTTTGGTGAAAGATGAGATTGAAACTAGTTTCTTATTATTTCTTGCTTTTTTCATTTTTTCACTGTCAATATTTATCTAGAACGATTGTTTTGGACCAACCTCTTTGTGTGCCTTAATACCTTATTCATAATGTAAGTCTCTATCTTGAGCAAATCACCAAGGAAATATCACAGCAACTTGGACAACAGAGGGTGCCCTTCACTGTGAGTGCAAGATGCATTGGCTCATCAATTCTCGAATCATTACTAAGTAATGTTTCAAAAATTCTTGGCATCTGAGTCTTTTAAACAGCAACAGATGTGAGTTGGTGAGTAATATACTACCCTGTTTTTCTCTCTAAAGGCAGTTGAAATTCAAATAATCAAAGTCAAAGGAAAGCAAAAGGAAACTGACAATACTTAATTAAACGTTGATGCCAGCGGAAAGATTTATTCAATATCTGGAGACGTTACCAAAAAAAGTTTGCAAAAATGAAGTCATCAGCTCCTTGGTGCTAACTGACTTCCATGTCAAGAGTGAAGTGGATAAGAACTAGGAAAACTTTAATGGCAGTAGTAACAATGCTGATGGTGTATTGTAGCTTTTTCCACAGAGTTATTGCACATGGTCCTATGTGCCACTTACAAGAAAATTATTTACTTAACCCACTCTTGACTTCAGTGGAGTAACAGTTGAAGAGTTCACCCCCAGCCTCTTCAGTTGAACGGGATGCTGTGAGCAATGCTATTTTATACCTACAATCATCTAATTCATTATAAATGCTCCCAATCCTCATGTAAGGAAAAACTAAACAGCCAGTTTGAACATGACTTGGGATGGATGCTTTAACAATCAAGATGAATCACTGGCTTGACATAAAGAAGTTCCTAAAGATAAAAGGACCTTCCTGGCCTCACCAGCAGTAGGCAGAGAAACCCATGGTCTGTCTCTCCTAATCTTTTTAGTTCCCCTCATACAAACACAAAAAAGTATTATAACTGTTCAAAATTACTAAGACTTCTCACAGATCTGCTGTTTCAGAACTCCTGCCAATGGTTTTCATGTCTGGTGTGTAAACTTACATGATGGACTCTATCAAAGGAAGACTGTCCCTGCCTCTGCATATTTTACTGTACCTACATTTCTCTTATATTAATGGCAGGTTTCCCCAAACAAATAACTCCATTACTGTGAGGAGCTCTCTAGAAAACACAGGGGTTGTTTTTTGAATCTTTACAAAGATAGTACTTTTTCTTTTCAATATTAAAAACTTTCTAGGTTCTGTTCTTAACAATGCTTTAATTTTGTCATTAATTTGTTAATAAATCATAGAAAAAAGTTACTGAATTCAGTGTCTTTTTAATTATTTGCATTTGTTATACATAATGTCAACACAATATATATATATATATATATATATATTTGAAATATGATACATTGGTTATATTTATCATCCACAAAATGAAAGTATTATCATACATATCAGAATTTTACTATTATTAAATAAGTAATGTTTGCTTATAATTTTAGTTTTCTTTTCATATTCTTTAAAGTCTATATTGTACATTGGGCTCTTTTTATCATAAGATCCCTCATAAGTCAGGAGAGGATTCAATATAAATGCAAACATTATAATCAGACTCAACCCTATTTACCTTCTGAGTCTCATTGTCTTTACCTACATCCTTCAGAGCTAGGCTGAGATGGCTTGTCTGATCCTCTGTGGTTGTTCAAATATGCCTCTTTCCTGTCTCCTCAGTTTAAAGTCATGATAGACACCCATTTCAGACATCTTGACTCATTCAATCCATCGCTAAGTTATGCCTACTGCTACTGTTCCCACTGGTCATTTCATATTTCTGTTGGCCATTGCTGCTGAAATTGAATAAGCCTATACTGTAACCCATCACAGGGACCACATCTTACTCCATAGATACTCCTATCTCTTTTTTTATGCTACTAAAACTCTTGCTACCCTATAGGCTCTGAAGACTTAGAGAATATACAAGGTCCACTATTAGGTACATCAGCTCTCTCTAAATGTATTTTTCTGTAGAATTTATATGTAATTCACCTAAACAAATCATTCCCAAATAATAAAATTTCTTCTATTTTATTCTGCAGCCAACAAGAAGCTAATTACCATAATTATTGGATCTAGTCAATGCATCTCCTTGAGTGGCTGTCACAAAACCTCCTGTATCCAAGTGTTTAGCAGCTCTCTCAGATCAAGAAATCCAAAACCACCTTGACCTCATTATGCCTTTCAGACTACCATATAGAGTCTGATAATGGTTTTGTTCCTTTTAAGAACTTGGAATTCTATAAATGATGTAAGAAAAGTTTCCAAAATAAATCATGAAATAACCAAAAAAACAAAGCTTTAGTGATGGTACCCAAAATATACTATATGCCCAGCTTGCTTCAGAAGATAACATAGAAAGGATTCTAAACACGACATTGTTTTTAAATGCATCAGAATATGGAAAGATGGCTCAGTAGTTAAAAGTACTTACTCCTCTTGCAGAGGACACAGATAAGGTTCCAAGCACACATATTTGCCTGTACAATTGTCTGTAACCCCATTTCCAAAAGTTCTGATGCTCACGTCTGCTCTGCATGGGCATCTGTACTCATATAATGCTCAGAGTACACATATATACATAAAATAAGAATAAACCAATATTTTAAAATATTAAATACATTCTGATGTGTAATAGTTTTCTCCAAGATTGATACATTCCATCCTATAGGAACATACTTTAAGCATGGACGCAAACAACTCAAAACAGCTTCAGGAAGTCCCTGAAACAGATCAGATTGCCTGGGCCCTTCAGTGTCACAGGAAGCCATAAAAGCTGAGAGTAACCCTCAGACTAAGCAAGTTGCAAAGAAGACTCTTAAACCATACTGGCTTCCAGAAAAAGGTTTAGACCAAAGTCACTTGGAAAGGACACTTTCTGATTTGTTGAGCTGCCTGCAGGCTGTAAAGTGCAATCCAGGTTTCCCAGCTTTTGTGAGCTGTGGTGGGTTTTAGAATGTAGCTGTCTTTGAGTCAATTCTGCTCCTATATGTAACCCCTCATCAATATTCCTGAAAATAACCACAATAAAACTCATCGGTTCACCAAGTTGGATTTTGGTGGTTTCCATACTTTGGACTGTCATTGGTTTCCTATCTGGGGAGAGTAGGTGTGTGTCTTGTGTCTTCCCTGGAAAAGCTCTGTCACATGACATCTTCACATCCAGTTGTTCATAATTTTTAAAAACTAGTAATTATATAAGCATATTAAGAAGATAATGTATCTGAAGGAAAAATTCAAATTACTAAATTAACTATTGAAGTGTTTACATCTACCATTGGCTCTATATATCTGAGACTGTAATACTGTGGTGCCTATAAACTGATAAACACTTGCTTGAGAATTATGAAAAGTCAGTAACAAGGAATAGCAGAAAGCATCCTAAATTCAAGGCTAAGTATCATGAGTTTGTAACAAATTATTTCTGCAGCTTTGAGATACCATCATAGCCATCAATATGAAACAATAGCATGTATCATTCATTGAACTCATACTATGCTACAAAAAAAATATTTAATTGCCAATACAAGATTTCATGGAAGCTAGACATTTTCATGGGAATTTATTTATGTGTATATACTTTAGGAAAACCTTACTAAGTAGACACTATTATAATTATGATTTTACAAATTAAGATATGCAATGCAGGGAACTCATGTGTTAGTTCAAGATTATATTCTTAGCATAGGACTAAAGTGGTCTAGCTTTATTGCCTATATTCTTGACTACTAGGATCCACTTTCTTATGAAATATTTAATACATTTTCTCATAAAATATAAAGTACTGTATAGGTTTTAGCTGAAAGGGCCAGAAGAGCCAACTCAAGCTAAACAATGGAGATCTGTATTACCTCACAGAGCAGATGTTACCCAGGGTAGGGATGTCAAAACCTAAGACCATCTTTCTGCTCTACAGACAAAGAACAAAGCAAATGTTGATATCACATCTATAATTAGCTATTTCAAGCAAAGAAGGCCACCATTTTAATGGATATATTTTGCATATTCTTATACATTGCATATTCTTATTCATATATATATGTGTGTGTTTATCATGTATATATAACAATGATTGTTCTCCCAAAAGATATTTGATGGTATTTTTCTCACTAATTGACTAAATTTGTATCATGTGACCCTGATATGACTAAAGAAAAGCTGAAAAAATAAGAATCTAACATTTTGGCTTTTAGAGCTACAGGTAAGCAGCATATATATATTGTCCGCATATATATGAAAGAATGTATGCATGCTTAGAGAGGTAAGCTGAGAGGACAGTAGGATGGCTATGAGTAAAGAATGCACAGTGTCTACCATTATCAAGTATCCGTCTTACTTCCCACATAAAAAAGACTCTAACAAGTTAAAACGCTGTAAAGTCATTTGTTGGTAATAGGCAAAGAAGGACTCAAGTCCAGAGTATAATGATGAAGTGAAAACTCTTAGCCATCCACCATGACATACAGATTCCATAATAATCCTTGGCATGATCCTTGCAATAACTCACCTAATTCATTGGCACTACCTGCTTTAATTTGTAACTTGATATCACCATGTCATGTGCAGCTTCTTTTTCTCACAACAGTTATGCTTTCTTTGACTGTTGGAGGTCACTGAGTTATATTGTATCCCTATATCATTCAATCTGAAAGTCTTAATATTTTTCAGTTTCTAATATTCAATCTTGCAGCCATTTCCAGGAAGAAAATTATAAGAAAAAGCTACTGCTTGATGGCTCAACTGAGTGTACTCAGTCTTTATAATCATCACTGATGTGTACTTTTAATTTTAAATGGGATGCTGCATATATGAAACAGCATACAATTCAATATCTTATTATTTGTGTGTGTGCATATATATGAATATATAATATGTAATGTGTAATATGTAATATATAATTATTATATATTATATAATATATTGTATAACGATGTATAATATATAATAATATATATTGCATAATATTACTCTCATGTATGCAGGTGCCTGTGGAGGCCAGAAGAGGATGTTACAACAGTCAAGCTGGAGTTACAGAACATTGTGACCTATTCCTCATGGATAGTGAGAGACAAACCCAGGTCCTCTCCAAGAACCTCAAGCACTTTTAAGCACTGAGCCATCTTTCCAGCCCCAACCTAGAGGAGTTTTAAAACTTTTGTTTACTCTAAAACATTACCACATCATAAAACCATACCACAAGTTTCTCATTCTAACTGAAAATGCATGTGCATCTCCTTCCAGACCATTTTTTTTAAAACTTTATAATACAGTTAAAATTATAATTTATGCTAATATTTGGTATCACCATTTTTCAATTAACATTATAACAAATATAATCCTTATGCTTGCCAAATGAGCTTCAGAATCATCATTTAAATATGAAATATTTCACAATAGGTGCATCTTAATTGTTCCTTAATGGGTAAGCACTCAATTTTTTTCAGTTTATAACTATAAGCAACATGTTAATCCATTAGAGTGCATGTTCTGAATTATTTTGTTAGACTGCAATCCCAGAAGTGAAATAAGCCGAAAAATGAATGGTTTGTGTTTGTGTGTGCATGTGTGCTGTTGATAGTCTTCATGTTTTAATACAAATTTATTTCCTTTAAGGAGGTCCATTTATTGTGTGATCAAAATCAGGTATCAGTAACTTCTCTGTGCTTATACACTTAGGGGAAAATATGTCTCTAAACTGACAAGCAAAAATGAGCCTTATTTCGTAATGAGGGAGAGAAGGGGAATTGATAGAAGAAATGGCTCTAGGCACTCCACCAACCAAAGTTTCACAGTGTGGGGATGGATGGGTTATGAGTAAATGCAATAACTATGAATAGAGCCTAGAGTGCCTGACAAATGCATGGAGAAACCAGCTAGTAAGAGGAAGTGTTCCCAGAATGTAAGAGCTTGGGAAATCGAGCAACACTTGAAATAACTCTAAAGGATGAAAACTGAAGGATGGTAGAAAGGACACGGAATTAACGGACATGAGCAAGAGACAACAGTGGGATAAATGAGAGAAACATGGTAAAATATTCAGTTGGAATTTTATGACAAATTGAGTGGGAGTCAAAAATGGAAAAGAAAATCTAATGGAAAAGAAAGCTCATTCTGTCAGAGGGAGTTAAATGACAGAATGGGATACTTAGATTAAAATGTCCGGTCAGTGGGAGGCCACTGCAGCTTTCAGTTCCTGAGGACACACATGAGACCCACCAGGTCCACAATTCTGAATTTTACCTAAAAACATGTATCTTAACAATGTGTTGTTAGGTGGGACTCTCCCCCAACAGATTTTGGGAACCACTGTTTTGTTGGTTGTTGTTGTTTATTTTAAGTTGTTAACATTTTTTATTGGATATTTAATTTACATTTTAGATGTGACCTTCAGTTCTTTCTATACCTTGGATATTAGCCCTCTATCAGATGTAGAATTGGTAAAGATCTTTTCCCAATTTGGTGGTTGCCATTTTGTCCTATTAAAGGTGTCCTTTGCTTTACAGAAGCTTGCAGCTTTATGAGGTCCCATTTGTCAATTCTTGATCTTAGAGCATAAGTCATTGGTGTTCTGTTCAGGAACTTTTCCCTGTTCCCAAGTATTCAAGGATCTTCCCCACCTTCTCTTCTATTAGTTTCAGTGTGTCTGGTTTTATGTGAAGGTTCTTTATCCACTTGGACTTGAGCTTTGTACAAGGAGATGAGAATGGATCAATTTGCATTCTTCTACATATTGTCCTCCAGTTGAACCAGCACCATTTGTTGAAAACACTGTCCTTTTTCCACTGGACGGTTTTAGCTCCTTGTCAAAGATCAAGTGACCATAGGCATGTGGGTTGATTTCTGGGTCTTCAATTCTATTCCACTGATCAGGAGGAGATAAACCATCTAAACAGTCCCATAACCTCTAAAGAAATAGCAGCAGTCATTAAAAGTCTCCCCACCAAAAAAAAGCCCAACACCAAATGGTTTTAGTGCAGAATTCTATCAGGCCTTCAAGGAAGACCTAATATCAATTCTCTTCAAACTATTCTCCAAAATAGAAACAGAAGGAACACTACCCAATTCGTTCTATGAGGCCACAATCATGCTGATACCTAAACCTCACAAAGACCCAAAAAAGAAAGAGAACTTCAGACCAATCTCCCTTATGAATATTGATGCAAAAATACTCAATAAAATTCACGTCAAACCGAATCCAAGAACACATCAAAACAATCATCCATCATGATCAAGTAGCTTTATCGCAGGAACGCAGGGATGGTTCATTATTTGTAAATCCATCAATGTAATCCACTATATAAACAAACTCAAAGAATAAAACCACTTGATCATATCACTAGATGCTGAGAAAGCATTTGACAAAATTCAACATCCCTTCATGGTAAAAGTCTTGGAAAGATCAGGAATTTAAGAACCATACCTAAACATAGCAAACCAGTAGTCAACATCAAACTAAATGGAGAGAAACTTGAAGCAATCCCACTAAAATCAGGGACTAGACAAGGCTGCCCACTCTCTCCCTACCTATTCAATATAGTACTGGAAGTCCTAGCCAGAGCAATTAGACAAGTCAAAGGGATACAAATTGGAAAGGAAGAAGTCAAAATACCACTATTTGCAGATGATATGATAGTATACTTAAGTGACCCCAAAACATCCAACAGAGAACTCCCAAACCTGATAAAAAAAAAACTTCAGGAAAGTGGCTGGATATAAAATCAACTCAAACAAATCAGTAGCCTTCGTCTACTCGAAAGATAAACAGGCTGAAGAAATTATGGAAGTGACACCCTTCACAATAGTCACAAATAATATAAAATACCTTGGTGTGAATCTAACCAAGAAAGTGAAAGATCTGTATGACATAACTTCAAGTCTCTGAAGAAAGAAATTGAAGAAGCTCTCAGAAGATGGAAAGATCTTCCATGCTCATGGATTGGCAGGATTAATATAGTAAAAATGGCCATCATGCTGAAAGCAATCTACAGATTCAATGCAATCTCCATTAAAATCACAACTCAATTCTTCACAGAGTTAGAAAAGAGAAATTCTCAAATTCATTTGAAATAACAAAAAACCCAGGATAGCGAAAACTATTCTCAGCAATAAAAGAACTTCTAGGGGAATCACCATCTCTGACCTCAAGCCATATTACAGAGCAATAGTGATTAAAACTGCATGATATTGGTACAGAGACAGGCGGGAACCACTGTTTTAAAGTGACCTTCTCGCATCTGTATAAGTAGCCTCAGTGAAGTAAGGGTGACTCTTAGAAAACCAGACAAGAGGCTACTGCAAAGGTCACATATGTAAATAATGGTCCAGCACTTGAGCAGCAGGATTAAAGTCACTCTTGTTGTATGAGTGTATTCGGGGAAAAAAGCGTAGCTTGGGAACTTTGGGTTAAAAACATTATATATATATATATATATATATAATATATAATATATATATATATGCATGTATGCAAATTGAGTAAATAAATCCATCTTTTTCCTGCTAACTACAAAGTCAATTTTTTTTTTAAATTGGGAAAATTACCTAGTACAAAGTATTTTGTTATAGCAGCAGTTAACATGGATGAGCAAGTGTCTCTATAGTGGGATAGAGCGTCCCTTGAGAACTTGTCCAGGAAAGGTAGAGCTGAGTCATATGGTAGATCGATTTCTAACTTTGAAAGGAACCTCTGTACTTATTTCCATAGTGCTTATAGCAGTTTGCACTCCCATGAGAAATACAAATGGAATAACTCACACAGCAATACAAAGACAACGGCAAACACAGAATCTAGGATTTGAAGGAGGAGCAAGTGGAACAAAATAGAGACAAAGCACAGATAAATTCAGCTTGTTAATAAACATGAGATCTTAATTTTGGAATTATCCATGGGTGTACAATTGTGCTGTATTTTATAATACGCATATGCCACTGTCTTTCTTGTGCTTATCTAATATACAACAAAATATAATTCTCAAGACTAATTAATTCTCTGGCATTTAACAGGCACTCAATAGATGTTTTTAATAAACAAAATTGTTTTCCTCACCAACGTGGAGGCAGGAGGATGGGGGAAGGGATAGTGAGTTCCTGAGAGGGAGGGGGGGAAATGGGGTAAGAAGAGAATATCTGAAATGTAAAAAAATTTCCAATAAAAAATAAACAAAATTGTTAATCCAAACAGCATGCCAAAACAATAGTGTTGTCCAGTAGACATACAAGTGGTTATTGATGAGCAGTGTTCACAGAAATATTTATTATATGAACCTATGTGCAATCCTTGGGGATGGAAGGACCCAAAAGAGATTACGATTGAATTTTCTGGCATATCCTAGGCATAAGGGCCTCCAAGACAGATCTTGACTAATTTAAATATTGTTAAGGCAAATGATGTTTTATGCATATACAGATTTTCAGTCCAATATCCAAAGTCTGTTTTATTACTCGGTCAACTACTAAAGAATAGATTCAATATCCAGTGATATACATATATAATATATAATACATAATATACATTATTATTATATTATATTTATTATATTATATTATACTATATATATTATATTATATTATATATATTATATTATATTATATATATTATATTATATTATATTATATTTATTATATTATATTATATTATATCATATTCTGATGGCATTTGACACTGTACTGATTCATGTGCTATCAACTCCTCCACCTTTGGGTCACATGACTACAAAGCAAACTACTATGTGAATCACTGGATTCTGCTTTTTATGAAAAGAAGGGGTTTGGCCTCAAAATGTCAGATGATGCTGAGATACCACCACCACCCGCTAAAGAAACAGAATATGCCTTAGGAGACAGCCACAGAGTAAGGAAGTTTTAGGCTGCTATTGAAAGAGTCAAAGCTTCCCCAAATGTCTTTACTAGGTAATGGCTTTCACCTTCCTAATGAACAGTTTCCTAGACTCGCCACATAGCATTGCCTGTAAAATTGTCAGAAATGAAATTTTTTTGGTTTCACCCCAGTGCTGCTAATCTAAAGAAATCTGGGCCTGGGATTTGGCAAAATGTACTTTAATAAGCTTCCCCAAAACTATAACATTCAGAAATGTATTGCTATCTTAGAATAATCAAAAAGCATTCACTTAGAGGGTAACCATTTATTGATTAAAAGACAATTTAGTCAAAGCATCTCTTGGTTCATATGTTCTTCTGCTTTTGAAGTTTCTTAACTTGATTGAGAAATAATTTGGCTAGAAGGGCTTCTCCAACACAGCACTCTGAAGTGAAATCCAGGGTCCATGCCCCATGTCTCATGCCCCCTTCTACATTTACTGTGCCAAGCCAGGCAATGCCAGATATATGAGCTTCTTTCTTTGTGATGAGAAACACTACATAGAGAATAAAGCTGAATAAAATTCAAAGTTAAATAAATCAAGGCCTCACATAATTTTCCCAAACTCTCAGAGCTCTCCTGTGAGGAGGAGGAAAGGTTTGGCTGCTGTGATTTCCTGCAGGAAACTTGTGTGGATATGTATTTTTTTTTTTTTTTTAATGTCCAAGGAAGACTATCCATAAGAATAGTTGGCAGTTGGTGAATGGGGATAAGATCCAATACAACATGGTACATCGTCTGCTCCAAAGCACTAGTGATTGTTTATCCATGACAAATGTGGATGCAGTAGTCCTCGTAATGTGTAAAAGACACCCTTTCCTGTAAGAGCCCTAACTTTGCAGAATAATTTATAATGACAATTAAAAATTCTAGATGGAAGGAATACAAATAGTTTATAATATACAGAGAGTATAGTTAGAAAGTTTTGCCAAGACAAGTCAGCTTCTAGGGATTTAAATAAACAAGGATTCATATACAGAAAGTCTGAACATCAGGATATCTCAGAAGTGGACCCAGAGATGGGTCTATAAGTAAAGGGACTTGTCACACAACCTGAATATCTGAGTTGGATCTCTGAACATACATAGTAAAAGAAAAGAGCTGACTCTACATAGTTGTCTTTTAACCTCCACACTTGCACTATGGTATTAACACCTTGCACATACACATACACAAATACATATCCCTCACAAATCTATGACACACACAGCACACATACATACCACCCACATATATACACATGCATTTCCCTCACACTATACTCATGTTCACATACATATGCCCCACACACAGTCACAAAAACATCATATGCACACCCTTCACATATATACACACAAAACATTCACATACACACATATCTTTCTCAAACATACACTCACACACACATGCCCCATGCATACATCATATACACATAAAACACACATATATACATACATACACACTCCTCACACATATACACATGACACATACATGCCTCACACAATGCACACACATATCCCTTAAACACAGTATACATATGTGTACATGCACACACATACATACAGGGAGAGAGAGAGAGAGAGGGAGAGGGAGAGGGAGGGGGGGTTTAAATACCCAAAAATCTTTTTCAAGAGATAGCTTAAAAGTTCTAAAAGACAAAAAGAGGAATCTGGGATTTATAAGTATCCCTATAGTGGTTAGAATCTAAACAAGTTATTTGAGACCTGACTATGTCTTACTTCAAGACATCATTATCTTTTTAAATGTCTTTTAAATTTTTTGAATATTTTCAATTTTGACATGTGCCTGTGCTTTGCTATCTGAGCAATAAACAGGCAAAGACAGCATTTCCTCACAGAAATTGCCTTTGTTGTCCATCACAAGACATTCATAGAAAAATTATAGTGAAATAAATCTTTGCAAATCAAGTTACATGTGTCCTAGGTGAAATACCGCAAGTGCATTTCATTCCTACGCCATCTCAGTATCCAATACATTGTGGTCTAGAAGTGAAGAAATTATCTGATGACTCATTTCCAAAAATACTCTCACTTGCATTCTTTCCTCTACACTTTGCTTCCTTTGTTCTTACCACATTATGATGCTGAACTCGAAGATTGCATATCCCTGGAGAAGCAGCAGAAGCAGTATGGCCATTTATGGTCTAACCTCAGATATCATAAAGTACCACTTCCAAAATAGTCAAAATCCCATTATAATTCAAGAGGAGAAAAATAGCACCCACCTCTCCACGGAAGGACCACCAGCGTCACAATGAAAACCATAAGAGACTAGAAATATTGTGATCACCTTTGCAAAAATACTTTCTGCTGAAAATTGTATATTTATATTTAATTCTGCTCCCCCTTAAATTTACAACAGTAAATTGATTCCCTAACCAAGGTTTTAACGCCTTATACATGGGGAAAATGAAAGATGCAAAGACAACAAAATTTTAGAAGCTGGAAAGCAGATGTTCAACTGGCAAGGGGGCTTAACAGAATACAGAAAAGTGAAACTTGTACTAAGAACAAACAAAGCTAAAAAAGACACTTGATTTATAACACAAAGTCCCCCAGAAGACAAAGCATGTGGTACCATCAGATGCCACTGCAAGTGTAAGATGGAAAGGCAAAATAAGGAGGGACTAAGAAGTAATCAATTTCTAATCTTCTCTATAGACATAGGAGGCAATGACTACACTGAAGGAGTGATACAGGGTTTAGGTGGGAAGGAAGAGGGATTAGTTATGTCTACTGCTGACAGACCTACAGCTCTCCTTCCCTATGTAGCTTCTAAGAAAACTCATAGCACTTTGCCCTGTGGGTAGTAGACTGGAAGCATCATCTTGGCATGACTGAGCATGTTCTAATTACATGTCCAAAGGTAGCAATTCAGAGGTGACATCATCCTCCTACCCATGAATGGCATCATCTTCAGACCCATAGATGACATCATCCTCCTACCCACTGGTGACATCATCATCCCACCCACAAGTCCACACATGGCCCAGAAATTCCAATCAACATTTTTGGTCTTTTTTAGAACTGAGAAAGCTGACAAAAGATAGAACATGAGAAGCAGGAAATTCAGGGAAGTGTCTCAGAGGGAAAAAGACTATAAAGGGGGGAACCAAATAAACAATACTACAGTGTGAAAAAAGAACAGAATACCATGTTAGGAAAAACATTCATAGAACCAAAGGACTGCCTAGGAAGTAGCAATGTGATACAAGTTTTAACAAACCTTGTATCCCACAGCCTCAGAAACAGTACATTTTTAAAAGGTGTCAATGGCTTCCAGGAATAATGTACTTCAGCTGTAAAACTTATAAACACTGTTTTCATTAAATTGTTTCAAAATATAATCATAAGAATCCTTCTAGACACTAATCATTAGTAGTAAAAAATATAAATTTCAAAAAGCACTGCTTTTATGTGGCATTAAAAACTATAATATATCAGAATAATTTCAAATAAACAAGAAAGCAAAATTGACTTAAATGGTCCAATGTTAGAAACAATGTGTTTCAGGAATATGAAAATTCTTGAGAAAAATCTTGGAGAAATTTATAATTAAAATAATAGACAGATACTTTTCAAAATTCAAAGAGCACTTCCTCTCAAAAGACTTATTAAAGGCTCATGTAAGAAACACATTTCAGAATATTAAGAACAAAAAGAGAAGGACAGAAGGGGAGAGGAGGGGAAGGAAGAGGAGGGAAGAGGCAGGGAAGAGAATCATTGTGGGGCCATGAAAGGATGGCTTGGTTTTTGGTAGAGCACTAGCTGGAGATAGCTGGAGACCCAGCAGGTGTCCATGCCTGCAAGGGATGGTGTATATTTCGATGTGCTCCCAGACTCCAGGTTCCTAACACGTGGTCTAAGACCTCCATTTGATCCGTGCAGTTCAGTCAAGTAGGGCAAGGCCCATATCAGCCCCTCCACAGGTAGAGGGCGTGACTACAGGTCTCAGGGCCTCCAGAGATTTCCATATTAATGAGATCCTAAAGGCCAGAGGGGGTAGCCAATTAAGTATTCTTTCCCAGACCCTCCTCTTTACAAACGATATTTAACCAAAGGCCTGCCCTGAGGGCACGAGGGATCCATCCAGATCCATCTACCATCCACCATGAAAATAAACTCTTTTGGGACCATGGACTTCCTTGTGTCTTTGGGGCAACCCGCCAAGGGAAACTGTGGAGAAGGTCTCAACTATCCAGCCTTTGTCTAATCTCCTGTGGAGGACTTCTCTGCATTCCAGCCATGGGGACTGCCGATTCAACCAAGCTAGCTGACCCTGCCAAGCGGTTGATAAACCAAGAGTCTCACCCCACAGGGCGCTGCTGGAGCTCTCCCTCTCATCCCTCTCCGCTGCGTGCTGCTTCAGCCCGCATGCCCCCAGTCTCAATTCTTCCGTGGCTTCTAGCAGTGCTTGGGAGCCCAGGAGTCTGAGATCAGCCAATCCCCACAACCCTTCTTGTCCAGGGGTCCCTATCCCAGAGCCTCCCCAACAGAACTTCAGACTGAGATTCTCTCACTCCCGGGCACCTTGTCAAGAATCCCGTGCTTTCTGCTTCTCTCTGAAGGTGTGCCTCCCTGAGCCGCCCAGGACAGAAGACATACAGGGCCCACAACACAGACCAACAAGATCCCATGCCCATGACCATGCGTGAGCTAATCATCCCTGCAAATCATACAGGAATTCAAACAGCTATATACATTTCTTAGATGCCTCTTGCAACCTAGGGTATTTCAAGCCAATGGAGAAGTACTTTCAGATTTCCGATAGTAAATGAACTCTACATCATGATAAACTGTGGAAAGGGTAGGATAAATTTAAAGACATTTTCACAAGAGACAAGTTTGAAATGTTCTTACCCTCATCCATCCAGTGTCAAGGAAGTACACAAGAAGTGCCTCACTAAAATGTTTTAAATGTACAGAGGACAGGAAGGAACCCAGGAAAGAAAACAGTGAGATAGAGCATCCCAGAATGGCTGCTGAGCAACTGCTATAATGCACAAACAGCACACTTTGCTGGAACACTATCTTCAGAATAGTCACTGCACAAGGGCTTATAGTTTTAAAAGTAAGATGTGCTTAGGACACCAAGTAAAACTGGATAATTTTTAAATTGAAAATTTTAATAGCAGTCAGAAAAGTAATACCAAGCAGGTTGACATCCTTATGTTTATAGAGTTATAATAATTTTGTAAATAAAACTCATCACATAGTTTTAGTGATAGAAATGGGAAGAGTCATCCTTTCCTAGACACTAAGAAGCCAAGGGGCGGCAGGTAAACTGGGAAACATGGAAACCCCTGCCCTCAACCAGCAGACAGCACTTCTCACAAGAGAAGACAGTAAAGAACTGCTGCTTTTCATAATAGTCTTGTATGATGTTTCTGGGTTTTAGTATGTGTGCATCTGTATCTTTCATTTTTCAAAATGCTAGAAAATATGAAAAAAAATTAGACTACTGTACAAAGCCATCAGTGACTACATTGGTTCTTTCAGAAGTAGAAAATTAAACATATTACTAACATTGTTTAACCACACCAGCAAGGAAATCAGGGTGATCAAAACATGGCTGTCGGAGCTCTCTATCATCTAGACCCAACAAGCATTGCATGGAGCTTGGGGACTCTTATGGAAGAGTTCGGTGAAGGATTGACAACCCCGAAGGGGATAGGAATTCCACAGGAAGACCAACAGAGTCAACTAACCTGGACCCTCGGGCTCTCAGACTCTGAACGACGGACCAAAGAACATACACAGGCTAGACCTAGGCTTCCTTGCACATATGTAGCAGTGTACAGCTCATTCTTCATGTGAATCTCGAACAACTGAAGCACTAGCTATTCCTAAAGCTGTTGCTTGTCTATGGAATCCATTTTCCTAACTCACCTGCCTTGTCTGTCCTCAGTGGGAGAGGCTATATCTAATCCTGCAGAGACTTAATGTGCCAGGGTATGGGGAAAACCAGGGGGCCTCTACTCTCTCAGAGGAGAAGTAGAGGGGTGATGGAGGAAGGGACTGTAGGAGGCATGATCTGGAGGGGGGACAGTGATAGGGATGTAAGGCGAATAATTTTTTAGAAAAAGTATAGGGAGAATATGCTTAACAGGTAATGCATATAAGATTTATATTAAAATGTCCTTTTGTTAGATAGATGATAGATAGATAGATAGATAAATAGATAGATAGATAGATAGATAGATAGATAGATAGATAGATAGATAGATAGATAACAATATCCTTGATCTCGTGTTGTTAAGTCAGTTTCCTTATTTCTTCATGTTGGTCCTTTCATATGTCTTTTCAAATACATGAACATTCCTTTGCAAACTCTTCAGACTGAAATTGTATGTCCATGGCAATTACAAACTTACAAGAAACCACAATTGTTATAGAACCTGTTTTATTATCCAATTATGTAGTTATTCATAAACTCTAAATGGTCCTGTGAGGGTAATTACACTAGCATCGAAAGCATCACTCCTTGGATATTTCTTTGAGGAGTTACAACGTACATTCATTATTTCCATTGCTTTAAGATTATTTACAAATATTCTTGCTACAATACTAGGAAAATTTTGCTTCTAAGCCAGGAGTGATGGTGCATGCCTTTAATCATAGCAATTGGGAGACAGAGGTACATAGATCTCTGACTTGAAAATCATCTTAATCTATTGAGCAATTTCCAGGTTATACAGGGATACATAGAGAAATCCTGTCTCAAAAATCCAAATAGAAAACTCCCCACAAGGGGTGGGGAAGCTTATACATATATGGATTCACATGGAAAGAACTAATTTTTTAACATGAAATCATAATACTTAATATCATAAAATTCTTAAGTATTTCACAAGCATTAAAAGGCAATTGTTGAATTACATTTGAATAGGAAGAATTTTAGTCAATAATTATGTGCTTAAAACTGAATTTTCTTGATCTTCTAAACACTATCCTGATGGCTCTCTCATTCAAAATATTTTTTTTTTTTTGGATTATGCACAACTTAGGTGAATTTTATTTCCAGTTTCCAGAATTTTCTTACTAGAGGATACATGAATATATCTATTTTTCAGCAGAAAGGGAAGAAGCATTTCCATGTCAATGGCAAATAAGTTGGCTTTCTGCAAATCGAATGCTGTTAATTCTCATCATTATAAAATCCAAATTAAAAGAAGAGAATTTCTAAGGGAATACTTATCCATATCAACACCAGACATAGGTGTTGATAACACAATCAGGATCATACTAAAAGTTTTGTTCATACTACAGTCTGCAATAACATGATATGACCAAAACGATAATCAGAATTTACAAGTAGTTTCCTTGAATAATGTCCACAGAATAGGAAAGAACTCAATACAGCCTAAACAGATGACAATATTATTTGTCATCCATCAGACTTCCAAATAAAGAATAAACAACTCCTTTCCCACAGTTCCATATTTTGAATTTATGCTTTATTCAAAATGAAATCCTTCTCACTAAACTGTCTCTAGTCTGTTTCCATGTCACATTTCCAATGGGCCCAGCTCAGCATGTCACGTTTCCACTGGAGGCCCTGTTATTAATGGCTGCTTCGTAACTATGGGTATTGTCTTCTTCAGGTGCAGAATGCTAACAAATGGAGCCCAAATGACTAAATTTTTTTTCCTTCAATCTGGCTCATCTACAAAGATGAACTGGCATGTGTGTCAAATGGATGATACCCTTATCTAATAAAAACAATTTTAGTTATCATGGATTATGCATTTTTTAAAAAATGAAGATATTGGATATCTGCTTTAGATTCATGTGTCATAAAAATGAACATCAATTTATTCCTTCCTAAATTTATCCTCCACACTGTTGCTGAGATCCTGAACATTCTTGCCTTTTTCATGACAGATTTAGGTGGAAGATAATTCAAAGCCACATAAAATATTTTACTGCATTAGATTTCACTCCCTAAGCATACCAGGAACTCATATATTTCCTAAAACTAAAACCCATTACCTTACACTTATTGTGATTTATTTTGAGGTTGTATTTTGTGCACTACTCAAAGAAAGCATTCAGCTGTTTCAGAAGGCCAACTAGAGCTTGAGAGATTAATGAATACTGCATCTTCCATCTAAAAAAAAGAACAGTCACACAGATGTTAAAAACATTTTGGACATGAGAACTATGCCAAAAGTCTCCATGATGTCATACAAATTGGATCCTAAATAATGAAAGCCCATCATTTTAGCATCCTGTCTTTTGAAGGATTTGACCATAATCTAGCATGCATCCTTCAACTTATAAATTATTAACTATAGCTAAAAGGAGATATTTGATATTTGCATAAATAAACCCGTAGAGATTTAAATGTCATCCTTTCCTTATAAAGATTTAATTTTAATCTAAATTACCTAATTCTAGGACATCAAGCAAAGACTGTGTTGTATTATGCCAAAATCATGTGAATTGAGAGAATTGGGAGTAAACACTCAAATGAAGAAACCTTGGCAAGTTAAATCTAACAATGGATGAAAAACCAGAGGAACAAGAAGTGAGAGAAAAATAGTGAGGTCTCTACAATGTATGCTGTAAGTCAGAAGCTGTCTCTATCAAAGATGTGTGTTGAGCTGTATATAGGATATATGGTAAAGTGCCTTAAGATCCATGAGAAAAAAATTGAAATTATCGTTAATTGATACAAATACATTATATATGCATGTACATGTATGTATAGTTGTGTACAAATAGACAATACAAATAAAATGTGATCTGTGTAGTATACTCAGACATAAGCACAAAAGACGAGTGATAACTGTAAGAAGCAGCCATAGCCAATGCCTAGGAGAAAGAGGTGGACTATATTACATCCACAAACTGCTTGCGTTGTCTGGCCTCAGGGGGAAGGGATGTGCCTAAATCCTGTAGAAACCTGATGTTCCAGGGAAGGTGGATGCTGGTGGAGTGTGTGGTGGGAGTGGGTGGGTGGTTGGGTGGGTGAGTGGGAAGCACCCTCTCAGAAGTAAAGGGGAGGGGGAGAGGGTAAAGAAATTGGGGAGGGGGTACCAGGAAGGGGGACAGCATTTGGAATGTAAATAAATGAATAATATAAAATAAATAAAAATATAAAAATAAAATAAAAAATATTTAATTTTTAAGCAAATTGACTGGCTTGTGTTTAGATTTAGAAATAATAGATTATTTCAATAAAAATACAGAAAGCTCATATATATGTGTGTGTGTGTGTGTGTGTGTGTGTGTGTGTGTGTGTGTGTGTATAATACCACTGCATCATTTTTATGTGGGCTCTGAAGCTATAATAAACACCTCATATAAAATCTCTATTTTCTTAGTTCTCTTTCACTCATATTCTCTGTCTGTCTGTCAATCTCTGTCTGTCGCTATCTGTCTCCTAGCTCTCTCTCTCTCATGTGTGAGTGTGTGTGTGTGTGTGTGTCTTTGTCTGGGTGTTTCCGTCTCGTTATCTCTGTCTCTGTCTCTGTGTGGATGTTCTTTCTGGCTCTCTGGCTCTGTTTCTTTGTGTGTGTGTGTGCGTGTGTGTGTGTGTGTGTGTGTGTGTGTGTGTGTGTGCCTACCTCCCCCCTCCTTTCTCCATTATAAACATATCCATACATAGAGATGTTCTTAAGATCCAGGTGATTTCCTAAAACTATATTTAGGGTTTTCCTTTGCCTGAGAATGCATGTCTTACTCAGTAGTGCCAGTAACTATGACATATAATCCAGGATTTTTGGTCTAATAGTTCATTTTTCCTTCAGCCCAGTGCAGCTATTCCTTATGAGCAAGCAGCTATCCTTTATGTGGAAGTTGGAAACTATGATCTACTGTGCCAGGGATAAGCGCCATCTTAGCATGCGATATATGCAGTCCACATTAGGGAAGGTGATATACATCATTTATAGTCCATCCCATGTTTGTACATTAAACACAAGGGTCACCTCTAGACGTTAGAGGAGCTGGAAAGTAGTCGCTGATTAAACAGCTGATAGGCACACTCATAAGAAGAGCACAGGAATCAGTAAGCATATGAATGTCTGAATTATCAGATTATCACAAAACTAATATTAAACATGCCCTAGTCACATGTGGCCTGAGAATCATAAAGTAGACAGAAGAAGGGATTTCCTGTATAAAACTTTTTCCTACCTAAGTAACAGAAGATTTTAAGAAAATCTTTTTCAAAGTATACCTGGAGAAAAACAAAACAAAAGAACATACATTGAGGTTGATGTATGCCTAATGTGCAAGGCCTTGGTCCAATCCATAGCACACAAAACAAATTAAAAACCTCACATATTTCATTTTGTGTGCATGTGTGCTTGTATGTGTGCTTGTATAATTCATCAAGAGAAAAGTTACCTTAGTTTGGAATGAGATTTCACTCAGGTGATCAACTTCTCCTTTTTCTGAAGCAATCAAGTAAAGTTCGAAGTAGCAAGACAAGTTCTTCTCAAATTTTGCTTGTTCAACCACGGCTTTCCATGGAGAAACTCCCACTCACAAGAAGTGGCATGGACTCACAGGCTCACCAGTCTTCTGACACAACCACCATTTGTCTTTCCAGTATATTGATGTAAGGCTAACACCAAGAACTGGTGCCTTGCTACTGTATAAAGAAGCATCAATGTGAAACAAATCAATGCATAGAATTTTAGATATATCTAGAACTCCAACTGAAGAAATATTTTTCAACTTACAAATATTCATTATGAAGAAGAAACTGTAAACATGCCCCAGTGTACCAACTTTAATGGCAGGGACACTCCGTGAAAGAGCATTTAAGTCAGAACAATTTGTGCAAAAGTGGTTAGGATAAATTTTAATGGTGGGGAAAGAGCAAGGTAATGCATTCAGCAATAAATAATTTAGCTGTAAGTACAAAATAAACAGTTTTAAGCTAATAGTTCTGACTAAGAATAAAGAGCCAATGATGAACTGAAGCTGCCTGTACTTGGCCACATGACTCTAAAAGCCAGACAAACACTATGTGTAACTGGACAATTTAAGATTGAGAGGGAAAAAGTTAAAAAATTATTATCTTCCCCCTAGATGAAATTTTATGTATAGAATAGCCACACATGAAATACAGCTGTGGTTGTCATTGACGCATGCTGTCCTTGAAGGAGTGTATGTTACAGACAGCCTTGTGCTGCACCATGGTATCTATCATATAGTTTATGTTGACTCTGGGCTCTACCCGGTATGCATAGGTCAAATAAAAACAAGGCATATTGGTGGTTCTAGAATTGCTGATGTCACATTTAATTTAAAGTGCAACTTCTCTGAAGGGCAATCCTTTTTGTCTGATGCTAACCATAAACTTCCTCATGTTTTCTTCAAGGAGAACTTCAGCCTGCAACCCTTATCATACCATCATCTTCTTCACTACCTCTGTTAAGATATGTCATACTCATTATAGAATCTCTCCCTCACCATTATCCCCTATAAACAGTTAGCCAGTGAGTCTTTATGACCCTAGTTCCAGTACCAGACAAACTAACATTATACAGGAGACATTCCAGTGGCCTCTCCTGCAAAACAAGAAACTACCTTCCCACAGCCTGTGATGAGTGAAGCAAGAAAAACTTAAAAGCAGAAAAGACATTATGTACGAAAAGAACAATAATTAAGAAGTTTAAGAAGTGTAGTCCGACAATTGGAGTATTCTAGGTCTGGATTTTGAGAATACTTAGTTAAATGTGCCTGAATAAAATAGTGAATGAATAATAATTCATTTACTTGTGGGACAGCTGTTCTATGACAAAGAGTTAATATTGTGTCAGGAACCACCGAACTGGGGCAAAACCACTGTTTGGCATTTATTAAGAAGCTCAAAGTAGTGATTTATACTAAGCAAATCTGAAAGCCTGCGTGGACATGGAAGATACTAGAGCAGTGTTTCTCAGTTGTCTTAAAGCTGTGACCCTTTAATAGAGTTCCTCATGTTGTGGTGATCCCCAACCAAAAAATTATTTTTATTGCGTCTTTATAACTGTAATTTTGCTACCATTATGAATTGTAATGTCAATACCTGATCTGCAGGATATCTCATAGGTGACCTCTGTGGGGGTCGCGACCCACAAGTTGAGAACCACTGCATTTACAGGGTATGCTTAAAAAGATTTTTAAAAGGAAACGTGCTGAGATGACTATGAAACTGAGTGCTCAATGAAAGGTTCAGCATTCACAAAGCCTTCCATACTGTGAGGGGTACTAGCCTCACTAAGAAGTTTTTCCAGTAGCCACCTCTGCTGACGAGAGCTGGCCCGACTTACAAATGATCAGAGAGAAATCGAAGTTAGTGACAACATTTCACTGTCAGAAGCCCATGAGCCACAGTCAGAACAGAAGCTATCAAAGGAGTTAACCTATGGAGATTTGTGAACAGGCCAGCAGCATGACCTAGAGAATAAATAGACGAAATGAGGATGCTGCTTAACCTCTACTACAATGAGAAAGCAAATTATAGAATTTGTTTCCTAAGAAAGCCTAGATGGTGGGAAAGGGCACTTAGTTCTTCCAGAGTACTACACAGCCATTTGCTCAGATGTCTATACACTAGAAAAAAGGCATCAGCCAACACTTATAAGCACTAATGAAGGCAGCATTCTAAATGGATGCTGATTCGCCCAGCAGTCTGGCTCACTATAATCTTCTATAGCATCCAAAGTACAGTGATGTCATTGGATCTACAAACATGCCAGGTAGTCATTTCCCTGACAGTATGCCTAGATGTCCAAGCTGGTATCCCTGTCCATGTATATAAGCACTATCACATCTGGCAGGGAGAGTGAAGTCTAAAATTACTCTCAACAGAAACAGAAAACCAAACTAGCATCCTACCATGGAAGAATATTAACAATTACTGTTATCAGTACATTTCAATGATTCAAGTATAGAATCTCAGTTGATCTGAATTTGCAAGGATGGGAAAATATCTGTAGATGACAGATTTACTTCATAGTGACTTGATCACATCTTTAGGCATATGGATTTTATTGCTGAATATAATGACATTTCACAGAAGAAGATCAGATAATATTGATTTACTAGTGAGCACAACAACAGTGAGTTTTATTTCCCAAACTATCCGTCTTCTGATATGTACTACAATGAGATATGAGTGGTCATTTACAAAAAGTGATTCTAATTCATTAACTGATGATTTCTGGATCTTACGAATTGCAAGAGGTGTCGAGATGTCAAGGGTTGGTAATAAATCTACCACTCTGAGAACGAGAGAAAATTCTCTAAAATTCAAGGATATTCGTTAGGGAAAGTCATAGGTCAGGAGTAGGATGGAGAAGTAATGTCCACTTCAAAGAAAGAGAAAGAAAGAAGAGAAAAGAGAAGAAAAGAAAGAAGAAAGAAAAGAAGAAAGAAAGAAGAAAGAAAGAAGAAGGAAGAAAGGAAGGAAGGAAGGAAGGAAGGAAGGAAAGGAAGGAAGGAAGGAAGGAAGGAAGGAAGGAAAGGAGAAGGAAGAAGGAAAAGAAAGAAATTACTGCATTTCAGTTGTTAGATATAAATGGAAGCACAAAGCCCAATGAGCCTCTTTTGTGGGCTCAAAGTGTGGGCCTCTAAAGGCAATACATTTCCTCCTTAGGGTTACCTCTCTGACCCACATAACAGAAACATAGAAGATGTGAGCCCCAGCGTAGATGGCACAGGCTGTCATTCAAGTGATTATTTTGTTCCAACCAAATGACCAAGAAAACACAGTTATGTAAATAAAATCAGACTAGACTGATATTCTGTGAAAATTTCAAGGTGAGTCCCTGCAGCAGAATCACAATATGAGCTCGAACAAGTCCATGATAAATGGAGAGGACAATTACAGAGCTCCCAAGGAGTCACCTCTAGGACATTACTCTGACCTTATAGAGAGGGTTTGACCATGGGACACTGAAGTCTGCACTTTCTACAATGTCCATTGTGGGATATCACAACTATCAGAACTACCAAGTTCTAAAACTCAACAAAGCTGGCAGTAGTTCCTCATAAGAACAAAGGAAGCACAAAGGTGAACCAGCTAGAACAAGCTAGACCATAAGCACCAATAAACTGCAGGAGCAGAAAGCTCAGTTCTAGCTCAGAAACACTATGATTCCACAAGTGCCTCTTTCTTGCCTCCTTATATGGCCAGAGATGCAGCTCCTTATAAACAGCAGAACAGAGAAGAAATCACAAAGCTTGGCTTATAGATAGATCATCTTAGCATTAGGGTTTGAATCTCAGAATAATACATAACACACAGAAAACTATATAAGCAATACTGGAGAGTAAACAAAATGTTCCTAATAGAAATTCAAGTGATTTAGATGTAAAACAATATGAAGAAGGGTGTGTGTGTGTGTGTGTGTGTATGTGTGTGTGTGTGTGTGTGTGTGTAAAATAGTTTCCCTTGACAAGAGCAAATGGCCCTGTAAGGAAGACAACTAGAAAATCAGAGACAAGAAGCCTCTGGGGAGGCATGTGCATGAACATGTCAAGAGCATAGATAAAGGAAAAGCATCCAAGTATGACATGTTAACATCCACTTGAAACCTTCCAATATGAAAGAAGCAATAAAAAAAGTAATTAGGCAAAATGATTTAGCCAGTGTGTTAGTCAGGACTCTATAGGAACAGCCATAGAATAATATATAGGAAAAAGAAATGTATTAGATTGGCTTACATAATACAGTCTGAGTACTCCAGCAATGGCTGTGCCTTTACAAAGGAGGGGACAAGTACCCAGTAGCTGCTCAGTGCATATGACTAATGTCTCAGTACTACCAGCTAGCACTGAATGCTCAGAGGCTTCCTGGAAAGCCTTCATTCCACATTCCAAGGCTATAGAAACTGGGTCCCAGTGTCAGGACAGAACAGCAGCAGCAGCTGCAGTGGTGGAAACAGCAGCGATGGGGTGGTTAAACTTCTCAGTGAGGCTCGAAGGTGAGCAGGAAAAAGAACAAACATTCTTTGTCCTGAACTCATATCTGAGACACCATCAGAAGGTATTGTATATATTTAGGGCAAGTCATTCCAATTCAGCTAAAATACCCAAGTAATCCCCTCACAGGTATGCTCCGAGGATTGCCTCTTAGGTGATCAAGTTGACAGCCATGTCATCAAGATTAATCATCACAGCCATAGTCATCAGCTACTCTGAAATTGTCTGATGGGCAAATCAGTTAAGACAACAAGGAGACCATGCTGGACACTGAGGAGCCTAAAACTTGTTCAGATCTACTTAGCTATTGTCTTCTCTGAATGGTCCAAGATTTCACTCTTCTACCAGAGCTATAAACTTGTTCATGGGACTACCCTAGGTCATTTTTCTCAAGGTAAGGACTGAAAGTGTGTCCTCACCAAGGAAAACATATTCATTTGAGTGTCTGTGTTTGTGTTTTCTTTCCACAGAAGCATTATTCAGTTTTGACAAATTATCTTATCAGACATGGAACTTAATAGAAAATAGCAAATATTGATCCTGATCAGTAAGAGAAGGTCATGATGCTTTGGCATAATAGACCCCTGTCTGGAACCAAGGTAACTCAGCTGTGTATCTCCTGATAGTTCTTTGCCAAGCTGTGAGTATACACATGCAGCAAGCCAGGCCTGGGGATGGAGTGGTTTCAAGGGATCTGATATCTCAGGAGTGACACATGATGATACTACTGAGGAGATAGCTGTGCATGAGGGCCACTTGGAGGAGCCATGGGAAAGAGTGTACAGTGACAGACTTGAGAACAAACTTAAGGATAGAACTGTCTGAGTATCACTAACCTCCACTTTCTGATTCTCTCTTAGGAGGGATGCCTGGTACTATAAGGCAACTGCTTTGCAAACAGATGAGAAGGTAGATATGACAAATACAATGAGTGGATCGTGGAAGCCTTGAAAGTGAGTTACTATGCTAAGAGTAACCACCTCCAGCAGATAGGCATGGCCCCCAGTCAAGGGATGGGGCCACCCACCCACCCATCTCAAAGTTTTTAACCCAGTAATGTTCCTGTCCAAAGGAAGAATAGGGACAAAAAATGGAGCAGAGGAGCTGGGCAGTGGTGGCACACGCCTTTAATCCCAGCACTTGAGAGGCAGAGGCAGGCAGATTTCAAAATTTGAGGCCAGCAAGTCTAAAGAGTAAGTTCCAGGACAGCCAGGGCTATACAGAGAAAACCCTGTCTCAAAAAAAACAAAAACAAACAAACAAACAAAACAACAAAAAATGGAACAGAGACTAAAGGAAGAGACTGAAGGATGGGCCAACTGGGACTGCCCCACCTGGGGATCCACATTGCCTACAGACACCAAACCCAACACTGTTGCTGTGGTCAAGAGGGGCTTGCTGACAGGAACCTGGTATGGCGGTTCCTTGGGAGGTTCAGCCAACAACTGACCAATGCAGAGGCAGATGCTTGGAGCCAGCCATAAGATTGATCTCAGGGACCCTGGTGGGGCAGCTGGCAGAAGGACTTGAGGAACAGAGGGGGATAGCAACCCCACTGAAAGAACAGCATAGGCTAGCCTGACAACCCAGTTCTACCAGAGTCTAAACCACCAACCAAGGATTGTACCTGGAGGGATCCACGGCTCCAGATACACATGTAGCAGAGGATGGCCTTGCCTGATAGCAATGGGAGGGGAGGCCCTTGGTCCCATGGAGGTTTGATGCCCCAGCATAGGGAGATGTTGGAGCGGTGGGGGCAGGAGAGGGTGGGTGGGTGAAGGAGCACCCTCATACAGGCAACGGTGAGGGAGGAGGGTGGATGTGGGATGGGGGCGGTTTATGGAGTGGTAACTGGGAAGTGGGATATCATTTGAGATGTAAACAAAGGAATGATAAATAAACTATTTTGGTAGTCACTTCCAGCCAGAATCCATCCCTGTATTTGCCCTGAGGCCATGTTCCTCCTAGACAGCTGTTGGCCAAATATCAAGTAAGAAATGAACATTTGAATTAGGACAGTATTTGCTTTGAAATCATATGGAGGGTGGAGTATGACTTTTCCCAACTGCATTGAAGTATGGACCTGTGTCTCCTCAATCTTCACCTAAGAAAGAAAGGTGAAAGAGCATGAGTCAAGACTGCTAAGTAAAGACAGTATGGTGCTTTACCTTTGACTTCATGTGACTGAGAGCTATATGTGTATGTGGAATGTGCACTAATCCCCTAAACACTAGCAGTCCTGGCTGCAGGTTATCTGGTTATATGTGTCAAGAAATGGAGAAAGGGAAGGACAAAGGGTATGAGATTGGCAAAATGAAATAGACCTGACTGAGAAATTCCTCAAGACCAGGACCCTCCACATCATGACAATCTGTGGATAAGAAATGATGACAGAGATAATGGGTATTATATAAATCACACTCTTTTAAGACTGTAATGATAGTAATACAGTGATCATCAGAAAATTTCACAAGGTAATTTCACAAAATCTGCTACAATAAAAGCCCGTGTGGCTCACCAATGGCCTGAGCTGAGCGCCGGAACTGAAGCATTGTGAGCAAGATAGTATTGTTAGAAGTGGACTGTGCATAAGCCCCTGGTTTAGCAATTTGCATTTTACGTCTATTACTGACCTTTATGGTGTATTTTTATACAAATCTTGTAAAAGGCTTAATAGTTCTCTATTTTGAACTCAAATCATAATAAAAAAGTATTTTATTTCTCACTAAAAGCAAGCATATACATATATAAAGTGATCAAAAGAAACATCCCCATTAATGGGTTTATAAAGAGAAATTGCTCTGTTACAGCATTATTTGAAGCATCAGCCAAAAGCACCCGGAGTTATGGGGAATATTTTTGCATTTAAAATGAAGTTAATGAGTGGATTGGTTTTTCATAGGCCACAAAAGAGTACTTGGGTAATAACTGTTATTTGTGCCTACATTGATCTATATTTGAATTCATGATTTAAGTTGACATTCTAGAATATTTTTTATAACCCATTTTAAAAAAAAATATGGAGTTTAACCAAGGACTCCATTTGTTTTGTTTTTTTTTTCCTTTCTTTCTTGTAGAAGCTAAACTTAATTTTGTAGCAAGTCTAGGTGTTGGGGAACCATGAATCATTTAGTTTTATCAGTTTCAATTTCATTACATTTCTGTCCTCAGAATATATAATTGTTCCAGCTTATTTTTAACCTATGAGGAAATTCATCAAGACAAGCTTGGCACTTCTTATTTCTTCTAGGTTGTTAATGTGGTTGGATTCAAATGTGAGGCTTAGAACCAACTGATGCTTTCTTCTATGCCTCTGCAAGTCCTGTGGGGGCACGAAGAGAGCCCTTCTGTTCATGTGATATAATGCAAAACCACGAGCTCATCATAGGTGTTGAGTTCTCAGAGGCTGATCCTTGCTTTTTCCCTCCTAGGGTATAAAATAAACACCCTAATTTCCGGCTTCTTTGACTGCTCCAGTCACGAGTTATCAAATGACTTCTTTGTTCCTAAGCAATTTTTAATAACCGGAAATTAGAGTTTTAGTGTTATCCTCAAGAGCCCCCCAGTTTTGTCCAAAGAATTTCTAACTGTTCCTAACTAAAAACATATAGCTTCAAGCTTCTGAGTATAAGAATATAAGACAACAGCTTTGAGAACAAATTCTCAGTGAGAATCCCAGGATAAATCCTGAGATTCTGTTACTTTACTCTTTTATCGACTCTTAAATGTAATGTTTCTCTTGATCATATCCACTGTGAAAGTCCACAATTCCTACTCAGGACTTCCAGCACCAGGGGTACAGATAAAATGATACATATGACTGGGTACATAAATAACAGAGAACAATTGAGAGTTCACAATGTGGCGCTGAAGTTAAGTGTTAACAGGTGTCAGAGCAACAGAACGCTTAGGGAGGATCAACATAATAAAAGAAAATTTTATGGAGGAAATGACATTTGAGTTGAGGTTTAAGGTGGAATAAAAGGGGTGGGTAGCATGGGAAGGACTTCAAAACAAGGGTTTCTAATAAGATAGATATCAGCACACACCAGGCTAGAGAACTGTGGGGTTCAGCAAAGTGAGATTACATATGTTATACCTATTTATAAACCTTCTTCGCTTCCTAACACAGCTTTTATTCTAAAAACTAGGATAACATGTAAGTACTTAGCCACAGAGTTAACTCTTGGAACTGGACAAAGAAATGTGGCATGGTGAAGACAAAGAAGATGAAGTGTCACAATGGCATGCGGTGTGCCGTGCCTACGTGACTAGAGCATAGAGTGTGTGGTAGAGGTTGCTCAGAATAAGTCCAGATTAGTAACATAACACCATGTCAGAGAAGAATTTAGAAGTTAGATGTACATATTTACAAATCACTCAAAACATATTTAATATTAGGAATAAACAAAACATCGTGGCTCCTAGAAATCCCATAGTCAAGATCCATTTTTTCCCTGCATCCATGGATCCTCACAGGAAATGCAAACATTAAAGGATTTTTCTATGGGTAAAGGAAAGTAAAAATATTCCCAAAATGTTTCTATATGACAGTGAAGTCTGTAGAAGATGTTGTTGGAAAGGAAAGCTTTTTGACCATAAAAATAATTGCTATGAACTTATGTGCAATAAGAAACATGACTGCATAGGACATAGCTCTAAAAGGAAAAAATTCACTAACTCTGACTTACATAGCACTAAATAGTCATAGAAAGGTAAGAAAGGGTTGCAAAGCCAATCTGGAACTTGATCAAACCAGATACTATGGAAATGAAGCTTGTTGATAAGCCCCTTTTGAGGCCTGTAAAATCGATCATCCTCATCTCTCAAAGTGTATTCCAGATTGCTGGCCTGAACTACTCATGTCCTGGCTACATATAATTCTATGTGTTTTCCTTAACTCAGCCTGCTTTGTCATTCTCTCCCCTACATTCTTCCTCTCTAAGATGGTGCACAGTTGTGAAGTTTTTTTTTTTTCAATATACTTGCTTTCTCAAATAACCTAACTCTAATTCAAAACTCATTTTCTGAGCATTGACTGTGTTCCCTTCACTGAGGCCTTCACAATTTATTCTCTCCTGAAATACATTTCCATAAGTGTGGTGGTTGCATGGATGTTAGATTTACTACAATTTGAATTATGTTTTTTACATGCTAGATAAATTTATACAAGAGCTACTTCCAATCCTAGGCAGATTATTCACATAATAGTTCCTTTTAAAATAGTGGCTACGTATGAGTCAAGATGGGCTTAACATAAACAGACTGTAACAGAAAAACTAACCTTCCCTACTCTGATACAGAGTAAGTCACCTTCTCATTTACATCACCCACAAGGCAACAGGGAAACTTGATTTACTCAGAGACCCTTGGAAAAAGCCCTACTTTCTTATGCAGCTGCAGTCTCACAGCTGTTGGGTTTTGGGGGTGGGAGGAGTGGAAAGAAAACAAAGAGAATCATGTATGGATTTATCTGAGCCTTAGCACAGAGGTGACACAAGCCACTTGACTCACAGTGTCTTGATCAGAACATCTGACATACTGACAAACCTTTACAGGGCAAAGGCATGCAATTGTCCCATGTTCTCATAAGGACCACAAGGCCAGACATATTAGTGAGCAATATCTATTCTCTAAGACAAATCGGCCTGCCCCTTTAAGAGACATGCTCCACAGAATGCCATTTATGTGCAGCAGAGACTTCTGAACAGAACAGAGCTGCAACATTCAACAACGCTCAGATCATTTGTCACATAGCAATTATCTGTCAACTTCACTACCTCAAACATCTATGCTATATAAACACCACTCCAACTTATTCACAGATCGCTACCAAATATGGAGACTAGACATAGTTCTCTAGCACGTTTTAACAGGAATGACAACTTCATGACATTGGCCAGGTTTCCTACAACATTCAAGGTTGATCTTTTCTTTGCTAGTTTATTTCAAGGGACCTTAGCAACCTTTTACTGAGTTCAGTTTTAGTTATATTCATTAGAATTCAATAGCTTCAAGCTATGTAGAATCTCTTTAATTTTGCTCTAATGATATCCCTAGAGACTTGAAATGTCAAGAACTTATCATTGTTTCTAGGGTGACTTTTTTAAAAATTGGTATGGGCTTTCCTTGAAGTCATAGTTACACTAAAATGATTGTTCATCCCAGGGCTGATACAACACTACAGCTCAAAGACACAAAACCAGTAAATGGATCTAAAATGAAACCTTTAGCTTACTAATGTTAACTTTAAACTAAAGTATAAATATGTTCATTTAAAACTTAAGAGTAAAAAGTATAGGGCTATTTTTCAGAAAAGATTCCAGTTCTTACTGTCTTTTTTACTCACAGGTAGATTTGCTCTGACTTACTTGTGTCATTTATACTAGTTTGCAATCAAGATAGTTTTCATAAAACATAAACACCTTTGTTAGTGATTAGCATTGTGGGCTTTTATAATGATTATAAAATGATAAGAATGATACTTTGCACTGTGTACCTTTCTTCTAATCAGCTCAAAACTTATGTCCACATCACTGTGATAGCTTATATTTTACTATGGCAAGCGTTCGTTGACATTCTAACACAATAGGCAGCCATAAACCAACTGGAGAAGAACGTGGCCATTATGTTGGTCATATTGACTTTAACTAAGTGAAAGTATCCCGTATATACTCAAGTCCTTTTACCCCAACTTCTGTTAGGATTCAAAAACCTTTACTGAGGAAAGATAGGACTTCCAATTTTCTTCTTCTGTATTTAAAATACAATGTTTATATTTTGTATAACAGAGAAGTTGCTGAATACCTCTTAGAATGAGTTCCCTTAAGGGTGTTTCTTCTAGATATTGTAATGTTGTTTTCATCTAGATAATGTACCTAGACTCTCTGTGAAAGAGACTTACTACTACGGGCATCTGTTACAGCCACTGGGCTAATTGGATGTTTTTCTGATGATATTCTGCCTTATAGTTTCATTTAAATGAAACACATTTTCTGATTTACTCATGTTTCTTTGCCTACTTTATTCACCTGATGTGAGACTATAAATTTACCTAATGGTTGACATTGTACATATTTGCATGGACAAAATATAGCCTAAGACAAGGCAGTCTTAATCACATAGGGGTGACTCCAAAAACAGAAGTAAAGCAGAAAGATTAATCAAGAGGATGAAAATTCAATATTTAAATGAATTAGGTAAACTGGAAGAATAACTTATTCAGGTCACCAAACTGGAAAATGTCTCCTGTAATTACATTAGAGGACAAACACCCAAGAGTTCCTCTGGTATGTTTACATCCAGTATGATCCCATAGTGTCTGTCCACAAGTTAAATAAAAGCTGGAGCTCTGGGAGAAAATGGGGACCAGATATCAGGATATTTAATTCAGGGTGAAGCTAAGATTGTATAAAATCGAACCATTTTCAAGTGTGGCTAAAAATAGAGGCTAGCCAAAGGAGCAGAATAGTATGTGCCACAGTATAAATTTGGTATTAATCTTATTTAATTTGACAAATCTTCTCAAGAAGCATGTGATATATTAGGATATATAAACATGCTTTTCCACACACATATAGTTCAAAGAAGCTTGTGACATGTTCCTTCTAGACCTAAAATTTCAGTATTAGCAATGAGAAACTGCCTTGTTATTATAATTAATAAAATTGCAATTATTTTCTTTCTCTCATTCCTCTCCTTTATATTTTGATGTTTGGTTCCTTTTGTGCAAAGTCAAGAGGACATTTTCTACTCTCCAATAAACATAGAAAGTCTTCAGTAATTTTAACTTGCTTGGTTAGATTCACACCAAGATATTTTATACTATTTGTGACTATTGTGAATGGTGTCGTTTCCATAATTTCTTTCTCAGCCAGTTTATCCTTTGTGTAGAGGAATGCTACTGATTTGTTTGAGTTAATTTTATACCCAGCCACTTTGCTAAAGTTGTTTATCAGGTTTAGGAGCTCTCTGGTGGAAGTTTTGGGGTCACTTAAGTATACTAACATGTCATCTGCAAATAGTGAAACTTTGACTTCTTCCTTTCCAATTTGTATCCTTTGATCTCCTTCTGTTGCCTAATTGCTCTGGCTAGGACTTCCAGAACTATATTGAACAGGTAGGGGGAGTGTGGGCAGCCTTGTCTAGTCCCTGATTTTAATGGATTGCTTCAAGTTTCTCTCCATTTAGTTTGATGTTGGCTACTGGCTTGCTGTATATTGCTTTTACTATGTTTAGGTATGGACCTTGAATTCCTGATCTTTCCAAGACTTTTATCATGAAGGGATGTTGAATTTTGTCAAATGCTTTCTCAGCGTCAAGAGATATGATCATTTGGTTTTTTTCTTTGAGTTTATTTATGTAGTGGATTACGTTGATGGATTTCCATATATTGAACCAACCCTGCATTCCTGGGATAAAGCCTACTTGATCATGGTGGATAAGTGTTTTGATGTGTTCTTGGATTCGGTTCGAGAGAATTTTATTCAGTATTTTTGCATCGGTATTTATAAGGGAGATTGGTCTGAAGTTCTCTTTTCTTGTTGGGTCTTTGTGTGGTTTAGGTATAAGCGTAATTGTTGCTTCATAGAATGAATTAGGTAGTGTTCCTTCTGTTTCTATTTTGTGGAATAGTTTGAAGAGAATTGGTATTAGATCTTCCTTGAAGGTTTGATAGAATTCTGCACTAAGACCATCTGGACCTGGACTTTTTTTGGGGGGGAGACTTTTAATGACTGCTTCTATTGCTTTCGCAGTTATGGGACTGTTAAGATGGTTTATCTGATCCTGATTTAACATTGGTAACTGATACTTGTCTAGAAAATTGTCCATTTCATCCAGATGAACTCATGGTGGCCACTGATAATGATTTTGACTAATAGAAAACTAAGTGAAATTTATAGCTGGACCGAAGTCCTCCTATTAGCCAGTTGTAGATTCAGAATGTAAATTGAGGCATCCAGATAGCTGAGTCCTGCAGAATATCTTAGAATGTGAGTTAGGGCTTCAGAAAAGGCTAGAGACAACATAATGGCAGTTAGTATTTGGAAACCCATCCCCTGGTAGCACAATGGCTCTTCATGTTCTGTCTTCTACTCATTCCTTTGCCACCACTGATTCAGAGAACTGTACCTGAAAACACTATGTGGCATTCCCTTAACTTGCAGCTCCTTGATCAGTCAGCAGATCAAGAAGACTCAGGCCCTGAAGTGCTTGAAAGTTCTAGTGTTCTGCCTCCTGCTTGCAAGGATTCAGGTCTTTCCTCCTGGGCCAGGTAAGGACCATTATCTCCTATTATGCTAAGAGAAGATCACCTAAAACTGCGTTCTTAAAAAAGAAAGGAAAACCACTCTGAGTTCCAGAAGAATGAGCTCGGTCTCTGTGAGGTCTGTTCTCTTCTGAAGCAGCAATCACTCTGCAGTCATTGGCCTGGCCTGGAGTCTGAAATCCAAGTTCATTTCCTGGCTAGACTGTGGACTCTGGACAAGGAATTTACTCTTGCTGGGTCTTAATTTACCTTGTCCATAAAATGTAAATGATAATAATAGTCTCCACCTCAGAGTTGTTCTGAGGGTTATATTAATAATTGCATGTGAGGTTTAGAGCATGGTGTTTGGTACACAAGATAAGTGTCTGATAAATGTACTTCACTCAGAAATACAAATCCACAGATCTCAGTGTCACATCATCCATAAGTTCTTTAAACAAACAAAATTTTGACTGTTACCAACAGGTCGACAACATAAAAACCCAAAGCATAACAAATCTTCATGTTTCACTGTTAGAATTTGCCACTGTTCTGGAAATTCTTCCTGGATTCTGATGTGCCCTCTCTCCTACCTTACCCCATTCCTTTCTGCCTTGATTTAAAACATTAATTCAACCTTCACCAGTCCACTTCATTTATATAAGTATTATCTCCTAAGTTCAATTCCTTGACAAGGTTTTCTAGGAAATGCTTGAAGACAAAGACCCATTTACACTGAGAGGCAAGTATCCAACAATCCAATCGAGGTGCTTTACTCCCTGGAAATACCCTGCCTCGGTCAAGCAGGACGTGTCCTCTAGTCTTATCTGTTACCCTTAACATTGACTTCCCCCACCACCTGCAATAAGAACACCTTGAAAGGATTAATTATTAATTTCAAAAGAGTCACTTCAAACACTTCAAAAGCCAATGCATTATTGGAAAAGAGAAAATCCAGAAACTGTATAGTCAACACTTCGCACTAGCAACACGATCATTCGTATTTTTTTTTCATTTTGTCTTGCCTTGAAAAACAAAAGGTCAATTCGGTTTTATGACATCTAATATATAAGTGCGTATGAGCGTAAGATCCGCTGGTGTTAAAATATTTATTGGTTAAATCTGACAGTCATATTTATAGTCTTATCTTCAAAGACCTGTGAAGTGTGTATTATTAAATGAAATCTATATTGAGATATTTTGTCCTCAGACTACATAATTTGCCTGCTTAGTTTCTTCCCAAGATGTCTGTTTTAGCTAAAGAATATCAATGACATTTGGGTATTTAACATTTTAAAGTGTCTGCACAATTGAGCACAAAATAAATCACAATGATTGACAGTTTGGGCATTTTTCTGGAGTTAACTTTTGGTATTAACTATGGGATGAAAGATGTTCAACAGAAGATAACAAACCTGTCAGAAATTATGTTTTTCATGTTCTCAAACAAAAATATCAGATCAGTTTGGTGCACATCATCTTTCTAGTAGCTGGAAAATAATGTGAAGACTATCAGCCATCAATCCTTACAGACTAGGTATTTGAGATTTTTACAGGCCCTAAAAAAAAAAAAAAAAAAAAAAAAAAAAAAAAAATGTCTACATTTGACAAATAGTTTAAGCACTTAGAACATACAAGAGACCATGTGTTAGTCTCTTATAAGATAAAGCAAACTGGCACTGGGGAGATAGATTGGTGGGTAATGTACTGGCTGTACACAAATAAAGATCAGATCCCCAGCACCCATATAAAAAGTTATCTATATATAGCTGCCTCTAGTCCCAGCATCGGTAGGGATAGGGATAGAACAGAAAGTTCTTAGGAACTTGCTGGCTATCTAATCTACCTAAAAAGGAGAGATCCAGGTTTAGTGAAAGATCCAAGCTCAAGAATAAGACAGAAGGCTACAGAAATGGCTCACTGGGTCAGATCACTTATTGTGGCTGCTTGAGGGCCTGAGTTTGAATCCTCACCACCCATGTAAAGAGCTGTGCCTGCCACCAACTCCACACTGGGGAACAGAGGCAGGCAGATCCCAGGAGTTCACCAGCTAGTGAACCTAGATGAGAAGGTGGAAAACCATCAAAAAATTTCCCAAAATCAACTTCTGGCCTACACATGTATGTGTATACACAGATACAAACCATGCACACACATACATAGACACACTCACACATACATAGAGAGAGTGTGCTGATAACAACAGATAATTTGTAGGTGGTTTACTTTGTACAGGATACCAGTCTACGTCCATTTCATGAGGTAACTCATTCAGTTTGCCACACACCTCTATGAATGAGATAGATTTGCTATTTTTCTCCAATTAGAAGTTAAAAACACAAAGTCCAATTGGAAACACTTTGGGAGGAGTTGTTCATATATGTAGTAGAAGGGCAGAACCAGGATTAGAGCCAACGAAGTCTAGATCTAAAACAGCATTCTGTAATTTCAATTTTTTTCAAAACATATTTTTAATGATGGTTCTTAAATGCTTTAACCTATCTTCTAGTCCACTGCCCACCAGAGGTAGTGGAAAAGAAAAGAAACTGGGGGAGTGGACCTATTTAAAAATGGTTTTTTGGAGCAAATCCTTTCTGCATTGTTAGGAAATCAGCAGTTCAGTTCATAGGAGTCAGCAGCGGCAGGGCAATCCACTGGCAAACACTTACAGATACACCAGTAATACACAGTGATACACAGTGAATACACCAGTTCAGAGGGTCAGGATACCAACAGTAGTGAATGGCAGAACAGCTAGGCCTCGGCCTTGGCACGAGTCAGCAGGAGGGACCAGGGCCAACAGGATCACCAGGAAAAGTTCTTGGCTGTGCCTCTCTCAGTAAAACAAAGATCAGCAAAGTCTTGAGACCAACAAGCATTGCACAGCTAGCTCAATAAACAATCCTAGCTTAGCCTCCGTTACAGTCCGTCAAGTCCTTTCTATACTTCTTTCAAACATCACATGTCCTCCACTTGCCTCACTATGTGTCTTTCCTCAGCTGACATCACTCTGCCAATCAGCCTGAGTCCTAGGAACAGCAGCAAGAGCCGAGGCACACAACCAGAAGATTTTTGATGCATTTCTTTCTATGGACTCCTGACAAATGTATCTCAACTATACAATGTAAGGCAGACCAATATATGCATGTCATTAGTGAAGATTCCTTTATCATGTGTCCTTTCACATGCTTGCTTTAGCAGAACATCCTTTCTCCTGTGTCTGCTTCAGTGAAACATTCCTTCACAAGTCTGCCTTAGCCTTTCAACTGTGTCTGCCTAAGGAAAATACTTCTTCAAGTGTTTGCCCCAGCAAACCATCCAACATAACGACTTTCCAAAGAATCCTTAAGTTTCCACTTCAGCATTCTTCAGAAGTAAAAATTTTAATGGACATATATCATAAACTACAGAACATTTGGATGTAGAAAATTTGAAAGAAAGGAAGGGTTATACCACTTTCATAAAAACTGACAGGTCCTTTTAACCAACATGACATGCAAATTGTCATGGGTAGAGGTGGCTTGTATTTCAAGAGTTGAAACTGACCAGTGCTTAGTAAGGGAAGCAAAATATGCAGAGGGATTCGTGAGGGACGCAGAGGAGTAAATGGTAGTTCAGTTGAAGGAATAAAAGTAGAGAGGATACAGTGATAGTAAGATCCAGATATATAAAAATAGCATTTAAAAACCTTAAGGAAAAATATTAAGCTGTGTGATGGCACAGTAGCTGTAATCTCAGCCACTCAAAAGTCTGAAGCAGCAGGAATATTAAATACAAACATTCAAGGCCAGCCTAAGCAACATAGTGAAACTTTGTGTTAAAGAAAAAAAAGCATATTCAATCCCAAATCTTAATAAAAATTTAAATATTAAATGAATGAATTTGACAGTTGAGCAATAGGGAGGTTATTTAGAATTTGTAAGCAAGCAAAATGTTAAAGTATTATTGGAGAAGTAGGATCTACCCCTGGAACTTTTTTATTTATCATCTATCCCACTACTAGCTCCAAACTATAATCAATGAACTATTTGTCCTAAGAATAAGAATTAATAAAAGGCCAAGCAGAGGTAAACTACACTGAGTAAAAGACGAGCTGGTGGGAGAGCAGCCAGGATGGTCCTGGAGCACAAGGGAGGGGTTGACAGGATGGACTCACAGACAGGACAAAGTCAAGACTTCCGTCTGATTCCAAGCTGCCCAGTCACTAGGGACTTTTTCAGTCTCTCAACAACCAGGCTACATGCAGACCTATTACATCAGACTCTGAGATTCCTATGCCACTATCTGGCAGATTGTAAAGCTCCCAGGGAGGTTTTGTTGTGCCGCCAAGTTGAGAACTAGTGCTATAGGAAGTTAAGTAATGAGATCTGACCTTCAAGGATGTCGATAAGAATAGGAAAGACAAGGGGAATCTGAAAAATAGTCTGAACAGGAAATCAATATTTCTTCCTTTGAGCACGAGGAAGGCCATTCTCACTGACAAATTCATGTTTCAAAAGAGGAAAGGAAGAAAAGAAAATCCTCTCTCTCTAGAGTTAAACAGATTTGGGGAAAATCTGATATCCCTGATGAGCACATGAGGGTGCAGAAAAGGGCCTTGGGTGTGGCAGTATGGCGGCCCTGTCTGGTTAACCCTCTCCTCTTCATCTCCTCAGCTGGGGATTCTGAGGGCATTTAGTGTTGTAACACAACAGTATAAAAGACATGTATTCACAGCACCAGTTGATGCAAACATAAGCATACCCACCTACCCAACACATGTAGGTTTACTGTTCGTACTCCCCTGGGAGGGTATAATATGATTCTGTGATGTGCACCATAAAGATACCTTTTAAAATGTTTCTGGATTTCCAAGAGGTTGAGATCCAAAATCTAAATCCGTTCCTTGTGTTCACTGTTCTCCAGCAGAGTTGACTCAAAAGTTAAATGATTTGAGAGTCACATATAAATACAGCTATTTCTTGCTTTTGTTTGGCTGAAATGGGAATACCTAAAGGAGCTGCCTCCACGGTCTTTCCTATGGTTTATATGTGTTTTATACAACATTCAAGTAGACTCAGCAGCAAACTAGGTTCCCTAGAGTCCAGGTCATCTGAGGCCCTGGATAACTGTGACTGTGACCCAACACAGAGACCATAAAATCACTTCATACATTATGAATTTTGTGTATGATTTTATCTATTTATTTATTGGAACTTATTTGTGCATTTCTTAAGTGTGAGCTTTGTAAGTGACAGTGTTATGTCACGTATGTAAAGGTTGCACACCCCTGCTTGCTTAGTGATCACTATTCATTTACCAGTTGTTTTCCAAACAATTTCAATGAGCTACCAAACTCCAATTAATCAATACTTTATTAGACTTCACCAGTCATGAGAGAAAGGGATTAGACACGAACGTGACTTTGCCCCATTCTCTTAAAAACTGCAACACAATAGCAGCTTTCCATACACCATTACACTTTCAAATCCTAGCTGCTCTAAAATTATGAATATTAATTATTTGATATAGCACATTGTGTTCCAAAAATGTTTTACAATCACATTTAGCTAATCCTCATAAAACCCCATTGAGACTTGTTACTATTAATATTCTCAGTCTATAGCTAGGGGATTCAAGGTTCAGAAGAATTAGACAGTGGTGTAAAGGACTGAGTAAGCCAGTTGAAAAGTGAGATTAAAAGTCTTTGTAGTAACTGACACTGCAGCTCAGTACCCTACCTGAAATATTTTCCTAAACTGTTGATTAGATAAATGTGTTTTTTCCTATAACTATGGACCCTACTAGACTAAAAAATAAAAATCTTTATTTAGTTATAATCAAAGACAGAGCTTTTGGAATCACTTGTGTTTTCTGTGATTCAAGTACCTTACTCAAAAAGTGCTGATTCAGCAAACTGAGAAACTGAGTCAAGAGGGAAAAAAAAAAACCTGAATCAAACACTCCCTAACATTGGAATGGGAAGATCAGAAAGCTAAATATTTGTAATGCAGCTCAGAAAAGTTTGACAGATGTAAGTTAAATCAGCTTTTTCTCTTCTAACATTTCTTTATTTCTTCCCTCCCAAATTGTGCTAGTAGTTAATTATTAAGTTTTGCTTATTCAGCATAATATTAGTGGGTGCCTGTATAGGCCAGGTACTTCCTAAAGTGTGGGACAGATACAGAGATGGATAATAAATTAACAAGTAAATAAGCAAGCCCTGCCCTGTGGCTCACAGGAGGGATATCTATAAAACAAGAAGACTCAGTAATGTGCTACTTGCAAGTTCTGACTTAAAGTGTTGAGGGGACACAAGGAAGTAGCACTTGGTTTTCCTAAAGCAAGACACAGAGCTGATGTGTAAGACCTTCAGAGTGAATATGGAGGAGTTTGCTAAGGAAAGGAAGCAGCACATTTTTAAAAGTTCTCTCAAAGGATGCTTACATTCAAACATGATTTTAAATAATAGCCCACGATGTTAAGTGTTGCTTTTCCTAAGCTGGGGCTTGCTCTATCACTTCCCTCAGCCCACCATCCTTTTCAGCTCACTATACATTTTTCTCTCCCTAACTTAAGTCTAAGGCATGAGGAGCCCTAAGAATATCACATAATGTTGTTGGAGGAAGTACTCGGCACTGGCTGCTCATCTAGACGACCAGGCTTAACTCCTGCTTCTCATGTGGCAGCTCACAACTGTGTATCCCAGTCCTAGGGAATCTGATGTCCACTTCTGACCTCCCTGGGCATCAGGCATGCATGTGCTACACAGAGATACATATAGGCAAAACACCCATAGACAGTGAACACGAATGAAGGAAGGAAGGAGGGAAGGGAAGGAGGGAGGGAGGAGGGAGGAGGGAGGAGGAGGAGGGAAGGAAGGAGGAGGACAAAAGAAAGAGAGAAAATATCACATAGTAAAAAAGATGGATGACTTTGTAGTTGGAAACCTCAAACCAACTTAAAAATAATTAGTAGAAAGAAAGTCAGAAGAGATAGAAACAGAAGTAGTGATGTGAAAAAAGCCAAAAATTATATTAGTCATCCTAAAATAGTTCATTGAACATGATTAAATTTGGGCCTTATGAGGTTATTGATTTGCAAGGGCTAACAATTGTGGGGGCACATTTTAGAATGAAGACTCACCACAAATAAATGCCATGATTGAAAAGAGCTAGCTTCAGCCTGTAATGAATATGGGTTGCATTCTTCCCTGGGCCCTATGCAGCTGTGCTCTCTGGAGCTGCCCTGTCTAAAGCAGGCGGTCTGGGAAGATCTGAAAGAACGCATGTGTGCACAGGGGTGTGACCTCCTCTAGCTCTGCTGCCCTGAAGAGAATTTCCTGTGCCAGCTCAGCCATAGCCTGGGTTTCCTTTAGGATATCAAGCTCCAAGTTTACAGTTCCTATCAGGGAGTCTCTTTGTTTGAACAGAGCCTCATTTGTTAGGAAGTGTCACAGATCAGCATGTATCAGATGCAAGATTGAATGTCTCACAAGCACAAAGGCATGCAAAGCTATGCCAGGATACCAGCAATGGGGCTTTTCACCATGAGAAAACAGATGGTCAAAGTGAAAAGGGCCAGTCATTATGAAAAAAAATTCTTCCAGCCAACCTCCCCCCCCTCCTCCATTCACTCCGTTGCACTGACAGGGAAACATTTGATATGCTGCAACATCAGCTGATGTTTGTGTCCTTTTAATTAAACCAAGAGGTCTGGAATAGGATGTCCTTGTCTTTGCAGAGAAATGATTTCAGAAAGAAGATAATGGAACCTTTTTTTTCTCCAGGCTTGCAAGCGGCTTGTGCATAATTTGTCCTTTGCAAGAGCAATCAAAGATAACTGGTGCGCAATTGATTAAGGGCTTTGTGTCCTTTTAATTACTTGTTTCTACACACTGGTTTAGTTACATGCTGAAAGCAGATCCTTCTGAGTTCTAACTGAGCTGTGGAATTTTCTTTTGCTTACATGGGTTAAGAGTAAAACTATTAATAAGCCACCAGCACATAGAACAATCCTATCAGATAGGAAGAGATTGTGAATCTTGCCTTTTTTTATATCCGTTCAATAGACTATTACATGCTTTTATAGAAAACAAGGTTAAAAATGTTATAGCTTTAACTTACTTATAGAAAAGCAGTCTACATTTTCAAAGGATGAAGTCTTCCTTAACCTGAGAGTAGAGTTCAGAAGATTATTTCAGTTTGGCTTATTAATTACTGTAGTGATTAAATACTTGTTTTATTTCCATTGTTATGATAAATACCTTGACAAAACCAACTTAGGATGAAAGGGTTTATTTTAGCTTACAGTCCAGGTCATATTATATCATTTCAAGAAAGTTAAAGGGCAGAAACTTGAAGCAGCCCATCACATCTGCAGTCCAGCAGAGAGAATGAGACCATGCATGCTCGTACTCTACTTGCTTGTTCCAGTCTTATGGAGTACAGGACCCAACCCGTAAAATGATGCCCATATTCATGATGGTTCTTCCCACTTCAATTCATTTAACCAAGGCAACCCCCTCTACACACACACACACAGACATGCCCACAGGCCAACCTAGTCTAGACAATCCCTCACTGAGACTGCCTTCACAGGTGATTCTAGATTGTATCGAGCTGACAATTTCCTTTGAGTACTGATCTGTAGACTTAAAAGCTAAGTTCCTTTGAAACATTATTGAAAAATAAATAGAATAATGCATAGACTGAATTTTTACTGCTTGGACTGCATGTGCTGAAAATCCTTTCAAAAAAATAAGTGTTTGAAAAAGAAAGATGGAAAATGTTATCATGATTTTAAATTCCCTACCTAAAATCGAGATGATAAAAGAGCATTGTAATTTAGAAAACTAACTAAAACCTTTCTACTACTATTTAACAATATGTACTTACTCCTAGCTTACATGCTCCAGAGAAAAAGAAAGTTGAAGTTTGTAATCTCAAAAGAAATCCACCTAACCATATTGAGATTGTGTGTCTACAGTTGCTGAATAGGAAGTGAATGGAAAGCTTACAGTACCAGATCCCTAATCAGAACATGGATCAAGGGGCCCAGCATCCTGCTACATCAAGTCTGTGATACACAAATGCTGATGAAGCAGTGAACCCACCCCACCATTGCATCCACAAAGAAAAGTTGGGGGGGGTGGAATGTTAAAGTGTAGGCCCCCATAACCTAGCACATTCTCAGAGCACTTACAAATCACTTCTACCACAGCAGGAAACTTGGAGAGCACAAGCAAATAGTTGCCTCTTTTGAAACATAGGCTCTTCTTGCAAACAATTTTTAGAGAGTATTGGAAGAATCAAACAGTGAAAATGACAATTATGAGTCCTAATTTACAAAGGAAGAAAGAAATTCACATTCAAAAACTAAGCAGGTTGAGACCTCACACAATGTGTGGAGCTTACATGGGTCTACACTGAGGATAAAGGAAGCGCATTCCAGCACAGATTTATGAGAACAACAGCACAGGAGGAAATCAAGGGCAGGACTGAGAAACAAAGGACTGGATCAGGCTGATCACAAAGAATTTTAATGCAGTGTGTTGTTTGCTAACACAACTGTGAGTTGAGCTAAGACAAGGAGACTATAAAAGAATAAGACAGAAAAAAAACAAAAAAAAAAGACAGTTTCTATCTATGTGAAATGTATCTCAATGAAGAAGACAATGTGAGCCTATCAAGTACCTTGAAGGTGCCCCATTTCTGTGCCATTTCAGCAGGTCTTCATACACACACAAACGCAATGACCACATTTATTTGGTAGGTTTATCTTATACACCATATAATATGTTAAAGATAACACAACCAAGCCATCACTCATTCCTACATTATGCTCCTTCCTGATGATTACTGGTTTTATTGGAGAATCCTACTTGCATGGCTTTCATTGTACCCACCCAACTTCTTTCTTTCCCAGGTTCCCCATTCTCTCAGAATTCTCATCACCATTATTACAAACTTTCATTTACACTGAATCTGCTTTCAAGTATTCCATACCATCAAACTTAGGCTTCATTCTTTTGTATATCTCTTAAAACATTTAAAGATTTTATTTGTAGATGCTCAGAATTCTTAGATGCTGGTATATTGATTCGAAAATCATAGCAATCCATCATTTGGGGAAACAGATAGCAGGGTTATAAGCATGTGTCTTAATGAAATACAAGACTAAGTACTTCATTTATGCAGTCCTGCAATTTAGATGTGAGCACAGCACTGCAGAGGGACAGAAGAAGGGATGAATAACAAGTATGTAAAGAGGAATTTAATCCATTTACTGAAGGTTAAATACAAATTTTCTTTGAGTGAAAAAATATGAGTGTTCTTGTGTAGCAAGCAAGCCTAGTGACAGGTAAACCCAATCCTGTTTAGTGACTCTTGCATGTTATTGACAAATGGCGTTCTTTCTCACAAAAGCTGGCTCTACAGCATGTGCTTTGTTGGTGAGCTCTGATGCAAATCGCTTCTCAGCAGAAGCAGCTCTGCCATTATATTCTAATTTGCAACCAAGCTGGCTTTCAGCTGTGTCTTGTCCTTGGCTGTTCGCTCACTGTCAGGACCTCTCCAGGGTGTGCCAGCTGTTCTCTTAACAGAAAGTGGGGGTAGCAGTTAGATGTCACTGATAAGCAGAAATGCTGCCATTGCTCCTCTTTGTTCTGCGTCCTAAATCCTGAAGGGCCACCCCTGGGTAACAAAGGATGAAATAGTTTCCTCTGGACTCATTTTTTTCTTTGCCCCATTCCCTCAGTCCTCTAGCTGGATTTAGCAATCATATAATTCATTCAGATTACAATCTCTGGAAAAGAATTCAATCCACAGACCAGTAATTCTCAATGAGACATGTCACCTAAAATCTGCACACATAGAGATGCAAAGCACGTCTAGAATAGAGTAATTTACAGAACTCCCTCTGAAGCCCGTCTGGAATGAGCACCTGTGCGGCACTCTCTCACCCTTCTCTTATCCCCCATCTCTTTGCTTCTTTATGTCATTATCTGGATTGTACAACCTTTCTAATCCAAACTAAAACAGTGTTCAAAATGGCTTTTAAATATTCCTAAACTTTTATTTGCTCTTTCAAAGAAAGGGGTCGACAAATTAATGGCCTGGCTAAAGCCCAGCCCCACTTAAAGGATACACGGATTTACCTTTCTTGTACCTTTCTGTTCACACCTGTGCTGGTGAGACAACAGCTACAACTTTGTAAAACTCTGAGTACAATTTATGAGGAACTCCAAATAAGGAAATAGTGTATCAATTTGGAGAGATGAATGGTTAAGACTCTGTTCCCTTTGGACTTCAATCCATGCTTTATTCAACGCTGACATTTGTGTCCCTCCCTCCTCACTTCTCAAAGACCATCAGCAGATGCACCAGGTGTTTCTAGGGCAGCCTCAGGTGGGGCGATACCTACTCACCTGTTGACAAAGTGGAAAAACAGCTAATTCAGCACATTTTTTTCCTCCTGGTGACTTTCAAAATGACTCTTGTCTTTATCAGAATTGCACTAAAGAAATTAGGAAGGTTTGTGAAAGTATGCCACAGATACAAATGTGAGATTACTGAGAGTTAAAGGAACACATCACAGATATGCAAAGTGCAAACGGTATCTCACTTCAAAATATGTCATGTTTAGGAACAGAGAAGGAATGGAAGAAGATAAGGGTGAACAAGACTCCATAATTGAGGGCTAATATGATTATAATACTTGACGTATATGATTGAAAATTACACAAATAAAATCCAGTATTTGTTAAATGAATATACACTAATGAACAAATTCATTATGTGCCACAAAGAAATATGACTATGTTCCTTTAAAGTCATATGGCCTAGTTGACCTCACAGCTGTTTTACTAAGTACTGTAAACACACTGTGCGGTTCACAGATCAACCAAATCACCTTCTGATGCATTTCTCAGAACATGACCGCATCATATGACTAAATTTCTTAAGATCGATTCTAAAGTCTTTATCACCTGACTTAATATTTGAATTAATAAAATGGTATTGAAATATTCTTGAAACTTAAAAAATGAAAGACTGTTATTAGGTCACACCTTTAGACAATGTTGAATCCTTGTCAAGATATTGGAAAGTATCAAACTAGAAAGAATCAGAAAAATTCTAAAAATCACCTAAATTCTAAAACAAAATAAAAACGTGATCTATGAGCTACCATATTTGTAGTTTTGCCTGCTTTAATGTTACTAATCGATTATGGCTTGCTTTTCTGCTTAAGCCAACAGCCTCAGAATCCTTCTAAAAGTACACATAGACAAATGTTTCATAGCAGTGTTTTAAATTAGCACTCACTATCTCTGTACTAAGCCACTGTCAGAATCACACAACCACTGTGAGCACACTGGAACTACCTGAATTTTAATTGGATCCTGTGACAGGCTTCCACAGAACTTAAAAGTAGCTGTAAACCTCAGCCCCAGGGCCAAATTGGGTCTGCCAGCTGCTCTTATAAATAAAGTGTGTTGGTTCACACCACACCCATTTGTTTTTGTATTGTGCGGTGACTGCTTCCCTATGTTAGATCACATAATACTCTACTTTATATAGTGCTTTAGCCTCCAAGGACTCCAGAACTTTCCATAGTATGTGAAAGCACAAAATAATAGCCTATGATTAGTTTACAAGTCTCAGTGCCATTTGTGGTTTTGAGAACCATGACAGCTATAGATATTAGGGACTGTCCCTTCCTACTTCCCTCCTTTACCATCAACTAGTCTTCTGGCATGAAGGTTCTTCAGAACTTTTACAAGACAGACCACTGGAACTTTACTAAGAAAGAAACAGTTACTTAACTGGTGAGTAACCAATCCTAACTGGGTTCTATCAAATGGCCAGCTGTGAAGCTCATGAACGCTCTAATAAGAAATCAAGACACCACTACACTCATCATTGATCTACAGAGCAGGTATCGCTCACATTATGATTCCTTTCAAATCAGCTCACAATCTATTGAATATATTCATCAGGGACCAAATCAAAAATAATTCATTCAAGAGTTTAGAGACAAAAATAGAAAGGGGAAAGGAGAAATTAACAGCTTTATGCTTTTCAGTGTACATCCTGTAATGCAAAAATCATTCTATTTATTTTATTGAGAGTCTTGCCATGCATGGACACGATAGACAGTTCATTGGCCATAAATCTAATTATTAAATAGACTAGCAAATCTCATCTTAACATTAAATTTTTCCCACAAGAACTCATTATCACTGTGTTGCTGTACAATGCTACTCATTTCTTTCATCATTCTAGTATTTGGGTATTAGAAAAGAGGAAAGTAGAAAAGGAAAGGAGAAATGCTTAATGAAAGTTTTGGAGAAAGGGGCAACAGAGATCTAAGGAAGGAAAGAGATGTTATTTCTCATCCCAGAAACTATTGTAAATACATCATGCAAACAGTTTTTAGGGGAAACATTAATTATCCTTAGAATACAAAAGCAACTACATTCTGGTTCTGGGTTCAGCTCTACATGCCTTTGTACAGTTGTTGGTGAAATCTGTTCTTACATGATTTTAATGGGCAACTGAATTCATCTCTTAAATTTTTACTTCTTTATTTGGGGAGGTATGCATGCTGAGATCAGAGAATAGCATGCAAGAGTTGCTTCTTTCTTTCTACCATATGAATCTTGGGATTGGCTTAGGTCATGTAGCTGGGCAGCTGAGACAACTTGATGACACAGAAAACTGGATTGATTTAAAAAAAAAAAAAAAAAAAAACATCCAACGACTACTTCCAGCAGCAATTCCACATTTCTGAGTCTTACTATATATAAGTGGCCAATACTTACAAAGCAATGGCTTCAGACAAACATTTTGTTTATTCACTGGTATTCAATATCCCTATCATTCTTGATCAGGAAAGAGAAACTGATTTCAAATTAAGGTGAAAAGAGAAGAAGAAAATGGAGGAGCAATGCCCTGGTATACTGAAGACATCCTTGAAAAATCCTCACCATTCTTCCAACTCACTCAGAATTAAGCAGTGGTACTTGACTTGTGTGAAGCTGGATTACCCGTCTTCTATGCAAGTGTGTACATAGCTGTTCCCTGGCCAAGCTGCCAGGAATGGTGTGTGTGTGTGTGTGTGTGTGTGTGTGTGTGTGCATGCACGAGTGTAGCTGGCTTACACTAGTGTAAAGAAGGAAAGTATGAGGACTACCTACTGATAATCAGCAGCACCACATATTGTCAAGACTGGTATTTAAATTCATAATCAATTGGAGGAAACTTTATAAAAACACAGGCCCTAGTATTCTCTAAGAGATTTAACTTCTTTGGTCTGTGATATGTTTCTTGAATCTGTTACCAGTAAACTTTCATGATTATTCTAATTTGAATATCCTATGGTCCACAGCTGTAGAAATACTTCCCTAACACAAAAGAAGCACCTTTGCATGTATCATTTTTGGTCACCACTCCCCCACCCCTATTATGTGAATGGTGACAAGTGCAATCACAAACTGAATATTTAATGAATATTTAACTATATTCATTAACTGGAAAAAATGTCTCAACAGCCAACCTTGGACATCAAAAAACGTTTTAAAAATTTATCAGGTGGGAATGCAATTCAGTACAGTACTTCCTAGTATGAATGAGCAAGGTCCTAGGATTGGTCCTAAGCAGTCCCTCCAGAAAAATAAAACAACACATATACAGAAACACAAGGCCAGTGAAATGGTGAGATGTGTCAGTAGGTAAGAACACTAACCACCAAGCCTAACTGCCTGAGTTCAATTCCTTGCACTCACATTGTAGAAAGAGAAAACTCACTCCTACAAGTTGTCCTCTAACTTTCAACATGTGGCCACCAATCACACACACATACACGCACGCACATATTTTTTAAATCAATATTTTCTTTAAAAACAATAAAATTTACCTGTATTTATTAGTTCATTCCTGCATCTACAACTAGCCACTAAGCAGAGGTCTACTTCGGAAATGTCAGTGTAAACACGCCCAATCTATTGTGAACCTCTGTCTCTTTTCACTTGATTGCTCTGACTTTTGGTAGCATACTTTGCATCCTATCCAGTAACCACTGTCAATAATAAGTAGGCACTGTCCCTTGAAACTTCTCTCAGCAACCTACACTCACTCTGCCATGGGATTTCCCCAAGATTGGAAAGCTGGAACAAAAAGGGAACTGATCAAATCTTCTAGAGCCTGATCACACAGACACAGGATCCAGCTGAGTTTAAAATTCGCTCAGTAGGCAATAAGCACTCACTGAAGTATTTTGACTGGAGGAGCATCATGGTCACAATAATTTCAAAGATTCCACATTGCTCACATCAACTCTAAAGACTTTGTGACAGTTTATATGAAAACAGTCTTCTGAAAACAAGCAACATGCATACACTAGTGATGTATAGATTTAATAAAATCATAAAAGATTATAATGTGCATTAATATTCTCCCTCATCTGAAATTTTAAAGGAAGGAAGGAAGAAAAGAAAGAAAGAAAGAAAGGAAAGGAAAGAAAGGAAAGGAAAGGAAAGGAAAGGAAAGGAAAGGAAAGGAAAGGAAAGGAAAGGAAAGGAAAAGAGGAAGGAAGGAAGGAAGGAAGGAAGGAAGGAAGGAAGGAAGGAAGGAAGGAAGGAAGGAAGGAAGGAAGGAAGGAAGGAAGGAGAAAGAAGAAAGAAAAAAGAAAGAAAGAAAGAAAGAAGAAAGAAAGAAGAAAGAAAGAAAGAAAAAAGAAAGAAAGAAAGAAGAATCCAGCAAACTCAGAGGTAAATTTCTAAGAATAGTGTCTATGTTGCAGGATTTACAGGTATAAGAGTAAGGCAGGGAAAGTCTACACTCTCCAAAGGGTATACAGCCTGCAAAGAAAGACATTGAATAAATCATCAAATAAGCTGTGGGTTTTGCACTTGGGTCCTGGCTATTCATAACAGTGCTATGCTTGGATTGTCAAGTAAGCTGCCCTCTCTATTCTACGTCTGTGTAAGAATGTCTAAGCAATCATCAGGAGGTCTCAAACCCAGAGCCTGCCGACTTGTTTTGTTTGGCCTACACAACGCTGAGGTCTGCTGTTTCATTTTCTGTGGGATTTTTTTTATTATTTAATTTGAACTCCTTGACAACATAAAGCATGAACTCCCAGTTTTTCTTGACTATTTGGCTAAACTAGACATTCATTTCCACAGGGCAACAGTAGCCAGACCTGAACAGAAAATTCCCACTTCAAAAGGAACATGTTTGCTCCACTTGGTCGCACTTACACCCAGTCCCTGTCACCTTCCTTTGATTTGGAGGCCAAGGTTCTTGGACTGATCACAAACCTTGGGTTGCCTCCCTATATCTGCCTTGTTGTTTCATTCATCTAATGCCAGACCCTCTTAGTTAAGTTTGTACCTCTCTCTCTGCAGAGGGACGACACATTGTCCTCATGCCAAATCTTTCAGCATCTTTTCCCCGTTAAGGATTCTGTTTCTGCTGAAAATTTCAGGCTAAGTGATCAAACACTGTTCCTTATTCAACTTACTAATTCTAACATTCTCTTGGTGTCCTTTTCCAGCAGTGTCTTTCCTTAGACCCATTTTATTAAAGCAAACTGGATTACACAGTGGCCAGTCCCACACATGTCATGCTGCTGTCTGCTCAAATGTCTTCAGTCTCCTTGTCTGAATGCATATCAGCTTCTAAAATGATGAATGTCCAATTCCTCCTACCTAGTGTTCTTCTGTGTTCTATATCTTCCCCATAAAGCCATGGAATATATCACAGGGAACAACTGATAACCATATCGTCTAAATTCCCAGAAGGCCCATTGCACTTTCCATTTTGTATCTGAGACTCTAAATGGCTGGATTCTGTGTAATTTATAGCCCATGTCCCACTACCCTGGCAGAAAATACTGAACACTTAAAACAAAAAGAGATTTCACTAAAAGTTAATTGTAAAAACAATAGAAGGTGCTGGATATAATTTACCCCCTTTTTTAGATACTGATATGTTTTCAATGTACAAATCCTATAGATGTAAACTTGTAAGGAATTGTGTGTGTGTGTGTGATACACACACACTATTTCTCCCTTCCTTTTCCTTCCCTCCTTCCTAATCCTTCCATATATCATATGTATTCTCATTAAAATTCGTGGCCTCTTTTTTACTAATTGATATTGTATGCCTCTACTTATTTGTTTGTGTATGTGTCTGTATATGTGTATGATGTATATACATATATATTTCTAAATATAATCTGCTCCACTTGTATAATACTTGTGTATATGCTTTTAGGGTTGACTGTATGGGACTAGACAATCAATTAGTGTGCTCTTTTGGGGGGAAGACCACTTTTCTGCTGCCTACTTTCCTTAATTGCCTGTGGGTTTTTGTTTTTTTTGTGTGTGTAGGATTGAGGATTCATGGGCTCTTATTCTTAAAGAAAGGGTTTCACTATGAATTATTGGCTGGCCTTGTTTATATAGATCAGGATGTTTTAAACTCAAAGATAACTGCTTGTCTAAGCTTCCCAAGTGTTAGGATTAAAGATATGTGTCACCATGCCAGGTCTTAAACAAATTAATACAAATAATAGGTATTTGTCAATACACCCTAATTTCACAGTATGGAAGGTAAAAATGTATACCCTTGAGAACTTAGAGTCAAGGTAACAAGGTGATCTCTGTCCAAGAATTCAAATTATTTTGTAGCATTCTAAATGAAAGAAAAGAAAAAAAAATCATCTTGTGCTTGATTATAAATGAGAAACAGCCAAAGTACTCAGGAGATATTGATGGAAACAGCAAAGAGTAATAGGCTTGCTCAACACACACACACACACACACGAACATTGTTTATCTGGCGTTCAGTGATTACGAGTAGATACTACTCTTGCCAAAGACCTGAATTTGATTCCCAGAACCCCAGTTGGGTAGCTTTCAAACTTCTGTAACTCTAGTTCCAGGGATCTAACACCTCTAGCTTCTGTGGATACCAGAGTATACATGTACATACATCACACAAATAACTGAAAAAAAACAAACATAAATCCTTTTAAAATAAATCTTTTTTAAAAAAAGGAATCTGCTAGAGTACAGAGATCTGGAGATTATAATTATCTCCATGATCTGAGTGTGAGAGTCACTTCTCAGAAAGTTAATAACTCAAGGAAAACAAAGGCACATATGTGTGTCTATGTGTGTGCATCAGTATAATTTCTTATCCAATATCACACAACTATGGAAGCATCTGGCCTGCCTAAGTTGTGAATCGAATGAACAGAAAACAAGCGTGCCTTTTGAAAAACCTACCCACTGCTTCTGAACAGCAGTCTCCTGAAGTCATCAGTCAAGTACACAGATGCCCAGTTAGCCATGTACTCAAAAATGCCCCCCATCTGTCTCTCTCTCTGTCTCCCTCTTTCTCTTACCCTCCCTCCCCCACCCTTCCTCCCTCCCCTTTAAGCCTCAGTCTTGAATCTTTTTCTTTGTCTATACCTCCTCCTGTTTCACCTTGACGTTTTAAAGTAAAATTGAATGAATAAACCAGAATGAAAACAGCTGTTCTCTAGAAAACAGGAGATTTCGGATCATTCAGGGCATACAGCAGACATACTCACAAGCATCAGCTTCAGTTCAGTCTAGCTTGGCATCCACACTTCCTCATACTTTATTCCCGACCTTTTCCCCACTCTATCCCAATCCTGTCTCCTGTTTCTAGCTCCTTGGGGGTGCCATGTCTTTCCAGGCACCTGGTTTCCCTAAAAGCAGGCACAGCTTCTCCTTTGGCATCAACCTCTGACCCCTAACCCCTAAGTTGGTAGTGTCTGCTTTCCTTTCTCTGCCATCCCATCCTCCTAACTGCCTGTCTCAGGCACACACAGCAGGTCTGCCTCCACATGCCTTGCTCCCCTCTGTCCTAATCTCATTCCCTATCCCTTCAATGTTTCCAGGCAGATGAGCTTTTTATCTCTCTTCTAACCATGCACAATCAGATCATGTCCTGGCCTTGTTCCTGGAGCCAATCACCCCCAACTCTTAAACTTCTCCCCACAAACGAAAGGCTCTTTATATAATCAGGATCCAAATCCTTGTGTTCCTACGCTAGGAGACAAAAGGTAAACTAAATCCAAGATGGGTCCAGATCCATAAACTGTCATAATGAATCTTAGAACAAAATAAAATAAGAAAAGTTTCCGCTCAGAATACCTCAATCTCTGACTCTCCACAAAGACTCTGAGGTGGTACTTAGTTTACAAATTCCAATTTCCTTGGCTTTCTTTGTTTATTTTGTTTTTGAGACAAACTCTTTCTATATAGGCCAGCTGGCCTGGAACTCACTATGTAGATCAGGCAAACCTTAAGCTCACAGAAATCTTCCTGCCTCTGCCTTCTCAGTGCTGGGATCTAAGCCATCTACCACCATAACCAGGTCCTGATTCCTTTTAAAATTCATGTTCTGATTTAAGGCCATCCTGGTAGAATCTGTACTGTGTTATATTCAGAACCTGTACTGAAATTCACAACGATATTAGTCTTAGGAAGTGAGGCTTTAAGAGAACAACGGGGTGTGAGAACTATGTTGTCATGAAGGAATCACTGCTGGTATCAAAAGGCTAGTTATCAAGTTGGATAGTGATTTTAAAAAATGATGAGTCAACCCCAATTTCCTCTCTCTGTGTACTTTCTTGAACTTCTGCCATATGAAGATGCAGCCCACAGGCTTTCGTGTAGTTGGGGCCCCTTGACCTTGGACTTCCCAAGGTCAAAAGTAGAAACCGGGTAGACTTACACTACTTATAATTTATGTGTTTTTATCTGTGTTTGTTGAATGGATAAAAATCTATATTTACTCTGTACTCAACACAGTATATAAAATAGCATTTCAAGCACTAGAGATAGAGCAGAGATTGGATAGATGCGGTCCTTCCTCATGAATCTTACATTTTTACAGGGTAAATACATTTGTGGTCATTATAGCAAGACAATAAAAGGAAAAATGCTGAAAGTGTGAGCCCCTTCCTAGAGAAAGAAGAAAATATACACATATACACAAGCACATTTATACACTATACTCTGTATTCAATATAGAGTATTTCAATATTCACATAAAACCAGATGATACAAATGAGAAAAATAATGATAGCTAGAATACTTGCTTCTTTTAACTTTGGAGAAGTGCTTCAGCAATTACTTTAGATTTGTCTGGACTCTTTTTAGAATATTATTTTATAGAATAAATATATATATATATCCTTACTAACACAAATCTTCAAATATCAAGCAGTGACAGAAAATTCTTAATGAAATTCACAAATCTTAACCCACCCTGCCAGAAGAGCAACATGAAAGAAAAGTGTGAGTTGGCAAACAGGTACGTTCCTGCTCTGCTGACTTTCCAGCCAAACATTTATACCCAGTCACCCCCAGGCTCCTCAGAATTTCTGGGACCACACTCAGCCTTTCCCTAATAATATACAGAAAGAGTCACAAATGAATGCCCTTCCTAGATTTAAATAGAAATTGGAGGGAGTATAAAAGGCATAAAAGCATGTGTGAGCCACGCTGCTGGCTTACTCACGCTTTTTTGCTCTTGCACAAAGACATATTTCATCTAAGTGTGAATATTTGTGCGACCAACACGAAAGCTGAGGGTTTTCAAATCAGTCAGCAATCCCTGAGCCTTTCAGCTGTGTCTCTACTTCACCAGGCCCCTTGGGGACAGCTGGGAGCAGGTGGGAAGTTCCAGTTTATTAGCAACTTAAGTCAGTGTTGCTGAGCGGCCTAATAGACTGGCAGATTTCCATGAAGACAGAAAAGATTATGCTAGGAAGACACATGAGAAAAAAAATCATTTTTACCATTAGAAACAGCACCTGCTGGACGTGTTCCATAGTCCAGGCATTGTGCTAAGTAATTGGACTATGTCGGGCTATTCATTAAATCTTTCAGACAAGTTACTGAAGCTTTTGTGGACAAAGAACATTAAAATTATACATGATGCTAGGATCCAAAATTATCTCAAAGCTGAGAGCATACCAAATCTTTAATCCTAGCGCTTGAGAGGCAGAGGCAACAGCTCTCTGTGAGTTCCAAGACAGCCAGGGCCACATAGAGACACTCTCTCAAAAACAAAACCAAACAAGCAACCAGATTGCAAAGGTATTGAAGAGAATTTTAGGTTGTCCTCTCTGTGCCTTAATTTGGATTTAAGCATATACCAAAATGAAGTAAGTAGAATATAAAATTTTGGTGCTAGATTGAAATCAATTTTAAAGGAATTTAGTCCAACAGGTTTTGTTTCATTTTCTTTTTTAACTTTTAGCCCTCTCTCATACATTACATCCAACCACAGTTTCTCCTCCCTCACTTCCAAGTACCTCCCCACACCTCATCTCTCTCCAGATCAACTAAGTCCAGTGTTTTAATTTTTAACTTGAAATAAATATAAGGACAAGAGTTGCAGTGTGACTATGGACAAATGCCTCACTGCCTTTGCTATTTAGACGAGTGCTTTTCACATGCTTTTCAAGACAAATAAAGTAGATATGATGTTTCCTTGTTTTAGACTTTTTCCTATTTATCTATCAAGTGCATAGAACTAACAGATCTGTTAACCAAACTTTCAGAACCAGTACTTTCGGAACCAGAAGTTATATCACAGTAGCTATATCCATGACTGGCTAGCATTGGTCATATAACTTGTAGTTCTTAAACTCAGTTCCACAAAGATCTTCTTTCGATGATGGATTATTTATGCAAAGAAGATACATGGAGTCCCACCATTATCCCAACACACTTTTGTCTAACATCCATATTCTGTACAAAAAAAAAAAAAAAAAAGCTTCTCTAGATTAGAGGTATAGCTCAGTAGACAAATGCCTGCCTGGCAGGTTCGAGGCAGCACTAGAAAAAAGTTATATTTCTCAATTAATAAGCATAACTAGGGGGTGCAGACATTCAACACAGTTTCTTATCACTTTAGACCACCATTGGAAACTGTGTTACTATTCACCATTTCTCTAAAAAACCAGGGGAGTTTTTCAAATGTAGACATACCAAAGAGAGGGGCAGAAGGCAGCCAACCGCCACAAGGAGAGATGTGGGAATGACTCTGCAAAGACTTGGGGAACTCACTTGAACTGTCTTCAAACATCTGAAACAAAGAACAATAGTGATAAGAATTCTGTCTATTATTAACCTCCATCAGTATCAGGTACCACACAGGGCCTTTATAGATTATCACTAAATTCTTATGTCAACTACAAGGTAGATAAGTTATCCCCTTTAATGAGTGATTAAGCCTTTATCCAAAGTCACACTGTTAGAAAGAAACAAGGGCTGGAATCCTCCTTTATAAGTGACAATGCCATGCTTACCATATTGTGGTCTCCTGAGTCCTTCCTGCTGTATCTAAACCCTCCCACAGATTACAACAGTTCTATCTTCAAAACACATCCAGAATCTGGATAATTCTCAATTATTGTGACCTCTATTGTGACCAGCTTGCTCCAAACCCCTTCATATCACTACACATCGCATCCCACCTGTTATTTACCTCATAGTTTCCTACTAGTTGTCTTTCCAGTCATACCCATGGGCCCTAGTGATCTGTATCTAACACAATAGGCAAGATCCTCCTTAGAAAACTAGAATCTATTTCTCCAATTCAAAAGGACCCAGTAAAATTCTAGCTCATTACAAGTAAAGTCCCAGATTATTACAAATGTCCTGCACAAAACCCTACCCAATTTCTGCTACTATTGTTTCCCACCCCTCTCTACTCATCAAATGGCGGGTCACTGGGCTCCTATATCCCATACTCTCCTCCTGAAACGGTTGCAGAGCTTAGCGGCCTCACATCTTTAAGGACACAATTAAAAGTCAGCATTTCAGCAAAACTCTCTAGGCCGCCTCATTTTAGGTTGCAACTTGCCAGTGTAGTTTTCTTTCTTTTTTGATTAATTTATAAGTTTTCATACAAAGAAACTGGTTTTATTGTAGCATTTTTCTCCTATGTGTCTTTGTTCTTTGTTCCTACTCAACCCCATATTTCATTGTACCTTCCCTATTGGTCATTTTCAGAAAGTCCTTGCCTATTTCCTGTCTTTTTCTGGAAGTGTTTTCCTTAGCAGTGTCAAGGGCTCAGATCTCACATGAAGGTCTGTGACATATTTTAAGTTTATATGCAGCTAGTATCATTCTTCTGCTTGTGGGCATCTAGTTTTTCCACCCTCCTTGTTGAGGAGACTGTCATTTATCTAAGATATGTTTTTGAAACCTTTGTTGATAATTAAGTAAGTACCTAATTTTAGGTAAGGAAATTTGTTAAAATTATGTATGTTTATTTATTTATTGAGTCGTCTTTTAAATTTTCTTCTCTTGTATTCATTACCACCCAACAGACCATACTTGGAGCATACAAAACATTTTTGATTTTCAACTATTGCTGCTTCTTCTTGTATAATGTGAGATCTACAAGACAGGGATTTTTCTTTTTGCTTATTTTTATAGAGCACCTAAAACGTTATCTGATGCCTACTAAGGAGAGTCCTGCTGACCCACAAAGACTGAGTCTGGGTTGAATAAGAAACAACATTAAGAAAGGATCCTAAGTGTTGTGGGATTCGAGAATAACAAAACTAAGGCACACTTTTGAACCATGAATTTATTCTAAGCAGGTCTATTTCAGAGAGAGATTTTCCTACAGTGCTTTCAAAAATATGAGAAAGGCAGGTGATACCAAAGTTTATAGCAGTGCCACACTGCACTGTGGTGAAGAGACAGGGCGTTGAAGTCCTCAAATTAAAGACCTCCCTAGGCCTGGACCTTATGAAGCTTTACACTGTGCAGAGTCTGTTTCTCGGGCCATAGTGTCTTCATCAGCTAGATGCTGAAAGCTGAGTTCCAGCAGATGTATGGTGCCATCATCAACTGTTTATAAAAGTGAAATTTCTCTAGCATTAGAGAAAGGGAACAAACATGGAAAGAGTACAAAAATATCTTTTATGTTCTAGGTACTAGAGAATGGGAAATGTCAAGAGAGTGTTAGAGACAGGCATAACCAAAATATCTAGACTACTGAGGTATAGTAGAAATCATTTTAATCCCAGCCCCAGGTTTCTTCCCTGACTTTGGTTCTTGAGTTCCCAGATAGAACACACACACACAAGCCTTTTTATTTACAATAAGCCTTAAGCAGCACAATTGCTGGGTAGCTGCCTACCCTCCATGCTGTTAGAATCTACTTTCTTATTGATAACCCCAAGTTAATACTTACTATCTACTAAGTTGCATCTGGGATGCTCTTAGCTCCAATTGGACAGCCCTTAGGGCCATGTTTTCTTGACCTTTATCCTATGACAGTTTCTCCTTTCTCTTCTCCTATTCCTTGGCGGTGTCTCTCCTCCCCCTCCTCTTCTTCCTCCTTCTCTTCCTCTTCCTCCTCTTCTCTCCTCTTCCTCTTCCTCCTCTTCCTCCTTCTTCCTCTCCTCATCCTCTTCCTGGTCTTCTCTCTGACCCAAGCCCACAAAATCTCAACCCTATCTATGTCTCTTCTACCCAACTATTGGCTGTTGGCATCTTTGCTCATCAATCAGAATTAACTTGTGAGCAAAGTCACAAGGGCTACTTGCAGACTCCAGGTCTTAGGGGCTTGCACTTAGCATTACAATAGACAGTAAAAGACAAAACCTCAACACTGAGGTTCTTGTTTCTGTCAGGTGTGTCTGTATTTTCCTGTGTCACCAGAAGCATGAACAGACCTTCTTGGGATACATGTTTAAGATCTAAGCGATCTCTAGAAGTTTCTGAAAGGTTTCATAATTGATAATTCGCCCCCCATATCTAGTAAAATGGCATTGAATTTCATATACACTTACATGTTTACTAAATCTTGATTACAAAACAGTATGATTGATGGTATGTAATCCTTTTTTAAAAAGTTTTCCGTGAAGGAATAAGAATTCAGTTATTGCAACCTTTACTCGAGAAACCCTGCATAGTTTCAACTCCTAAAGGTTCTTATTCTTATAGTCATGGCTTATCTAATTCTGAAGACTTGACAATGCAGAAGATAGTAAGTACATTTGTTCTCTAATGCTGTCCAGAGACAGAATGTAAATGCCACAAACATTTCCTTTTGAAGTTAACATACAGTTCATACATCAAAATCTCCCGAGGAAGATTTTATTGGCTGTGAGATACAACTAATTCATTTCATAGACAAGATTTTTTTGTTTGTATTTTTAAAGACTTAAGAAACACTATTTCTAAAATAAGTGCAGGGTCCTTGAAATTACCAGTTTAGTTACCCTGTCTACTGTAGCCAAAGGAGTCACCAAAGTGCAAAGTGCTCTCTACTTCCAATTTCTGTGGTCATTAAACAAAAGATGACTCATCCCTTAGGAAAACTAGAACTTTAGATGAAGGAGAGGAAATGCATAAAAATGAATTAATCAAGGATCTACAGGAATCACTGAAGTATTATTACATAATTACATAGCATCATAATAAGTTTTTGTCATAAGTAAGTATTAAAATTTGAATTGAATAAACACTTAAGGAGCATTAAAGCTGATAATAAGCTGAGATGGAAGCCTGTTGAATCTTGTGATGCTGCTTGAATATGCTAAAGAAGCATGTGAATGCAGAAAGAACATTTTTCAAGTTCTGCTGACAGGAGCAGTTGCTTTGAAGAGGAATGATTTTGGAGTAAGACAACTGGCAGAAAAATCATCAAATTTGATTAAAAGAAGAGTAGTTCCTCCATGCTCCCCAGGGGACATTCATTCATGTTCCAAGAGCTCACCGACCAGTCAGCCTAGTCAAACTAGCAAGATCCAGGTGAGTGTGGGACACTATCTCAAAATTAATATTAAAAAAAAATAGACAAAAGGATATTGTACCTAGTGAATGACACCAAAGATCGCCCTCTGGTCTACACCCATGCACACACACAAGCACAAACACACTCACATTCACACTTTTTAAGACAGCTCAGTAGGTAATGTACTTGCCACAGGAGCATGAGGACTGAAATCTGCCCCCCCCCCGTCCAGGACTTACATAAAAGCTGGACAGCTGTGGCCTCTGCCTGTATTTTCAACACTTAGGAAGCATGACAGGGGATCTTTGGGGCAAACTGACTAGCTAGCTAAATTATGTATAATCAACAAGCTCCATTTTCTTCAAGAGACTCTGTCTCAATGAATAAAAAGTGTTGAGCAACAGAGGAAGGTACCCAACATCAACTTTGGATCTACATGAACACACATCTATAGGAACCTGCACACATGTGTGCTTACATACATGAAAACACACACAGAGGCCACATGCCACATGCACATACAATAAAAAAAAAACTAAGATGTTATTATTACAAACATTTCTGAGACAACTCATTACTGAATAAAACATGCTACCAAATTTAAAAAAAATAAAAAGTGTCCTTATGGCTTGTGTCCATTGATAAAAGCATCATTATTCATTGATTGATAGAATCCAGCATCAAAGGTCATAGGAAAGCTGCATATTGTATAAGCTGCTGACATCTGCTGCTGTATCCCATGTAGTCTAAGTGGCTTTCCAGGAAACTATGCTTGACTCTTATACAGCAGGCAGGTAAGCAGGAGGACTCTGTTCCTTACATCAACAAATCCAGTAAACAGCATGAGATTCAAAGGTGTTTCATATCCCTGTTACCTAGATCTGTGCAGAATGAAACACGGGTGACATACAAGAGTAGTCAGACTTGCAGACCTGATTAAAATCTACGGCTGTAACGGGACCCACAGCCCTTACAAAGGTAACTGGCGGTTATTTTGATTTTAACTTGAGGCATCCAGAAATGGGTTCTAAGTCTACAGTGTTAGTGTTTTTGTTTGTTTTGTTTGCTTTGCTTTGGTTTATCCAAATAAACTCTGGGAGAGAGAAAAATGATGCGGCCTACTGTATAAATCATTTTCCTTATGTACACAATTAACCGCCTGCTACACTCACCTAATGACTTTAGTTTGTATTCTCTTTGCAAGTTCAGCATGATCGTAAATACAACAAGGGGCCACGTCATTGTTCCCTTTCCCAAAATAGACTCAAGCCAAACACAATGCAAGAAGTACATCCTCCTTAAAACTGTCTTATTATAACACACACAAGCACATCCCAGAACACATGTGATCCTTTTAACTCTCTCTATTAATAACAACTGATAGTTATCCTTCCTCAGTCTGGGTGGCTTTATGAAGCCATTTTAGAATGGACACTCACACAAGCAAGAGTGTGTGTCTTCTCACTTTTCAAACCTTCTATGTTTAGGTCTGTCTTTTTTAAATTCATTACCCATAAATGGTCAAGAAGATCTGAAGCTTTAGGTTTTCTTCAACTTGCTCGCTTAGGACCTTAGTAACTGTCCTTTTGGTCTTTTTAATTTTTTATATTTTACATACAACATGTATGTATATATTGTGTATATGTAATATAAATATATACATAATGTATATATTTGTGTGTTTGTATGTGGTCAAGCACATAGTACATGTGTAGGTCAGAGGACAAGCTGAGGAAATAGTTTTTTCCTTCTACCCTGTGGATGCCAGGGGTCAGACTCAGGAGATAAGGTATGGCATCAAGTTCTCTTACCCACTGAACAGGGGGATGAGAAATTGGAATGGGAATGAAAACTACTAATACTAATTGAATAAACATATTAAACTGACAAAAAAAAAAAAAAGCTAGCATGCCCTTAATGACATGATCAAAAAGAAATCTAGAATCTTATTTGTCAACATTTATAATATTAATTAAACAAATAACTTACTTTGAAAACTGGTAAGCTATGGAAAAGATTGAGTTGTCCCTCAGAAAATTGCATCTTAAGGTAAGCGAGGAACCTCAGTTTTAAAAAAGGCTCTAAGTTTTAGCAAGAATGACAGATGTCATATATAGAAGTATATAGTTAGTAAATTGTCTTTGCTTTGTAGACTTTAATGATATTAACAGATTAGAAATTACTGAGTGATAGTAGGTTCATAAATAAGACACAGTAGCATGAGACACTATACCACTGCATTACAGAACACAGATTAGTTTCTGGTATCGAGGGGAACATGTAGCATTACAGACAACATAAACAGATACCTTTACTGATGCAAATTCTGGAAACATGTATATTATGTATCCCATGATATAATACAGTATGGAGTACATGAGGTCATCTAGGATACACTCTTCCCAAAGTATTTCCACAGGGATGCATGGTAAATACAGACAAAGAAGATATTCCTTGGGACAAATGACTTCTTTTTTGAAAGTCAGAGCTATTCTAACTAAAAATATAATAATAACTTGAGCAAAGCTGGACATGGTAGTACATACCTATAATCCCAAACATTCAAGAGGCGAAGCACAAGAATCCCAGTTTATTTGAAGCCAGCCTAGAGGTTATATAGTAGATTTGAACTAGCCTAAATGGTCTTGGTGGGGGGGGAAGGAGGTGGAGAATTTATGACTAAGGTCTAAACATAATCAGTTCTCCCAAATTAGATTCTGTTATGAGCAAGGAGCTGAAAAGACATTTCAGGATCATCGTTAGGAATCTGAATAAGGGGTATGTGGGATTAAGTGACACATGGTTGTTGCTAACTTTTGTTAGATACATCACTGCTACTTTGGTGATTAGAAATTGTTTCCAAGTGCACATGTAGATTGCCATGCATTCTATAAATTTCCTCTGTGTATATTAGCATGGTAAACTTGAGTTAAAAAGAAAGAAAATAAAGCACCTTCTGTCAGAATAAGTGCAAGTCGTGAGTGACATTTAGATAAAGTCTACCTGGCCTATGACTTCCTACCAAAATGTCTGGTGCTCCAGTGCATTGTCAACATGGTCGAAAACCAACTGTCAATTCTTTTCACAAATGACACTTAGTTTTTCTTACTTCATTGTCTATCAGAAAGCTTTCAAGAACATTACAGAATGAAAGCACTGCTTTCCATTTTCTTCCTTGGCATGTTTTAAGACAGTAATCCTCAATGGTTAGTCTCTGAAAGGACAGTATTGGCAGCATCTAAAGAACTTACAATCTCTAAGTAGTCAGCTGTGTGCCCTGCCCTCCAGGATGTGCAGGTGAGAATTGACATTTGAGTACATTTTTCCTAAGCGCCCTTTCTCATTTTGTTCCTGCTATCATGCACATATAAATCAAATCTAGTGCACATATCATGCACTAGAAATAAAATAAGGCAAGCTCAGAATTATAGACTATAAGTAGTTTTTATTCTTCCCTATCAGTGCCTTTAACCATAACATTGAGAATGTGGAATATGTTACAATAGTTTAAAACACAGTATTTAAAGCATTAAAAATAAATGAAAATGGTGATCTTGTTCTGTGTAATCATTAGCATACATCATGGACTCCAGTAGAGAGAGAAAGCCTACTGTGAGAGCTGGAATTTGCACACACGAGGAGTGATATAGGCTCTCAGGTACTTCACAAGATCACAGCTAATTATAATTTTTGGCATGCTTGCTTGTGGTGGTGAAATTCTTTAAGGATTTAATTTGTTACATACTAAATAGCACATTTTGAAGATTAGTGCCCACGCATAGATTCTCAAACACCTACTGCTCAATATAAGATGGAGGCACTCAGCAAGTGGGGAGTTTCTATATGCCGATGCTTTTCCTGTTATCAGCAGGAAGTTGGAGCATTGAGACAATCCATCAGCATCATTATTTTTTAGCATGCCAAGTTGCAAAAAATAAATACAAATATTCCTGATGTTTTGTGCAATGCTATGGATCCTGGACTGGAATTGCCTCTAAACAAAGAAAATATGGTATATAGGATCATAACACAATCTTCATGCGCCAGGTTTAAGAACACATTTAACTATTTGATGTTCATAGGAGGAATTTGAAACTAAGTAAACTCAGACAGTATTCATGGCACCAAATGTTACCATGCAACGTTTGTTTAAAGCATGACCAGGCTGGTTCCTTATTCTGTTCTAGGTGGAATGAGGATATCACATGCTCCCCTCAAACCACAGGCATCACTCCTCACTACACGGGAATTTTGTGGATGTCTCCACAAACACTTCCATGGGAATACCTATGAATCAATATTCCCTTCCCTGCTCGTGCTATTTCAACCAAACCCACAGATGTCGAATCATGGTAGTTAGTGAGGACATTTAACTTTGAAGGCAGATGTGTAGAGGAGCAAAAAGAGAAAAGAAGGTCAATAATCCTGAAGCCCCTCCCCCAAAAATAATCTTAGTGTGAAAGAAGCCACGGGAAAACAAATGCGCTATGCTATGGAAGCCTGGTTTCCAGGGACAGAATGATGCAAAGAGATGTGATGGAAAGATAAGGACTCTGATCTAATCAATGAATTAATACATTGATGGACTCGTACTGGATGGTATTAATGGGAGGTGTGGTCTAGTTGAAGGTCTAAGGAGACAAAACTTTGAAAAGTAAATCTTGTTCCTGGTTTCTCTCTCTCTCTCTCTCTCTCTCTCTCTCTCTCTCTCTCTCTCGTATCTATCATCTATCTCTTCCACCCTCCTCTCTTCTCCTTTTTCTGTCTCTTTCCCTCTTTCTCTCCCTCCCTCCCTCCCACCATGGGGAAAACAGTTCTGCTCCCTGACACACCATTCTGAACGATACAATGATATTGTCCTTTACAACATGCCTAGAAGCAATGAAGCCAAACCTCCATGAACTCAAACTGTGAACCGAAATTAATCTGCTCTCATTTATTTTTTGTTGTCTCCTGAAGTATTTTATCACAGCAACAAAGAGTAATTGACATGAGGAGAGGAAACGATGAATTACTATTCCTAAGAGAATTCATTGTGAAACTGTCCCTGTTTTCATTCGTTGATAGTCTTCTCCAATTTTTAAGCTTGGTATAGCCATCTACCTACCCAATTGTCATAAACCCTTGAAGAACAGCTCCACCTCCTCAGTATCTCCTTCCTATAAGAAAAGACAAACTGCCAATGGAGACAGCTTCTATGTATTCTGATATACATAAGTATGAACATCTGTTATATACATACATATATATTGCAGATTTTAAAGCACAGTGTTATAGATATGGACTTGAATTTCAGTACTACAGTTTATGAACTATGTAATATATTTTATGCAGTTACTTGATTGATATATTTGCCCCAAGTTTTTTCTCATAAGTGAGGATATCAATATCACTACTGATTAGTGATGGAGAGGTTAATTAGATTATATATGCTTAAAACTTTTCATATTGTTTATCAGAAAAGCACTTCTCAGGAAGTAGTAACTTGACTGGAGATATGGCTCAGTGGTTAAGAGCACTGGTTGCTCTTCCAGAGAACCCACATTTGATTTCCAGAAACCATATGGCAGCTCACAACTCTCTACAACTATAGTCCCAGAGAATATACCCTTTCACCCTTTTCTGGCTTCTGAGGGTACTTAGCATATGTGGTGCACAGACTTAAGACACAAGCAAAATACTCACACATATTAAAGTAATTTTTATATTTAAGGGAGTTATAACCTATAGCCCTTTGTCTAACAAATGTATTTCTTCCTCATACCATAGACATGTTGCTTTGCTTGGTATTAGGATTTTATTAACCACAGAGGTATAGAAAACAAATTCTTGATCACATTGCACATCATTTTAAGGCACTACCAAAAATGAACTATAAAAATGATTGTGTTATTACATAAATTTGAAAGAGATCAAAGAAGGGTATATGGGAAGTGAGGGAGAAAAGGGAAGGGGAAATTTATTTAACTATATTATAATTTCAATTTTTTCTAAAACTGAAAATTTAATGATTGTGAATATTTATTTGTCCTCCTGGCCACTCTTTAGACAATAGCGTATCTACAAATGAAAGATTAGAAATAGTTGGGAAACCATTCACCTGTGATCAACAAGTCAAATAAGTTGGGTGTATTAAGATAATTAGTCAATGTCATAAAAAGTTCACCTGGTGCTGAATGCCAAAAATATATCAACTATAAAGTGCATAAATACAGACTTCCTGGTAAAACGGCCAACTAAAAACTGTGTGTGTATACTCTGATGAAGGGTCAGAATAAGAAAAAATAGCCCCTGTAGACCAGGGCTACACAGAGAAACCTTATCTAGGAAAAAAAAGAAAAGAAACAAAGGGGAAAAAATGTAGAAAGAAACAAAGAGAAACAGAAGGAAACAAAGAAAGAAACAAGGAAACAGAGAGAAACAAAGACAAAGAAAAAAGAAACTATTTCAAAGGAAAACAGAAACAAAAAAAGAGCTTGAGAAATTCACATAGTGACCAGATACACAAAAACTCCATAGAAAAACCTGTGCCAGACTAAGAAGAATAAGCCAATCATCAGAGCACAAACTAGGAAGAATAAACCAATCATCAGAGCACAAACTAGGAAGAATAAGCCAATCAGAATACACACTAACCTATGGAAGAACAAAAGCCAATCAGAACACACACTAGGAAGAACAGGCCAATCAGAACACACACTAGGAAGAACAGGCCAATCAGAACACACACTAGGAAGAACATAAGCCGATCAGAACACAAATTCCAGTGTCGGAGCTGCCTGGTAGAAGGAGGGGAAGCAGACTTAAACTGGATATTTGATCCCTCAAGACAAGACTGACCAATAAGAAAATCCTCAAATAAACCAAATGAGACACTTGCAACAACAGTTGTACATTCAATACAAAACCACAAGAGATTTGAAAAGGTAAAGCAGCAATGTGAATCAGAACAGCTAGGCTACTGCCCTCCAAGACACTGACATATGCTACATGAAGATTTGCTAGGAAACATCAATGACTTCAAAAAGGATTTGAACGAGCGGACGAATTTAGGCTAGGATCCAGAAAGGAAAGTCAGGAAAACCGAGAGAAAAGCTATTAAATTTAATGAGAAAGTCAGCAAAGAAACTGAGAGTTGGGGGGAAATAGAAAGGTTGGAAAAGAAAACTCAGTGAATCAAGCAAAAACAAAATGAAAGGCATAAACAGTAGAATGGACCAAGCAGAAGAAAGGATTTGACAATGGAAGGCAAGATCAATGAACTACTACACTCAGACAGAAATAAGGAAAGAGAAGAAAGAGAGTCTGGCTACAATGTCCAGGAATTCTTGGATGCAACCAAGCAACCACATCTAAGAATCTATGTGATAGAAGAATCTAAGGAAAAATAACTAAAAGCACAGAGGATACATCCAGGAATACTATATAAGAAAAACATCTATATAAATAAATACCTCAAACACAACAGATATTTAGAATCCAAAATAGAGAAAACTAGAGAGCTTCACTGTGATGTCAAGATATCAGAAATACAAAACAAAGAGGCCATACTAAAAACTGTAAGGAAAAAATGTCAGCTTATTTAACAGAGGCAAACATCACAGTATCAAACCTCTCACCATAGCCTTTAAAGCAAGGAACACATTCTGTAGTTTATCTGATAATCCTGGCATGCAAACAGATGTAATCTAAGCTTTAAAGATCGGACTATATGGTGTTAGTGAATTGTATTAACTATTGCAATTTAGAGAAAGGGATTTTTTTTTAAGTTGTTCTTAAGATAAAAGCATGTCCTCAGATGGACCGTATCACATCGGATGACCGTATCCACATATACCAGCACTAATTAGACTCAGGAGGTTATTAATAACAACAAAAAAGGATATTAAGTTATAAGGAGGTAGAGTACGGGATAGTAGGTAGAGAATAGGAGGAAATTAATGTGGACTGGCATAATCAAAATATATTATACAAATGTATGAAATTTCAAAGAATACATTAAAATAATAGTTTTTTAAAAGCCTACCCATCATTTATCCTTCAGGGTATGGGAAAGCATCTCACTGTTCAGTTCAGCCTGGCCTCAAACTATGTGCCTCCTGCCTCTGCATCAACTGTGCTAGGATTACAAGCATGCAGCATGACATCTGGCTCTTAAGTCTTTTAATAAACACATCATCTTTCTGTTTTTACAGCAGGAATCATAAATAATGGATGAAGTTAGTATGATAAACAAAGTATTTTATTCAATATACTAGGTTAAAGATAGGACTTGAAACTTCTTTCATTACTGTTGCACAAACCAGACTTCGTCTCTAGATATTTAATTAAATGTCTCAAGTTCAAGTAACCAACTTGGTCTCAAGATATTAAAAATAACTTCAAAATAAAGAAACATCTCCAGAAAGCAGTGCTGTAGATTTGTTCAACATGTAAATCACTGAGAAATGAAAGGATTGATTATCATTTGAATGAAACTATCATTTGAATGAAAAGGAGAGAAGAAAGAAGACAAGAGTATGGGAAAAACTCAATTTTGTCAATCAAACATATCCCTCAGGGTCCTGTTTTCTACAGAAGCTGAAGACAAACCAGGGAGTGTGTCAACTTCTGAGTTTCAAATACAGTATTTTGACTCTCTGACATACCGTAAGCATGGAGACCCTGTTCTTCACATAAGGATCTCTCCTTCAGACAGGGCATCTCTAGCAAACATTCATTGTCATGTGCCTGCCTGCCATTGAAAGACACCAGCCTCTCTCCCTCCTTTCCTTTCCTTTCCTCTTTTCTCTCTCTCTCTCTCTCTCTCTCTCTCTCTCTCTCTCTCTCTCTCTCTCTCTCTCTCTCCAAAAAATAAGGAAACCATAGTTGTGGTTACATGTGAAGCAGCTACTCACTAAGAGAGGGACTTGTGATGAAAACATTAAGTCTTTGTGATGCACTTGCAAGTGGTAAATGCTAGTAGAAAGATGTCTTCCTTTCTTAAATTTCACTGTGTATGTTCATGTGTGTGTATGTGTATGAGAGAGAGAGAGAGAGAGAGCAATAAATTGATTATACCACAGGAAGGAGGCTGGCCAAATCCATTGGCATTCACATCATTATACTGCATGTCCTAGATGCCAGACATAAACCTGCTATATTTACTGTCTGCCCTGCTAGTTTGCATTGAACTCTTCCTTGCTATGCATTTACCCCTCCACCTAGAGGTGAATGTTATACTTTGGATATAAAACTGTCATACAAAAAGCCTTAAAAGCTTGGTCTGCAGCTAGGACTGCTGTTTTTGGAGGTTACAGAAACTTTAAGAGGTGAGGCCTAAATATAGGAAATAGATGACATCTTTAGGAACTGTATCTTGTCCTGGAACCCTTCCCCTGTCTGTCCTTTTGCTTCCTGGTTGCTCTGACATAAATGTCTAGGCTCTGCCATGTGTTACCTTCCATAAAACCTGGAATCATGATAATTCATTCCTTCATTAAGTTGGTTATTCAAACATTCAATCATAAATAATAAAAATTATAAAATGCAGTGACAAGATTTTTGAAATAAAAAATTCAAAAATTCAAACAAATTGATATATTAAAACCCATATGTTTAAACATATTGTCACTCTCAAATTTAAGTTAATTTTAACTTGTATTGGAATTATAACAAAATCATTTTACTTTGCAATTGTTTATGGAACTGGTGATTATTAGTCACATCAATAGTATTATCTCTCCCATATGTTACTAATGTATGCTTTGATAAAATTTAAAATACATTTTAAAATATTTTGTGATATAAGACAAATAATTAGTATTTATTTCTTAATTAAAATCATGCTAATTCAATATATACACTTATTTGTGATATCCTACTATATAAGGAAGGTATGTTGTTGAAGTTACCTATATAAATTATAGATATCAAGTAAGACAGAATCATTGCTTTCTGGGGGATGACTTCGAATATGACTTTAGATAATAGCTGAGAACATTATTTCTTTAATCCAAGGTATTGAATTGCACTGCTGTGGTACTTTTGTCTCCTCTTAACACTAAATGAAGATGGAAATACGTTTAAGGAACATCAGAGGGAACTCATAGATACAATTGCAAATTAAAAAACAAGTCTTCTGACCACCTAAAAAAATAAAAATGAAAAAAATAAAAACAATGCCAGACCTAAGAAGTCCTCTTCTAAGTTGTTTGCCAGTACGAAGAGACTCCTAAGACATACAGCACTTTGCTGTTGTCTTTGGTTAGCCTCAAGATGTGGAAATTAAATCGGTTGTTGAATACAGCAGGCCCTCAGAAACAGAACCCTGAGCTAGAATGCCCCCTCCCGAAGGACTAACTTTCATGGCATCATAAGGCAAAATGAAATATTCCAAAGGACAAAGGCAACAAATAGTCCTACTCAGCTGTAATATCTACAAACAACACCCAGCATGGCATGACAACCCTATGTTTGCAGTAGTGGACCATACACCTTGACAGCAACCAAGAGGTTTCTAACTGGACTTAAGACCAACTCCAACTGTCACTATCCAGTTCTTGTGAAGTCACCATTATTAGAGGAGAATCTATAACCACTGACATACTAAACCAGCACAATCCCTAACAATAATCTATAAACATTTGTCCTGTATATGTTTCCCCTCATCAAGGAAACCTCTCTTTGCATTAGACAGATGACTACAGAACAATCACAATCAATCAAAATGCAGAGTTGTGGACTTTGGTCCTAGTGGATACATCTACAAAACTGTCCTACACCTAAGGCTCAGGACACATTGCAGAAGTAGCAGCAGAAAGATCATAAGAGCTAGAGGATCAGGGAGTTTGATGTGAAACACTTTCCTCATAATGTCAGTAGCTACACTTACAAAGTCTCACCTACACAACTGCCCAAACATGAACTGAGCAAGGGGGACACCAACAAATATGCCAAGCTGGATAGAAGGAAGTCAAGAGGTCTTAACTTTACACAGAGAGCTACAGGCAACTGAGTAAAGCCAGGAGAGGTGGTCCTTCCCAGGGTAGAATGAACCAGTTGGTTCTCCAGTATTAAAGGCTCAGCCCTGAAAACATATAAGTAACATTGTATGGACTTAACTGGTTAAGGAACATTATATATACAATATATATTATATAATTTTATATATTATATATAATATATACATGCATACACATGCACAAACACACATATGTACATATATATATATATGCTCATACACACTAATACAAATATATATAGGCATTCAATATTGATTAATGAAAATGAGAACAGGAATTTGAAGGAATGCAGAAAGGGGTTAGGAGAGAGAAAAAGGAATAAAGAAACCTATTAATTATAATCCCAAACATAAGTCTTTTGGTGGGTAGACAGGAAAGAGTGGATCTTAGAGAAGTTTGGGGAGGACTTAAGGGTAAATATGATCAAGATACATTGTAACATTTTTCAAAACAATAAAAATATTTTAAATAAAACAATCATAAAAATAACTCTTTTAACATGCATACAGAGGGTCTGTGAGAGGACTCAGTAAGTAAAGGCACCTGTCAACATGCCTGAAAATCTGAGTTTGGTCTCCAGAACACACATGATGAAAATAAAGAACCAAGTCCTGCTCTGACCTCAGAGACATGCTCTGTGGCATGTGCACATGCATACACACACACACACACACACACACACACATATATACTCACACTCATACACACATGCAGTCTCATATACACACACTCTAAACACACATATGCTCACGCTCATACAGACTCACACACATGCAGTCTCATATATACACACTCTAACACACACACATATATACTCACACTCTTACAGACTCACACACATGCAGTCTCATATACACACACTCTAACACACACACATATATACTCACACTCTTACAGACTCACACACATGCAGTCTCATATACACACACTCTAAACACACACATATCTCACATTCATACAGGCTCACACACATGCAGACTCTAACATCAAAGGTCAGTCAATCAGGCTTATGAGCTTTCCTCTTTATGTAAATTAAATAGAGGTTCCTGAGCCCTTTTGCTTTTCTCATGAGATGGACCAGTACTCCTCACTTGAATTACAGTTTAAAGTGTGGCATCTATGCTACCTTTTACATTTAAATATTTTCTCACTTTCATTGTTTCTTTTTTGATTTGTGGCTTTAATTTCCAGTACTTAGGGACTTTTTAATTTCCTGTTTGTACTGACATCTAAATTAAATCTATGGAGGTTAAATCACATATTCCTAATTATTTCAATCTTCTGAATATCTTATCCACTCCATGATGACACACTAGATGTTAATTATAACATGAAAAGAATTTGGGTTCGGTTCTCATCATATACATTTTGCTACACATTCCAATAGGTCATATTTGCTGAATGCAATGGTACATATTTGTATCTCAGGATTTGTAAGGTAGACACAGAAGAATCAGAAGTTAATGTCAGCCTCAGCTCCATAAAAATATTGAGACCGTCTTAGGCTACACAACACCTTTTGTCTTAAACCAAACACCGTCAACTAGGTCACTTTTGTTTATTCCCTATTCAAATCTTTGACTTTATTTTATTCTTACTTTTTATTGAATATTTAGAGAGATGATTTAACCCTCCATTATGACTGTGGATTATGATGTTGCTACCTTTAATTCATTAAGTATATGCTATGATAGTGAATATTTAAAGATGTGTGGTTTCATAGTTTCCTGTATTTCAATCCTATTGCTCATAGTAAGTAGACCATTTCACTGCTTCAAATGCCTACTAACGCACTACTATTTCACTACACACTACTGGAGCCACACGATTCATTCCTGGTGTTTACATTGTGTATTGTTGGTCAGATTTCCATCACCATGAAAAAGCAACTGAGATAATTAATCTCAGAGGGAAAGAGTGATCTTTAGTTCATGGCTTCAGAAGTTTCAGTCTATGGTCATTGGCACCACTGTTTGGGGGCCTGTGGAAACATAGCATATCAAGGTGGGAGCATGTAGTGGAATAAAACTGTTAATCTCATGATGTCCAGGAAACAGTCAAAGCTGAGAGAGGGAGCTGAGGACCGTAGGTAGAACCTTCAAGGATCCATCCCAAATGACCTACTTTTTTTAATCATGTCCTACCTCCTAAAGTTTCTGTTATCTGTCAATAGTCTAGTGACCCATGAATCCATAAATACATGTACTTTGATCATACCTACCTAGAAACCCCTACCCCAATTCTTTCTAGATCCACCTTTACCTCCCTAACTTTCTCATACTTCCTGAATTTTTTAAAAATATTAGCCATCAACACCAATTTGTGCTGTTTGTATATCCTTGGTGTAGGGTACATTGGAGTGTGGTTAGCCTAGCAGGAACCACAACCTTAAAGAAAAACAATTCTCCCTTCCCAGAAGTCATCCACTGCCCATAACTTCTCAGAGGTGTGGCTCTTGTGAACCCCTTCTCACTCTATACTAGAATGCTGGCTAGCTTGATCTCATACAGATCTAATGTGGGCAACCACAGTTGCTATAAGTTTACAAGACTAGTGGTCTACATGGCCTCTTCTTGTCTATTTCTTCAACTTGTGAGTCACAACTATTGCAAAGTTGTTTACTAATTTTAACATTTGTGTCTCCTTTTGGTTTATTCCCATTTTCTATTTTTCTGGGTTTTTTTTCTTTTTTCTTTTCTTTTTTTTTGAAATTAATTTTTTATTGGATATTTTATTTACATTTCAGCTCCTTCAATCTTCTCTCTAACTCCTCCATTGGGAACCCCATGATCAGTTCAATGGTTAGCTGTGAGCATCCGCCTCTGTATGTCAGGCTCTGGCAGACCTCTAAGGAGACAGCTATATCAGGCTTCTGTCAGCATGCGCTTCCTGGCATCCACATCAGCATCTGCCTTTGGTGACTCCACATGGGATGGATATCCAGGTGGAGCAGTCTCTAGATGACCCCTCCTTCAGTTTCTGTCCCACACTTTGTCTCTATATTTGCTCCCATGGGTATTTTGTTACTCCTTCTAAAAAGGAGCAAAGCACCCACACTTTGGTCTTCCTTCTTCATGAGCTTCATGTGGTCTGTGAGTTGTATCTTGGGTATTGTAAGCTTTTGGGCTAATATCCACTTATCAGTGAGTGAATACCATGTGTGTTCTTTTGTGATTGGGTTACCTCACACAGGATGATGTTTTCTAGTTCACCTTATATATATAATAATAGATTATATATATAATCTATCTTTATAAGTCACGTTCACTTCTATAATAAATTAGATGAGAAAATGACTTACCAGGAGGAAGGATTTATTTTGGCTCCTGGTTCCAACGGCTTCAGGCAATGATCAGCTGGCCCCATTGATATTAGACACGTAGTAAATCAGACATGCCATAACAGAAGAGTATGACCAAGAAACATTGCTTGTAACACAGCAACCACAAATCAGGGAAATAGATAAGAAGCTGAGGATATGATATAACCTTCAAAGGCACATTATATTAACCTACATTCTCTACACAGGCTCCACTTCCTAATATTCCAATTAGTATGAACTCATCAAAGGATTAATCCACAGATAAAGTTAGTGCCCTCATGGCTCAACTATCCTTCAATGTACCACTAGCTGGATTGAAGCCCTTAATACATGAGTCTTTGGATGGGAAATATTTCAAAATCAAAGCATAACACCACTGATTGCATCAAAACTTTCACATATTTTCAGTTATTTTGTAGTAGATTTTCATTCATGCATTCCATGAGATAATAACTTCTTGAGGAAAAAAGTCTAATTTCAGTTCATTCAGGGCACAAGAACAAAACAGAATTTCTGGTTACCTATTTTTTGTTGCTTATTATATATTCTCAATGATAGAATATATTTGTAGAAACATACCAAGGAGCTAGAAAGCTCTACAAATACTGACATCAATTTTTTTTTACTATTTTTATACATGAAATTGTTTTTTTTAAACATGGCTAAAGAAAATAACTAGATGGCATATTTCATATTCAAGAATCTGGTGAACAGACCCCAATTCCCAATAAAAACTTGCCTGAAAAAAAAAAACCGAGCAAAATTCTTAGTACTACACATGAAATTGAAACAAAATAAGCAAACTGGTACTAATTCCTCTGAATCAGTAGCCCTAAGGTATTCTCAACGCATCAAAGAAAGATGCTAGAAGTCTTCCGGGTTAATAGAACTATTGTTTTCTAAGGTAAATTTTAGGAGAATCTCAGCCCTTGTAATATATTGGAAACATACTATACTTTTTTCATAAAGAATCAAGCAAAAGAAACTTATGTATATAAAACTAAAAATGGAAGTTTTTACATACAAAATAACATATACTATTTACGTGTTACAAAATGCAGATATTTCACTACAAGAAGAGAGAAATGATGTTTCATAAGAGTCTACCAAAATATTCAAAATATTAACCATCACTTACTTCTAACAAAGAAACTATAGATCACACTCATATTCCAATAATATTAAAGTCATTCATGAAGCAGAATATTTGAATAAGACATGGTTCATCTCATAAGTCTCAAATAGGAGCTGCTTAAACAGATTGATAGATGGCCTTTATGATTACTTCCAGGATTATGATTTTATGGCCCAGGTCCACTTTTTAAATTTCACATATGTGTACTGTGATCACATTATTCCTCTCTCCATCTAGCCTTTCCCATGTCTCCATTCCCTCTCCAATTTATGGCCTCTTTTTCTTTTATTATTATTGGTGTGTGTATGTATGTATGCAAATAAGTGTATAAACACAACCTGCTTAGTTCATTTAGTATTGCTCATATATATATAATCATTTTGAGGGATAATCACGTGGTATTAAATAGCATCTTTAAAGGTCTTGTCCCTGAAGAAAACTAAAACTGGAAGTGACACTGACATTTATGAGGTATACCACAAAGAAGTTCTTTCCCTTTTACATGGTTCCCATCTTTCTCAGACAGATACATCAATTGATATTCTAATGCTCCAACAAAAGCCTGAGACAATCAAATCAAAAGAGAAAAATTTATTTTGGCTCATGCTTCAGAGGTATGAGTCCACAGTGACTTACTTCTCTTATTGCTATGCCTGTGGTGGTGCAGAATATCATGACAGAGAATGTTTTGGCCAAAGCTATTCACCTACTGGCAACGCCAAAGAAGGAGATAAAGAAAAAGACAAAGAGAGAAGGAGAGAAAGATGGGGGAGAGAACAGAAACTTCAAGGTCTAACTTTCAATAACCTATTCTCCTCCAAATAGTCCTCACCTCTTAAAGTCTCTACCACCTCCAAGTAGCCCACTGAACTGTGAACTCACTAGAGGGTTAATCTATTGATTGAGTCAGAGCCCAATCACATAACAAAAGACCTGTCTCTGAATACTGCAAGACTTCCGTGGCTTTGGGGGAATATTTATGATTCAAATCACAACTGGCAGCTGAGGCTGAGGACCATTCTTGATGGAAATATCATCCACATGATTTAGCAGGGCATGAGGGAATGGTTCATTCACATGTCATTCAACCTGGATATTGAGTTAAGTTTTATGGGTAACAAATACTCCAAACATACCTAGTGAAGTCCCATAAAAATACAAACCCAACAGAGTACTCTCATGTTTTTTCAAATCTCATTTGTATCACAATGCAGCAATTTCAGAGGGTGGTTTGTAAATTACCACTTTTATTTCCTTTGATGAGGTAACAGTATACACAATTCAGGCTGAGTCTAGAACATTTCATTCTCTGTTCTATCTATCCCTGGGCCTAAGCCTAGAAGCTTCTAACCTCTGTATAGTCTAATCTTTCAAAATGACTGATTCAATCCAGCTTCTCTCAACTTCTGACTGAATTGCTTTTCTTGGTCTCACACTAACTGATAATACGTTCTAACTGTCTACCTCCTCCTCATTTTCTGGTTTGTTCTGTCTTCACCTGTGACTAGCCTGTCTCTGTAAAACTTTCCTGGAAAAACACACACCACACACACCATCCCTTCTCTCCCTGGACTGCTCTTAAGTAGCCTCTCTTTCCTATGCTATTCTCATGAGAGTTGGGCGTATTCTATCTCTGACTCACTCTGTCAAATCTTTCTCTGATTCGTCACTTTGACTGTCCCTCAGTTAGACATCACTTTCAAACATGGCTGTTTTCTTTTGCAAATTAACCTTATCTTAATTATTAAGGATTAAAGGTGAGTACTAAGGATGTGTCTATATTTTTACCAGATGATACTATAATTCAGAGCACGCCTGCATTCCAGCCAGAACACATTCCTTAGACAGGGCACCCATGTTGCTTGTTTATTAAAGTTCCTCTACAGTGGTTTATTGAGACTCCATGAAAGAAGATAACAGAACTTCCAATTTTCAATCTTCTCAAGCTGTGCACCAGTGTTTCTGTGTATTTTCCTCTGGCTTATTTTAATATCTATCTTTTGCATATAATACAAATAACCATGAGCATAATGCTATTGGGTTTTGTGAGTCTTTGGGATTACTAAACCTGAGAATGATGTAGAGAACTCCTCACACTTGCAGTTAGCAGTCAGAAGTGAAAGCCTCTTGTGGAGAATTGAGCCTTCAAACACCAGTCCCTTGCTCAGAGCAATACTGTACACATTCTGCCTCCTCGGGACCCCACACCACACTTAGAAGTTTGCAAAGCTAAACGGAAAAGTAGCACTCTGACAGAATTACTATTTCTAAGAATCACGTGTCTGAAGCTCAGAACGATAATGCCTGTTATGTCTTTGACACTCCTGCTCATTAAGCTTACCACCATCAGAGAGCTCCATCCTCTTCCCTATGCCCTGCCAACTTCAGTTGCTTCAATGACACTGACAAGCCCTCTGAAGAAAGTCATAAGGAGAGCACATAAACAAAAATCAGTGCCTAAGAAAACAGTTGAGAGGACTGAGAATCACACAGAAATAGTTGTAAGAATACCTGTCAACAAATAATGTTTTGTGGGAGAGAAAAAAAAGTATTACTTTTTTTGCTCCTCTTTAGACAAATGGAGGAATAAAGATGAATAATAGAAAATAAAAAACTCATCTTGAATACATTTTTAAAATGCTTTTAGCCATCTATACCTTTCCAACAATGAAATAGGTTGCTCCATAAAGCTGCTTTCTTTGTGTCATTGAAGCTATTCAAGCAGAGTCTGGATTGCTATCTAGTCCATGATTCATTCATTTAATAAATATTCATAAGAATTTGTTATATTCAAGGCACGGTTGAGACTGTGGGAGAGGCAAAGACAGAGCAGATCACATTTGTCCCAGATAGAGCTGGAACTTGAATTAGAATTAAACATCAGAGCACAAGGCAGACAGATGTGTTCTGAGAGGTGTATAGATCAAGCACCACAGGGTGTGAGTTGTGAGGCCCAACTGCCCATCATGGATGCTGGAAGTATTTTTACTTTGTACTTTACAATCTGCTTTCCATGGAGAATCAAGAAGTCAGTTCATATCATACCCTGACTAAAATTCTTACAGACCATTCCATAAGAGTAAATGTAGAGTCATTATCTTATCTTCTTCTGTCAGAGGTAAACCATCTTCTGCAAGGATAGTTGAGAAGAGAGGGGAATTAGGAAGAGTGGGAAAGGGACAAGAAGGAAACTGAGGGATGAATGTCACTGAAATATATTAAGTATATGTATGAAACATTATAATAAACCCATTATGCAAAACTAATAGATGCTAATAAAACATTGAGAAATTATCTTAAATAATAATATGCCTTCTTTTGCTTTTTATAATTTTCTATAATCTCTACCATGATTTCTAGTTATAACATCCACTTTTTAATGAATGAAGAGCAGACAAGTCACATTAATTTTAATATTATATTTTAACTTAATTTACTATATTGGTGTTGGTTTATTACTAAAATCATATATCTGAAACTGGATAGTTACAAGGTTATTTAACTTATGGTTTAGAAGGGTGGGTGTCCAAGATCGATCAGCAGCCTGACCCGATCATTTACCCTCTGATGAAGGTCAGGTGGCTATTGACTACATAATGAAGAAATGGGGGAGTGAATAGTGTCTTGCTGAAGAGCCCACACAGATGGGGTAGCTTTACTGTTCTAATAAACTATTCCCATGAAAGCTAAATCAGAGTCCTGAAAAAAAAAAAAGACAGAAAGAAAGAAAGAAAGAAAGAAAGAAAGAAAGAAAGAAGAAAGAAAGAAAGAAAGAAAGAAAAAGAAAAAGAAAAACCAATGCATTAATCTCTTCCAAGGGCAGAGATATTCCCAAAACCTTACTGACTTCCTAACTAGGATCCACCTCTTAAAGATTTCAACACTTCCCAGTGGTGGTATATGGAGACCCAAATTTCAAGAATGTGGAACTTTGAAGAATACAAACTTATGCAAGCCAGAGGAATAAGTGAAATGCTAGCAGTTCAATAATATGTACAAATAATAATAATAATAATCACTGAGACACATATGCTTCGTGGGAAATTATTTTATATTTACACAATATTAAACCGAAAATGTACAGTAGTTAAAAGTAAGCAAAATTAAAATTCAATCCTCAGTCTATCAGCCATATTTCAAATGTTCAGTTAACTACATACAGTTTAATAGCTACATGTAGCATAAAACTAAATGGCAGGCATGCTGGTACAGAAACAAATACTCAGGATTTAACTTGCTGGATAGATAAACTGATGAGAAGTGAACTGTTTAATATTCAAAAAAATGCAAAGGAACTGTAAGTGGATTTTATAAGGTATTTATTAAAAAGAATCATTAATGACCACAAAAACAGCATGAGGAAATAAACATCAGTTTATTAGATCAGCCTCTTAGATCAATGAATGTCATAAAAAAAACATGTTGTTATGCTAAAAGTGTTCCATATGCATAAAGCAATTTTAAATTGTGGAGAAAATTATCCCAGGCTTTCCCAAAGCTCAAGAGTTTGCTGCCCTCCTCCTATCTGCTATGGTCAGCCAAGCCCAGCTTGAAGAGGGCTGGTTAAAAGGCTGGCACCTTCCCTTATAATTAGAGAAATTCCCATAACACTTACACACTTACATTTAAGCCGATTACCAAAAAAATCATTTAAATCTCTATGCTATCATGTGTGCATACATAAACAAAGGATGATGGGAGATCAACTCACATTCCACAGAAATGCTGACCAGGTCCTTCTAGCCACCTCAGAGACTCCTAGTTTCCTCATTCTTCACTAGAAAGACAATTTGAATTATAATCTTTAATTGCTTAAACAAGCAAAAGCTAAATTATAGTTTAAAAGCATTATCTCACAGAAAATGGCCTGAATGTGACTATTGGTTGCCAATACAGCTTTTGCTGAGTGCTAATCTACTTCTTGTGCAAGTTTTGATTTTGTACAGAAAGCAGGTCTACTAAGCAAGCACAGATATCCCTAGTCAGCTAAAAGGTGGCTATAGGGGCTATTTTAGACTCATTAGAATACTCTATATAAATTTTAGACTCATTAGAATACTCTATATGACTGTTCAACCTGTTTGCTCCATAGCTACAGCTTGAGCAAATTCCCTGAAAGAAAGGCATACTGAAACCTCAGTTTCTCAATTCAGCACTGTAGGACCTAGAGAAACACAACTGGGTCACAAGGCAGAGCCTACATGAGTGTAGTCTTATTCCTGGGGCAGGTTAGCAATTGAGGGATATGAGTCCTTTTATCTCTCCTGTACATTTGTATTTGCCTCTTTTCTGTGTGTTTAAGCAAAAGGACTAGATTCTACAACCATGAGAAAAATTAACCTCTTTCTTTATAAACTGCTTTAGTCTGGGGTATCTTTTAAACAACAGAAGATGACTCAGGCTTCAACCTTGATGCTTCTTAGGGTTCCCTCATTATAACAGTTATTTTGGCCTCTTTGAACATTATACTCTAGGAGCCTAAACTGACATAAAACTATATTTTGACTATAAATATATTATAAATGCTTTTTAAAAAATACTTAGAAGCAAACTGGTTCATGCAGCCCTGCTTTGCTTCCTAGCTAATCTGCTGTCTGTGATTCCATCCTTGAAAACCTAATAGAGGTTCTTCGGCCATCACAAATCTTCTAGGCTGTTTGATAATCATATTTCTCAGTAGGAGAATAATCCCATGAATTATTTTTAGCTTAGTTCATGTAAATACGCCTGCTCAACATAGCTAATTGCCTCTATGTAAGCTGAGAAATCTATTCCTAACAGTTTTAGCAGACTAATGGAGACTTAGAATTCTAAAACCATCTACTTTTACATTTTTGCTAGAAATAACCCATTGTCGTGTTCAAACATCTTAAATCCCGATCCAAAAGGTTGGTAGCAATTACAGAGCTCCCAGTGTATAAGCTCAGACGCAGTGTCCGCAGGTCAGAAGGAAAGCAAGGAGAGAGGCGTGAAAGTCCTCCCTAGAACTCCTTCTCTGCCCATCCTTCCCACCATAGCCCCTAACATGGCAAGTCAGCTTGGACCCTCAATGTCATTTCCCTCACTCCAGAAAGTCAGCTGCTTTCTGTCTCCTTCGCCTACCTGCAAGGCCTTTCTAGAGGCACATGTTGTCCCTCAACAATGTTGTTTTGTTCTCGGCCTCTGACCCTACCTTCCTCTTGCTGTATTAAAGTGACTCCTAACAGGTATGTAAGCAGACGATAAGCACCAAATGCTATCGGAGGGAGTCTGTTGTACTGTGTGCTTGAAATCATAAAATCTTATCTTGGTTTTCTCACAGAGTGCCGTTATCTCTATTTTCCACACAGGGAAATAGATCCAGAAAGATTGAGTGACCCACCTCCTTCAAATTATCAAGCCTGGACTAGTGCTTACACACTCCAACTTCATTTGGCTTCCCAGTGAGTCCATGTGCCTGTCATTATAATAATCATTTCATTCAGGAATTATTTACTCTTCCTCCAGATCGTTAATAGAGACGTTAAACAAAACCAGACCTCATGCTGACCCTATAGTCAACACATTGCTGGGAGTCATTAGGATTTGTCGTCCAGCTGCTTCTCAGTCCATGTGACAGAGCACACAGCAAAGCCAATGCTAATTAAATTGGCAAATAAGATTTATTGAGATATTGTATCAAATGGATTGCAAAAATATAAATATGTGTGCTAAGGTACAGCCATTGTGCTCGGTAAGTTTTTAATTCTATTGAGAAAGCTATCAAGACTGTCTGGCACTATTTGTCTTTATAAATTTATTCCTTTGTAAGAGGGCTCTTTCAGCTCTTTGAGTCTATTATCTTCTCAGGGTTTCACCATTAAAAGTCATTCTGTTAGTTTTTGAAAAGAACTATTGCATAAAAGGAATTCAAACACCGATGCTTTATTCCACAATAGTTATTGATAATGCCATCAGCAATTAACCCTATTGAAGAGTACTGGACCAAAGAGAATCCTGGGGACAATGTTATGTATCTTGGGATCAGAATGAGAATTTCTAATTTTCTATTCTCATCCCTTGCTATAAGTAAAATGGTTTATGGGGCAAAATGTTGCCTATGTGAAGGCTCAGACTTGTGACTGTGCCCTCCAAACAGCACCTCCACTTCCATGTCTGACTTTCAGATCTATTTTCCTGGATTCTACCCCTTTGGATTTCCTTGTCTGTCCTAGAACTCCTGTGGCTAACTGCTGCATATGCAACTTTGTTGATACACCATGAAACTTTAGCTACAATTTTGTACCTGTTTAAGCCATAGGTTTTATACAATTCATTGAATTTCCTCTATCTTTAGTGCAACTTCAAAATGTCATAAAAGAGAAGGAAACTTCATTTAAGCAGAAGGCCAACTGGTGGCTCCAAAGCATATTTTATATGAATGGAAACTGGGACAGGTAGCAATTAAATTAACAACTACCATGTTTCCCTAACCACAACTGCATGTCTTTATGCCCAAGACATTCACAAGTAACAGATTTTAACATCAGCTTTACAGTTTCAGTCTACAGGGAGTAAACTACCAAACAAGTTTGCAAGTTTATTCTTGTAGCAGCTGATACCTTTAAAGTTATTGTTTATAGATGGCAACAAATGTGTATATCATGGCTACAAGAATAAATTTGCAAACTTGTTTGGCAGTTTATTCTGTGTAGCAGTAACACAGCTTTCTCTGAACTGATTCCTTTTAATTTGCACTATATAGCATCACTTTTAATAACTAATTGTTCAGGTTAAATATTCATGTAACTTTCTTAAATATAAACATAAGGTTGGCTTCTAGAACTTGATATCAAGACCTGATTCAACATGTAATTTATATTAAGAAACACGGTTGATTTAATATTTGTTTACAAGTTTCACAAGAGTATGATATAGAGGGTATTGTATAGCAGTTTCCTCCAAGCCTAAAACATTCCATTTCCCAAGGAAGCTCCCTAAGATATAAGGTAAACAACTCAGGATACCTTCAGGAAGTCCCCAAATCTGACCAGATTCATTCACTACATTCTTCCCTCAACTACAGAGTAAACAATAAAGACAGCTGAGGGTCACTCCCAGACAATCCAACCTGCAAAGAAGACTCTGAGACCCAGATCAGCTGCCTGGAAGAGGATTAGGCCAACTGAGGCACTTGGAAAGATGTCCTTTCAATCTGTTGGGTGCCTTCAGACTGTATAGTACATTCCAGGTTCCAAACTGACATTCATGCTGGGGTGGGCTTTGGTGGTACAGTTGTCATTCCTGTCAGGTAAGTAATCCTTCACCCATATTCCTATAAGAAACCTCAATAAGGGCTGGAGGGATAGCTCAGCAGTTAAGAGCACTGACTGTTCTTCCAAAGGTCCTGAGTTCAATTCCAGCAACCACATTATGGCTCACAACCATCTGTAATAGAATCTTATGGCCTCTTTGGGTGTGTCTGAAGACAATGACAGTATTGTGTACTTATATAAAACAAATAAATCAATCTTTAAAAAAAGAAAGAAAGAAGGAAGGAAGGAAACAAAGAACGAGAGAAACCTTAATAAAACTCATTGGTTTGCCAAATTGGACTTTGGTGATAGGCATACTTTGGCTTTCATGGCTTCATATTTGGGATAAGTAGACGTGTGTGTGTGTGTGTGTGTGTGTGTGTGTGTGTGCATGTGCATGTGTGTATATTGCACCTCTCCAGGAAAAAAATCTTATCAAGCAACAAGGGGAAGGTGGTTTACAGTTCATTTCCTTTTTTTTTTTTTTTTTTTTTTTTTTAGTGTAGTTGTCTATTTTTTGTTTGTTTTGTTTTCTTTTTTATTGGATATTTTATTTATTTACATTTCAGATGCCATCCCTTTTCCCCATTTCTCCTCCCTAGAACTCCCTATCCAATCACCCCTCCTCCTTTTTGCTTTTATACCATTTTAATTACATGCATGTATTAAGGTCAGTGACTATTTACAGTTCATTTCTATAAAGAATGTCTTACTAAATAACAGGTGATAGCATTGGAAGTATTTCCTAAGCTTGCTGTGAGCTAAGAATAACATAGGCACATCTTATACCCATACAACAATAAATATGCAAGGCAAAGATTATCAGAATCCCTATTTCAGAGATAAGGCATAGAACTGTTAAGCTTGTTAGCTAAAATCCATAAGCAGGAAGCAGGATTTGGACACAAGAAGTCTTATGCAGAGCTCTGGGCTTGAATTTATACCACCAAACAATAGAAGTGTAGAACTGGGCTCCCAAACTTAAGTTCTTAAGTCATCTGAAAAGCTTACAGATCACAGAATGCTGGGCCTCACATTGCTCTGAAAGTATCCAGTAGAATGTTTACTTATCAATAAAAGCACAATGCATTTAAAATACACATGGGGGTGGCTTTCTAGTATGTTTTCCCATGCTGTCCTGATGGGGATGCTTAGGGATCACACTTTGAGAACTTCAAGTGTAGATGGCTCTTTAAAACAGGAAAAAAACAGAGATGCTACAGGGATTTTAGAATTCAAGGTACCCATGTAGGACTGGAAAGAGAGAAAGGATGAATTTGGTACTAACCCACAGAGTGATCTCCAAGAATCAGGGAGACAGGTTGAACCTCAAGAAAGCTAACAATGCAGAAGAGAGAAGCAAGTGGAAACCTGCAAAGAAGGAACTTCACAAAGGAATGTGTGACATCACGGTGACCTCTACTTAGAAAGGAAACACTGGGGAAATTCATGACCTTCCTAAATCACGTGACACAGTACAGCAGATACTAATAGAGAAAATCTTGTCTGCCAGGCAAGAGACTGCATTCAGCCTCAACTACTGGTGTTGAGTCACTTCAGAGATTTCGGTATTGGTCTCCTACCTTCATTTTATACTCTGCCTCATCTCTGGAGCTCTTTCTTGCTTCTTTCTTATTCTAAACAAGTAATACTTAATGTTCCTTTCTGACTTGGTTTTGAATTTTTACATGACACTGCAGTTAAATTTTTAGTTTTTCCTTTAGCAGCAAGGAGAGAAGACTGGCTAGTGTTTCTTAGTTCTTGGGCCCGTGAAAGCTGTGTCAATACAGTCAATAGAAGAAATTGAGTGCACAAGCTTGTTTTCTTAGTTATAATTGATGGAGTCCTCTTGGGACCATGTTTCATTTACTCTCAAATTAACATGGCACACAATGTCTCACGTCTCCCATTTCTTTTCATTAAAGAGTCAAGATACTTTTCAAATCAAGAGATGGAGACGCATTAAATTCTATGTCTGGGTCTCACAGAAATTAACAGGGACACATTCAGGCTAAGGCACCAAACAAAAGAACATTAGGGAGCTTTGGTAATCGTGACAGAGGTACTCTTCTCACCTAAGGTGGAGACTGTAACCTTTCAATTTCCATTCCTGCTCAACTCTAATGGAAACCCACAAAGCGTGTGACAATGGGGCTTGAGACTGTCTTAATTTCTCAACATTAGCAACTGATTTTCAGCATTCTCTTTGACTAGTAGGATATACTTAGGCAGGTTTAGTGGAACTATGGCCAATTTTACAATGTTTTCTACAATATATAAAATTTATAGTATTTTATAGCCTCAATTTTGTATATATATATGTGTGTATGTGTGTGTGTGTGTGTAATTTTATCTATTTTAGAGCACCATATATGTTAATTCAAGCAATACAAAATAATTAAATTAAAGTGATTAGCATTTCTATCATGTTAAATATTTTTTAAATGATAAAGGAGTTAAGAAGTAGTACTTAGGTACATAGGTTAGAATACATACTTGCTATCCACAAAGCCTTGATTCCACCTACATTATCAAACAATAAATACTATGATCCAAGGAAAAAAGTTGCTTTTGACAAATCTTGTGATACAGGACATCAGAAGCAGAAAGAATACATTGTTAGCCCTTCAAACAATCCTCTGAAATAAAGCTTCTCTAAGATTCTGCTACCAGCCTGAGACTACTAAAGACTATGCCATAGCTATGTGGAAGGTCCCTCTTACCCTTAAATGGAATGGCCTGGACCCAGTTCTCATATGGGGCTGAGGACTGATATGCATGTTTGATACCACAGAAGGCACAGCTAAATGGCTGCCAAAAAATTTAATGAAATAAAAAGATACCCCCACAAAGCCAGGCCAACTATAAATAAGATGAATAACAACTGACCTCCAGGGAAGAGAAATCTCCCTGAGAATTCCCCTCTTTTTCCTTTCCAGGTAAAATTGAAACACCTGTGATATCTGCTGATAGAAGCTCTAATCCTGATACTGGCTTCCAGACTTATACTACTCAGACCCTTAATGGGCCATTGACAAGGCCATCAAACAGCTAGAGATTGACATCACTAATCTGAAGAAATCCCTCGTTTCATTTCCCTGTCTGAAATGATCTCCCAAAATTGCAAAGGACTTTATTGGACTTGATTTACTCTTCTACAATAGAAAAGACTGTGTACAGCTCTTGACTGTATACAGCCCTTAAAGAACAATGTTGCTTTTACATAGACAAGACAGGGATGGTTAAAGAGAACATGAAAAAGGTCAGAGAAGGCCCGGAGAAAAGACGAAGAGAGAAAGAGAAAGATGAGAGCTGGTACAAGGACTGGTTTTCAACCTCTCCATGGTTGTCAACCCCACTTCCTCCCATCCTGGGACCATTAATTGGGTTATTTTTGCTGATTTCTTTTGGTCCTGGGCTTTAAATAGGCTGACTAACTTTGTGAAACAACAGATAGATAATTCGGTAGCAAAACCTATTCAGATACATTATCATAAATTAGCTATGGAGGACCACGAGACTCAAGATGAGGTTGTTACTTTATCCAGGGTGTTCCTCAAACCCATCTCCACCCAAGCTAAAAGAGGGGACTTCCACCCCTAGACCAAGCAGAGAGGGGCTACCCAGAACCCTCTCTGTCTGGTGATCTGAATTCTTGCTTAGGCTGGGAGGCTAAGCACTGCAAAGGAATATAAATAAAAGTTAAAAATATCTATCTGGGTTCCCTGAGGAACAAGCCTGACTGCATAGGGGTTGATGTCAAAAGTATCCCTCTCCAGACATCGGGATGGGTATGGCCCTCATGTCTCACTGGACAATGACAGGAGGACCGGAGCCATTACAAGGTTCCCTTCAATTATTGGAGGCCAGGCCTCTATCCCTGCCTTCGCAAGAATAGAATCTCCAAGGCCCTTCTATACTTAGAGAAGGGAGGAGATGTCAGGAGCAGCCCTACATATACACTAAAGGCCTAAAATCAGCCATAGGCCTAAAATCAGCAATAGGCCTGACATGCATGCATGCTAACACAATGTCCTGGGTCTCTGTGGAAAAACACTGAAACAGAAGGCTATAAGCTATTGTAAACAGGCAGCTTCTGTGGAAATTTACCAGTCTGAGTAGTCATAGGTCTTATAAATAGGCAGCCTCGGTGGACAGTACCAACTTAGATAAGGACAAGTGAATCATAGGCAGAATCATAGTGACCTGTCCCCTGAACCTACACCCAGCTGATACCCTGTTCTGAAAGGTATCTGTACTCCCCCTGAACACCTATGCTCCAGTGTCATTCTCTTCCCCTCATCCTGCCTTTTTGTGTTTATAACCTCTGTGTAAATAAGTAAATTACGATGTGATTTAAAATAAAATAAAATAAAATAAAATCTCTTAATCAAAAAAAAAAAAGATTCTGCTACCAGCAAAGGTTCTACCATTGCCCCCATTCCACACTCAACACACCCAACAGTAACTCACACACTCCTGTGCACACTCCTTCATTTTCATACACACATGGTCATGACTCCAGTAACATCTTGCCCATGTGCCTTCAACCTCTGATCAGACTAGCTACTCAGATTCCCATTGTTGTGTCAAAAATATGATGCAGGATTTAGAAACTAATGTCAACCTTTGGTTGATGGTTCAGGTCACTGCTGAACCCACTGTGTGGGTGATCCCTATAAAACTCTATCCCAAGATTTGTTAGTATTAGATAGCATGAGAGAGGAGAAAGACAAAAATTTTAAGAGAAAATGATCAGAAATGTCAAGGATCTAAAATAAACCCTAGTACAGCACTTCTCATCCTGTGGGTCATGACCTCCTTGGGTGTCAATTGACCCTTTCACAGAGGTTGTCTTAGACATCAGAAAACATATATTTACATTACAATTCATAACAGTAGCAAAATTACAGTTTTGAAGTAGCAATGAAAATAATTTTATGGTTGGGGGGGTCACCACAACATGAGGAACTGTATTAAAGGGTCACAGCATTAGGAAGGTTGAAAACCACTGACCTCTAACTAAAGGGGAGTAAACAACACTATCAGGACTATAAAGGAAAATATGCAGTAATGGAACAGGGCCACATCCTAGAGTACCTAGGACCTAGAAGAGTATAGCTATAAAGAAGGGAACCACAGAGTAAGTGAAGTGATGGGGGAGGGGCTATACTGAAGTCCAGTGCTCACTGTGCTGGAGACTATTTGCTTGTAGCTGGGCTTTTGTGGCCTCTTCCCACAGCTGACTCCCTTGGCTCTGTTCTATGACAGCATCTGGAAACACTTAGAATCTTTGCTTCTTCCTTAGACAAAGAAAGAAAGCCAACTGTAGCTAAAGTAAACCAACAAGTAAAACTTGAGGAATACTTAGATTTTTAAATTAATTCCTTCAGACTAACAAGTATAGACTAATGATATTCAACCCACTGCACTTGGTAGTCTGACAAGTATCACCCAGTTAAATGAAAGTTTCCCCTGGGCAAGCAGGAAGCCTCTCCCAGGAGCACAAGACCTCTCATGTGATGTGACCTAAAATGTGTTCTCACACCACCCAAAAGCTGAAGATCAAGTTTATCTACACTTGGATCCCAGTGATCGCTCATCGCAGCTTTTACTAATCAACAATTAATCAATAATATGCAAATAGATGAGATATCATTCAGCATGTACATTACCCTTCCAGTTTGTGCCATATGTTTCGTACCAAGGCAAAGAGCCTCCAGAGCCTTGACATTTGAGTTGATCCTTACAAGGAACAAAGAATATTCATTTTAACTGTAAAAACACCTTTTTCTGTCTCATACACCACAACCACTGCATGTGAGGGCATAACAATTCAATCAATAGTAATAAAGCCTGAAGTGTTTCATCCTGTGAACTATTTACATTTTATCTTACAATATGCTTGCCTGAAAAGATTGTATGAAGAGATTGCTTAAAATCAAAAAGAGAGCTATGAAGTTTTGGTCCAAGTTCATAAACCAGCGTGAACTACAACAGCAAGCTTGCAATTTTGATCAAGAGAGGGTATGGACCTGATAGAAACTAAAATGATGGCTATTTCCAAATGGAAAATCCTAAGCCAATATCTGAGCTAACTTGACAATAAAGAAGAAATATTTTAGCCTTAAAAGTGAGAAATTGGCACAGTACAATTCATACTAGGTTTGCTTCATTTTCTCCTTTCCATCCACACACAATCCTTCTCTTCGGAGTGAACTGTAAGGCTGCCCTTGGTCCATTTTGGATGATGTGGTGATTTGAACAAGAATGACTTCCATAAGCTCATATATTCAAATGCTTAGTCACCAGAGAATGGAACTGTTTTGAGAAGAACTAGAAGATGTAGCCTTCGCAGAGGAGGTTGTCACTGAGGTGAGCTTTGAGGTTTCAAAAGTCCATGCCAGGCCAATTATTCTCTGCCCACTGCCTGTGAATCAAGATGTAAAGCTCTCAGCAACTACTGTAGCACTATACCTGTCTGTTCCCTACCAGATGACCATGAACTAAAACTGTACTCAAGCCACAATTAAATTCTTTTATAAAAGTTGCCTTGGTCATAGTAACTCTTCACAGCAGTAGAACAATGACTACTACTGATGTTGAATCAGTCCTTGGTTTTTACATTTGGATCCAGGACCATAAAATGTCACAGTAATTTTGTGACATTTTACTACTCTTAGATTTCCAAAGAAGAGATACAAATGTCAACTGAGCACTCTAAAATACCAACATGTATATCAGTTGTTAATAGATCAATGGTAGGAACATCTGTCATCTCAGTTCTCATGAAATAAGTAACAACTTCACTAATAATACTGAATAAATAATAATTTTGTGATTAGCATATTACTATTGGCAGGCATAAAAATCATATATATAAATGTCTCTATATAGTATTCACTAGTATAATTCCTGATAAATTATTGTTCTGACTCATATTCACTGTTTTGTTGTAGTTTTTATATTACCAAAGTATATGCTACTAATCATATAAATAAAGTTAAATGGCCACTGTGTATATACAGCAACATGGTGACCACTTGTACTTCAATTAAAACCAGATCTCTGGATGTCTTTTATGCATCTGGTCCCCAGTCACATGAGGATAAATGGCAGCCTCTTTCTCTGTATCAGTGTAAGCATGTCTATTCTTAGACTATAAAATATGTGCCTTAGGTGTCAGAAACTGGATTGCTGGCTTGTCACAGCTGCAGCCTGCTGGGTTTACTTTGTGTGGTTTGTGAGCAGAGCATTCCTGCCTTCCTTCCCAGCTGTGCATTTGAGAATTGCTTTGAGGAAGGGGGCTCATACAGGCTTATCAATTCTCTTTGTGCTCCTTGTGGTCAACTGGAAGGATTAGAAAGAGGCAGACTCAGGGGAGAAGTTCAACAACTTAGGGAGAATTTGTTTTTTAAAATGTTGGGTAGAAGCTGGCTTAAGGAAAATCATCTCAAAATTCATGTTCGTATTTGTTCACTCACATTAACAACTTAGAGTATAATCACTTGGTGGACTCAGAGGTTATCCAGTTATGAAGAAGAGTATTTTCTAGTTTTGTTTTTCAAACAAAAAGTATAAACATTTCCATTTATAGAGTATAATTTAATTTAGATACAAACAGTATTCTTCTTAAAGATCACTGTTGTTAAAACCAATTCAAAATAAAATAGATAAAAAAAAATAAGACATGAATCTTCATTGAGTTACAAATGGGAAATGAATTTTTAAGTGCATGAATGCCCTGTGCCAAGTTTCTATCTCCTGACACCTTGAGAATTATTCTAATCCTACCCTAACTCAGGTCTGTGTACAAATTAGATGTCCTCATGAAAGATCCCAGTTCCTCCAGCTTTGATTCACTTTAATGATTGGACTTACTCATTTGTTCACTAAAGCTCTTATAATTAATGAATGGAAAATACAGTTCCTGCAAAATTTAAAATTATAAAATGCTTCCTAATTTTCCGTGGCTCTTTCCTACCATTTATGTCTATAAACCAGCTTACTCATCACTAACAGAGTAGTTGACATACAAAAGATCACTCTACCAATAACAAAAATATTATTTGGAGAAAATTTACTCTAACCCAGTCAACTCTATTCTCTGGTGACTGAGAGCTATTTGTGTTTGTTAAAATGCACAGTATATTACATACATATACCATGTAACCAGTATGGCTACAAAAAAAATTTCTAAAAGAAATATTTGCTTTTATTATTCCAGGAAGTGACACATCTTTAGTTTCTTGTTTGTTTGTTTGTTTTGGTTTGGTTTGGTTTGGTTTTGGTTTTGGTTTTGGTTTTGGAGACAGGGTTTCTCTGTATAACCCTGGCTGTCCTGGAACTCATTCTGTAGACCAGGCTGGCCTCGAACTCAGAAATCCGCCTGCCTCTGCCTCCCAAGTGCTGGGATTAAAGGCGTGCGCCACCACTGCCCAGCACATCTTTAGTTTCAAAGTGTTCTACTGAAGACCATTTTTGTCTTCCATTTAGAGAAAAACTGTGAATAAGTTCAAATACTTTGAACTTATTTTGAAATCTATGGTATAGTTAAAAAGTTTTCCTCTCCTTAACATTGGTGTTAGTTGTTGTGCAGAACGTTTCAGTGTATAAGAGGTGTAGTCTTATCGCAAGTATTTGGTAACCTGGCAACACCTTGCAGTAGTACCCACTCTGATATCTTGCAATCAATGCTAGTATATTTTAACTAGAACAGGGGTGTGTATTTTCTTGTGAGAAAACAGGAATTCGATGTCTGCAATCTCAATATTGTGGGCTACTTCCTTAGAGTCTTTTTTAAAATGATAAGATTTTTGAGAATTTCATATAATATATTTTATCATATCCTTCCTCACTCCAATTCTTCCCACCTTGCCCTATGCATCCAACTTCATGTTGTCTCAAAAAAAAGGAAGAAAAAATAAAGAAACAAAGAAAGAGACAAGATAAAAAGAAGAAAAAAAGCACACATAGTGAAGTCTGATTTGTGTTGACCAACTACTTCTTACTATAAGGTCTACCACAGAACATAGATAATATGCATCCCCATCATTTCATTGAGAAAACTTATTTTTCTTCTCTCAGCAGCAATAAATTTCAGATAGGTTCTTGGCCAGAGGTGAAATTTTGTACCCACCCCGCCTTCTCTAGATAGGTTTCTTATTTGATTCCATTTCTACAGAGATAGTATGCTGTCAGCACCAGGTCCTGTCACTGAGGTAGAAAGATTTTATGAACAGCAAAAGAGTCTTCTCAAATACTAATATATAAAATGCTTAGTGAAAATAGAATTCCATTTCACTTTACAGTAGAATATGCGATACCTGACCCAAACTTGAAATTGTTTTGCTACTTTGGTATTGAATAAGTTGAGTTCAATTTATTTGATCTTGCCAAATACAAGCTGACATCGAGGAGTGATTGCTATGAATAAACTCTGATTTTACAGGCTCTCTCATAAATGTGAGGTGGATTTGTCAGAGACTTTTATCCTCTTAGAGATCTTCATGGAGATCTTTTGTCTGTAAGTGCTTAAACAATTCTTGTATTTAAAAACTACAAAAGAAAGGGAGAGAGAGAGAGAGAGAGAGAGAGAGAGAGAGAGAGAGAGAGAGAGAGAGAGGAGAGAGAGGAGGAGGAGGAGGAGGAGGAGGAGGAGGAGGAGGAGGAGGAGAGGGAGGAGAGGAGGAGGGAGGGGAGGGGAGGGGAGGGGAGGGGAGGGAGAGGAGAGGAGAGGAGAGGAGAGGAGAGGAGAGGAGAGGAGAGGAGAGGAGAGGGGAGAAAAGGACAGAAAAGAAAAGGACAGAAAAGAAAGAGGGAAGGAAGGAAGAAAGGAAAGGAGTGAGGGAAGAGAAGAGAACTATAGGAAGTTACTCCATTTATCCTGACTCTAAAGACACCAATATGAGGATTAGACATTGGAACAATCTGTACGATTATAGGGTTTGGAGATGTGTTTGTCATTGCCTCTGTGTTTTCCAATGGATTACTTGTAACTGTGATAAAGAAACTGTCTATAATAGCTAAACAAAGGGGCAGTCATTTCGGTCTGTGTTTGAACTTCAAGCCCGCTGTGCAAATCAAACAAAATGGTATCCAGCTGCTTACTTACTCCAGCTATAAAAAAGCTTGATCTTGTGATTCTGTGTATATCTATAAACATATATAAACCAATGTAGCATGAGAAAATTGAGGTTCCATTGCATCATAACTGGGAAATGTAGGCCTGCCAAGTTAAGCTCAGAACCTTCTCCCCACCATCAACAGTACAGCAGTACCCTTCATTTCAATATTCATTGATGCTGGCCATTCATACTGTATTTGAGCATCCAGTAATGAATAACAGACAGGATTCCAAAGCTACAGAGAGCCATTCTTCCTAAGGATCCAGTGTACTCTACCCCATCCCTTCCCACTTTATGTATCTAATCTTCAGGTGCAAGGCTCAGGCACCTGGGAAAGCCTCAACATACAATGCACTATTTCCATGCCGTAGGATTCCACAAGTAGCACTTCATCTGAGTCACCTAAATCACTGGATTCATAGAAAGTCTGTGCAAATTTACAAATTTTCTCAGTAGAATTTATGAGAATACATCTGATCACATTTTTAAAAATACTCAGAAGGAAAATACAGAAAAATAAATGGTAAAAAATGATGTTTTCAACTTTGTTGAATATAAACCCTGGGCCTTAGGAATGAAAATAATATCTCAACCTTGTCTACTTTATCCTGAATGAAGATATACCATTAAGTTACAATCCCATAACATACCTACTTTTCCTATCCTAGCCTGATTTCTACTCTCCTGAATCTTAAACATACAAAAAGAATTCCTAGAATTTGCACCAGTTTCTGCACAGGAAGGGGACCTCTTTGTTGAAGCTATCTTAGCCAGTAGAACTGAGTCTAGTGTAAGCAGTTAGGCAAACTGCATAATGTTCAGTTGGTACATGGTTTCATACCCAGAAGTAAACAAACTCAGAGTTTGGGGTGTTGGCAGTATAGTCAACTTCTCCACACCAGATTCCAACACTTTAGATGATTCATGCTGGCTACAGACTTAAGGACATCGTTCTTTCTTTTCTCCTCTCTCTCCTCCCCATCCCCCACCTGCTTTCATTTTTTTTTATTGAATATTTTATTTACATTTCAGATGTGATCCCCTTTCCCCATTTTCCTCCCACCCAGGAACCCCATCCCATCTCCCCTCCTCCTACTTCTATGAGGGTGTGCCCCCACCCACCCTCCCACTCTCACCTCCCCACCCACAAATTCCCCCACACTGGATCATCCAGCCTTCACTAGATCAAGGATTTCCTCTCCCACCTATGCCCAACAATGCCATCCTTCTCTGTGTTCCACCATTTTTATGATGAAAAGGTAAGGCTGAAAATAAAGAACCAAAGTCATAAGAAAACATTAAGTATTGCTGAAAGGCAAGCAGCTACTGTCTGGTGCCCCAAAATGCACAAATCAGCTTCAGCCTTCTTTTGTTGATCTTGGATAACACTCTTTGGCATAATCAGTTTGGGATGGTTTCCTTTTCTAACCTTTTTAATCTCTGTGTGAAGAGAGAGAAGGAGATTGGCAGAACAGTCCTTCAAGGATCCTGAGTATGTCATCCATCCAAACACACTTATCTCTATGTGTTCCTCTAAACTGATAAAACACAAAGCCAGCTGACTGGTGACTAAACCATCAAGAATATGAGCACAGAAAATAAAGCACAACACCAGAGACAGTTTTAGGAACATGATATCATTATCCCACTAGAAGTAAACACTGTATTTATTCCATTTCTCTCGCATAGACTAAGACATCAATATAACTGAAATTTGCTGATTTTCTTAAAACCAATGATGCAGATTTCGGTATAGTCACACTTATTGATACACATGTATGTTGACTTAAGAAAACTAGTATTTTATTTCCGAAGATCTTAATTCTTCTTCCTCCCACCCAAGTCTCTACATCTTTCTCCTAATTAATTTTCTGTATGGATTCTGACATTCTTACTCTGATAAAAGAAGCAAAATTTTTTAAAAATCTATATATTTATAGACCTAAGTACATATAAATATATATTTTTTAACTGGGATTTACACTTATATTTTCTTCTGCTTCTGCAGAATTGCAACTCCTGCAATCACTTGATCTTGACTTAAAATTCAGTTGATTAGTTGTGAATTCCAGAGGTCTATGTACAAACACATGCACTCATACACATATACCACCTGAGAATCTTACACATTTCATAGCCTGAAGCATCATTCCTCAGCATATGAAATGAAAGAGCTAAGATAAGAAATCTACACACTCCAGGTATTTGAGATTTTGCTGCTGTTTTGTTGGTAGTGATTAGTTTCGGTTGAACTCCAGGTGCAGAGTTAAATTAATCACAATCAATCTGAAGTCTTGATCACCAGTGGTCTTGGCAAGGCTTCCCACACTTAGTATTTATTCCCATTTAGCTCCATTTCCCCTCCCCCACTTAGGTGGCTGTTATAAGGTGTTTAATGGTGGCTTTTATAAGTACATCTTAGAAGACATTTTCTATCAACATTACCCATCCTGTTTAATTTAAAAAACAAAAACAATCAAAACATCTATTCCTTTAGCTTTTAAAATTTCAAATTATATCTTGTGCTCCTTAAAAACAAAATAATTTTCCCTTAAATATTTTCACTGTTGGAAATGAGTTAACCACATGGTAGTGATGTCCAGTCCATTCACTTGAATTTCTCTCTCAGTCCCAGTTTTCTTCCTTCCCTTGCTCTCATTTATCTTTCAGTTCTTTTATCTTCCAGGATGTTGCCCAAACCCAATGAAAATTGCTCAAACTATTTACAGGAATGTTAATACATGGCTGGAGACAGGAAATTCCAAAATAAAATTTTCTTAACAAACTAGATTTATCATAACTTTTTATTTGCATATTCTTCCACAGCCACTCCAACGTGGTGTTGCTTATAGAAAAACACATGATGGCTTACTTGAAACTGTGCAAAATAATTGGGAAAGCAGAGGAAAATGCATGCTTCAAAAGGTCTTCATTCAAGTTAGCCTATTAACGTTCAGGAAAAAATGTATGGCTCTTAAAGATAATGACAGTGTTTGGTAGATCTTACATGACTCTAACTTTAGCAAGACCACTGGGGTTAAGGTAATCAAGTTTCACTATAAACTCATTCCATTTTCCCCACTAATTCATTAATATTCCTAATCTATGGATAAGAAATTCAAGACATAAGAGTGGTGATTACCCATGATTGAATGATTGTCAAGACTCTACCCAGCAGCTGATTGAGACAGACACAGATATTCACAGACAAACATTATACGGAGGTCAGGGACCCATATGGAAGAGTTAGGGAAAGGATTGAAGGACAAGAAGGGGACGACAACCCCATAGGAAGACCAACAGTGTCAATTAACCTGGACCCCTGAGAGCTCCCACTGACTGAGCCACCAACCAAAGAGCATACATGGGCTGGACCAAGGCCCCCCCCCCACATATGTAGCAGAGGGCTGCCTTGCCTAATCCTGTAAAGACTTAATTGACCATGGTGGCAGGGGAGGGGGGAGCACCCTCTCAGAGGAAAAGGGATGGAGGCATAGCAGAGAGGAACTCTGTAAGGGGGAACCAAGAAGGGGGGCAACATTTCAGATGTAAATGAGTAAATTAAGAATAAAAAAAACCTTCCCCTTTCACCCATCCCTTGGTACTTTTTGCTGGGGAAGACCCCTAGCTGGTCTGCACCCTTGAAGACACCATAGCCTGACCCATCCTAGAGGAACCACTACACTCAGAGTAGGTAAAAACCCTCCCCCCAGACCAGAAGCCCCAGAGCTGCAGCTGAGAGCCTGGATCACTCAGGACCCATCAAGCACAAAACCCCACCCTCTCAAATACCACTTCCCTTCTGCCCCTCTGCTTGGTCCTTGTTGCTGAGGCTAACTCCTAGCTGGGCTATCCCTGTGAAGATACCATATCCTGACTCATCCTAGAGGAACCACTGCACTCAGAGCAGTTGAGGAAGCTGGATTCCCAGAAGACCTAACACACCCAGGATCATAGGAATTCAGGATCCCAGAGCCAGTCTGAGTGGCAGGAGCTCTTCCACCCCGGAGCTCAGAATCACAGGATCACAGGATCACAGAGACAGCTGGACTCTGAGGAGTTCTGACACAAGCAACAAAACAGGAGAGACAGGTGCCAGTCAGAGACAGTGAGTGCAGGTAGCACTAGAGAAAACCAGATGGCAAAGGCAAACACAAGAACATAAGCAACAGAAACCAAGGTTACCTGGCATCATCAGAACCCAGTTCTCCCACCATAGCAAGTCCTGGACATCCCATCACATTGGAAAAACACAATTCAGATTTAAAATCACTCCTCATGATGATGATAGAGGACATTAAGAAGGACATAAATAACTCCCTTAAAGAAATACAGGAGAGCACAGGTAAACAGGTAGAAGCCCTTAAAGAGGCTTAAAAATCTCTTTAAAAGGATTGCAAGAAAACATAACCAAACAAGTGAAGGAATTAAACAAAATGATCCAGGGGCTACAAATGGAAGTGGAAACAATAAAGAAACCTTAAAGATAGACTACCCTGGAAATAGAAAACCTAGGAAAGAGATCAAGAGTTATAGATGCAAGTATCAACAACAAAATACAAGAGACAGAAGAAAGAATCTCAGGTGCAGAAGAAACCATGGAAAACATTGACACAACTGTCAAAGAAAATGCAAAATGCAAAAAGCTCCTAACCCAAAACATCCAGGAAATCTAGGACATAATGAGAAGACCACACCTAAGGATAATAGGTATAGATGAGAGTGAAGATTCCCAACTTAAAGGGCCAGTAAATATCTTCAACAAAATTATACAGGAAAACTTTCCTAACCTAAAAAAAGAGATGCCAGTGAACATACAAGAAGCCTACAGAACTCCAAATAGAGTAGACCAGAAAAAAATTCCTCCTGTCAAATAATAATCAAAACATCAAATGCACAAAACAAAGAAAAAATACTGAAAGCAGTAAGGGAAAAAGGTCAAGTAACATATAAAGGCAGGCCTATAAGAATTACACCAGACTTCTCACCAGAGACTATAAAAGCCAGAAGATCCTGGATTGATATCATACAGACCTTAAGAGAACACACATGCCAGCCCAGACTACTATACCCAGCAAAACTCTCAATTACTATAGATGGAGAAACCAAGATATCCCATGACAAAACCAAATTTACACAATATCTTCCCACAAATCCAGCACTACAAAGGATAATAGATGAAAACTCTAACACAAGGAGGGAAACTACAACCTACAAAAACCAAGAAAGTAATCTTCAAAAAAACCCAAAAGAAGATAGCTACACAAACATAATTCCAACTCTAATAACAAAAACACCAGGAAGCAACAATCATTTGTCCTTAATATCTCTTAACATCAATGGATTCAATTCCACCAATAAAAAGACGTAGACTAACAGAATAGATATGTAAACAGGACCCAGAATTTTGCTGCATATAGGAAATGCACCTAAGTGACAAAGACAGACACTACCTCAAAGTAAAAGGATGGAAAACAATTTTCCAAGCAAATGGTCCCAAGAAATAAGCTGGAGTAGCCATTCTAATATCAAATAAAATCGACTTTCAACCAAAAGTAATCAAAAAAGATAAGGAAGGACACTTCATACTCATCAAAGGAAAAATCTACCAAGATGAACTCTCAATTCTGAATATCTATGCTCCAAATGTAAGGGCACACACATTCATAAAAGAAACCTTACTAAAGCTCAAAGCACGAATTGCACCTCACACAATAATAGTGGGGGACTTTAACACCCCACTCTCAGAAATGGACAGATCATGAAAACATAAACTAAACAGAGACACAGTGAAAGTAATGGGAGTTATGAAACAAACGGATTTAGCAGATATCTATAAAACATTTCATCCTAAAACAAAAGAATATTCCTTTTTCTCAGCACCTCATGGTACCTTCTCCAAAATAGACCATATAATTGGTCACAAAACAGTCCTCAACAGATACTAAAAGATTGAAATAATCCCTTGCATTCTATCAGATCACCAAGGACTAAGGCTGGTTGTCAATAATAACAAAAAAAATGGAAAGCCCACATACACATGGAAACTGAATAATGCTCTACTCAATGATGACGTTGTCAAGGAAGAAATACAGAAAGAAATTAAAGACTTTTTAGAATTTAACGAAAATGAGGAAACATCATACCAGAACTTGTGGGACTCCATGAAAGCAGTGCTAAGAGGAAAATTCATAGCTCTAAGTGCCTACAAAAAGAAACTGGAGAGAGCATACACTAGCAGCTTGACAGCACACCTGAAAGCTCTAGAACAAAAAGAAGCAAATACACCCAAGAGAGTAGAAGGCAGAAAATAATCAAACTCTGGGCTGAAATCAACCAAGCAGAAGCAGAAAGAACTATACAAAATATCAACAAAACCAGGAGTTGGTTCTTTGAGAAAATCAACAAGATAGATAAACCCTTAGCCAGACTAACCAGAAGGAACAGAGACAGTATCCAAATTAATAAAATCAGAACTGAAAAGGGAAACATAACAACAGAAACTGAGGAAATTCAAAAAAATCATCAGATCCTACTACAAAAGTCTATACTCAACAAAACTGGAAAATCTGGATGAAATGGACAACTTCCTAGACAGACACCAAGTACCAAAGTTAAATCAGGAGCAGATAAACCATCTAAACAGTCCCATAACCCCTAAAGAATTAGCAGCAGTCATTAAAAGTCTCCCCACCAAAAAAAGCCCAGGACCAGATGGTTTTAGTGCAGAATTTGATCAGACGTTCAAGGAAGACCTAATACTAATTCTCTTCAAACTATTTCACAAAATAGAAACAGAAGGAACACTACCCATTTCATTCTATGAATCCACAATCACGCTGATACCTAAACCTCACAAATACCCAACAAAGAAAGAGAACTTCAGACCAATCTCTCTTAAGAATATCGATGCAAAAATACTCAATAAAATTCTCCCAAACCAAATCCAAGAACACATCAAAACAATCATCCATCATGATCAAGTGGGCTTTATCCCAGGAATGCAGGAATGGTTCATTATTTATAAATCCATCAATGTAATCCACTATATAAACAAACTCAAAGAAAAAAATGACATGATCATATCACTAGATGCTGAGAAAGCATTTGACAAAATTCAACATCCCTTCATGGTAAAAGTCTTGGAAAGATCAGGAATTTAAGAACCATACCTAAACATAGCAAACCAGTAGCCAACATCAAACTAAATGGAAACTTGAAGCAATCCCACTAAAATCAGGGACTAGACAAGGCTGCCCACTCTCTCCCTACCTATTCAATATAGTACGGGAAGTCCTAGCCAGAGCAATTAGACAGATCAAAAGGATACAAATTGGAAAGGAAGAAGTCAAAATACCACTATTTGCAGATGATATGATAGTATACTTAAGTGACCCCAAAACTTCTACCAGAGAACTTCTAAACCTGAGAAACAACTTCAGCAAAGTGGCTGGATATAAAATCAACTCAAACAAATCATTAGCTTTCCTCTACTCAAAGGATAAACAGGCTGAGAAAGAAATTAGGGAAATGACACCCTTCACAATACTCACAAATAATATAAAATACCTTAGTGTGAATCTAACCAAGCAAGTAAAGATTTGTATCACAAGAACTTCAAGTCTCATAATTTATATATTTTTGTTGGGTTTACACTTGATTTCACTATTTCAATATTATTTGCTTTGTGAAGGACATTATTGTGGTTCTGAATTTTTTTAAACATAACTCAAAAAGTATTGCTTGTTTGAAGGCTCTATAGAATTCTTGTATAAGTATATCTGACCCTTGGTATTTTGCTTGTTTGTTTCTTTTCATTTTATTCTGTTTGAATGCTTTTTAAATTTTTTTGATTTGCTGAAAAAAAAATTAAAAATAAAAATTAAAAAAAAAAAGAACTTCAAGTCTCTGAAGAAAGAAACTGAAGAAGCTCTCAGAAGATGGAAAGATCTCCTATGTTCATGGATTGGCAGGATTAATATAGTAAAAATGGCCATCTTGCCAAAAGCAATCTACAGATTCAATGCAATCCCCATCAAAATTCCAACTCAATTCTTCACAGAGACAGAAAGATCAATTTGCAAATTCATTTGGAATAACAAAAAACCCAGGATAGCAAAAATTCTCAACAATAAAAGAACTTCTGGGAGAATCACAATCTCTGACCTTAAGCTGCACTAAAGAGCAATAGTGATATAAAAAAAAAAAAAAAACCTGCATGGTATTATTAGTAGAGACAGGAAGGTAGATCAATGGAATAGAATTCAGGACCTAGAAATTAACCCACATACCTATAGTCACTTGATCTTTGACAAAGGAGTTAAAACCTTCCAGTGAAAAAAGGACAGCATTTTCAACAAATGGTGCTGGTTCAACTGGAGGTCAGCATATAGAAGAATGCAAATTGATTCATTCTTATCTCCTTGTACAAAGCTCAAGTCCAAGTAGATAAAGGACCTTCACATAAAACCAGATACAATGAAACTAATAGAAGAGAAGGTGAGGAAGAGCCTCAAATACTTGGGCACAGGGGAAAAGTTCCTGAACAGAACACCAATGGCTTATGCTCTAAGAGCAAAAATTGACAAATGGAACCTCATAAAATTGCAAAGCTTATTTAAAGCAAAGGACATTGTCAATAGGATAAAATGGCAACCAACAGATTGGGAAAAAATCTTTACCAATTCTACATCTGATAGAGGGCTAATATCCAATATATACAAAGAACTCAAGAAATTAGACTCCAGACAACCAAATAATCCTGTTAAAAATGGGGTACAGAGCTAAACAAAGAATTCTCATCTAAAGAAACTCGAATGGTCTAGAAGCACCTAAAGAAACGTTCAACATCCTTAGTCATCAGGGAAATGCAAATCAAAACAACCCTGAGATTCCACCTCACAACAATCAGAATAGCTAAGATTCAAAACTCAGGTGATAGCAGGTGCTGGCAAAGATGTGGAGAAAGAGGAACAGTCCTCCATTGTTGGTGTGATTGCAAGCTGATACAACTACTCTGGAAATCTGTCTGCCAGTTCCCAAGAAAATAGGACATAGCATTACCTGAGGACCCAGCTATACCACTCCTGGGCATATACTCAGAAGATGCTCCAACATATATCAAGGACTCATGCTCCACTATGTTCATAGCAGCCTTATTTACAGTAGCCAGAAGTTGGAAAGAACACAGATGTCCTTCAACAGAGGAATAGATACAGAAAATGTGGTACATTTACACAACGAATTATTATTCAGCTATTAAAAACAATGAATTCATGAGATTCTTAGGCAAATGGATGGAACTAGAAAATATCATCCTGTGTGAGGTAACCCAATCACAAAAGAACACACATGGTATTCACTCACTGATAAGTGGATATTAGCCCAAAAGCTCACAACACCCAAGATATAATTCACAGACCACATGAAGCTCATGAAGAAGGAAGGCCAAAGTGTGGGTGCTTCAGTTCTTCTTAGAAGGAGTAACAAAATACTCCTTCTTAAGAGTATTTTAGGAGGTAGGAGTGGGTGGGGTGGGTGGGTGTGGGTACATCCTCATAGAAGCACGAGGAGGAATGATGGGATAGGTGTTTCTTGGTGGAGGGGGTAATGGGGAAAGGGGTAACATCTTAGGAAATATGGAGACAAAGTGTGGGACAGAAACTGAAGGAGGGGTCATCTGGAGACTGCTCCACCTGGATATCCATCCCTTGTGTAGTCACCAAAGGCAGACACTGATGTGGATGCCAGGAAGTGCATGTTGACAGGAGCCTGATATAGCTGTCTCCTTAGGGGACTGCTAGATCCTGACATATACAGAATCGAATGCTGACAGCTAACCATTGAACTGATCATGGGGTTCCCAATGGAGGAGTTAGAACACTGAAGGTGCTGAAGGGGTTTGTGGCCCCATGGGGAGAGCAACAATACCAACCAACCAAAGTTCCCAGGGTATAAACCACCAGCCTGGGAACACATAGGGAGGGATCCATGGCTCTAGCTGTATATGTAGGGGAGGATGGCCTTGTCGGGCATAGGTGGGAGAGGAGGGCCTTGTTCCCTGAAGACTGGATGCCCCAGTGTGGGGGAATTTGAGGGCAGGGAGGTGGGAGTGGGTGGGTGGGTGGGTAGGTGGGGGCACATCCTCATAGAAGTAGGATGTGGGATGGGATGGGGGATTCTTGGGGGGGATAGGGAAAGGGGATAACATCTGAAATGTAAATGAAATATCCATTAAAAACTTAATTTCAAAAAAATAAAAAGTGTAGCCCTGTTGGAGTAGGTGTGTCTCTGTGTGTGTGGGCTTTAAGACCCTAATCCTTGCTGCCTGGAAGCCAGTACTCTGCTAGCAGCTTTCAGATGAAGATGTAGATCTCTCAGCTCTTCCAGCACTGTTCTTGCCTAGATGCTGCCATGTTCCTGCCTTGATGATAATGGACTGAACCTGTAAGACAGCCCTAATTAAATGTTGTCCTTATAATAGTTGCCTTGGTCATGGTGTCTGTTCACATCAGTAAAACCCTAACTAAGACAACAGGTAATAATGAATGTCTGAGGACATTGACTTAGAGGAAACCCAGAATTCAAAGAACTGAGCAAACTATAGAGACCTATGAAAAGTTTCTGAGATCCTCCTATAGAGCATGTCTCTCCCTCCTGAGAAGAGAGTTGGTGTAAGACATCTGGGAATCAAGGACATAGTGCCCAGGGCCCAAGTGAACAGCCACCACCTGAGAGTTACTATATGGGCAATACTGAGAGATGGATAGGAGAGCAAAAGATAGGAAAGAGGGAGAGAGAAGGAAGATCTGAGAAGGGAGGAAAGGAAGGATAGAGGGAGGAAATATTGAGATAGCCTCAATGCCTGATGGCCATACATAAGATTGAAAGGACCTGTGTTACCTTGAACTGGTGTGCTGGATAATTTTAACTGTCAATTTTATAGTGTCTTGAATCACTTGGGAAGAAAATTTCAACTGAGGAACTGTCTAGATATGTGTGCTGGGAGTGGGGATTGGGGGTAGGATGGGATCTTGATTGTTGATATAGGGAGACCCAACCCAAAGTGAACAATACCCTTCCCTCGTTTGAAGTCGTGGACCGTGTGAGAGCAGGGAAAGCTAGTTGAGTGTGTAACAAACAACCAAGCACCCAGACGTTTATTCTTCCTCTGGTCTTGACTGTGATCAGAGTAGGCTTTATGTTCCTACTCTGAGTCCTCCATAGTAATGGGCTCACCTGAAACAAAAAAATCAAATAAACCCTTTCTTCCCAAAAAATAAAAAATAAAAAGACTGTGTTTTATAAACAATGTAAGTGGGGGTGAATATGGAAAAACATGCAATTAATGTATTAGCATTCCTTTAAATAATTGCTATGAACCCAAAATTGAAACTTATAATGGCTATTCTTGATCGTCAACTTGACTACATCTGGAATTAACAACTGAAACCCAAATGGCTAGGCATACCTATGACAGATTTTTTTTTCCTTAATTAAATCATTTTAAGTGAGAAGAACCACTTCTAATCTGGATCTTTAAGATATGAAGAGCCACCTATAATGTGGGCCATACCTCCTGGTGGCAGCCTATATAAAAGACATGGAAGAAGGAAGCTTGTTCCCTTTTCCTGCTTGCTGTCACTCTAGCTGACAAAGCCATCCATGTTTCATAACATTAGAGCCAACTCCTTTGGGATTCTGGCATATACTGAAAACCAGCTGAGACACCCAGCCTTTTGACCTGAACAACTATTGAATTATTGGACCTTCTACTGATAGACAGCTATTGTTGGACTAACTGGACCACAGCCTATAATGATACATTTATTATATTATGTTTATTATTAAATATATATTATAAATATATTAAGTAATTATATTTATACAATTACATATTATATAGTAATAATATCCATTGTAATAAACCTCATATGTATAAGTATATTTATATGTTCATTCTATAAGTTTTATTCCTCTAGAGAACCCTAACTAATCAGGACCCTTTTGTTTTACTACAGTTACAACTGTTTCTACTGCAAGCTATGCATCTTATTAGTGAGCCACATACTGGACTCAATATTTAGATCAAATGTAAAATGTTAGTACATATTCGTCATCATAATTGTCCACAATGACTAAATTTTAGTATCCAGTTCCCAATATTATAGATATAAAATATGATCCAGAATTTGCCTCTAATTTGAAAATAGACTCTCGAAGATACACATAACAGTCTGTTTGATCCACTATGTGAAAAAGCTGTTCAGTGAAGTTCACAGAATCAAGAAAGTGCTATTTGGAAGATACTTGCTAGAAGTTTAAATGGGCACACTAGAAATGAACACTAACCTAATGAAGCCATAATTTGGATACTTAGGCCATTTAATGCCATGAATCAATATTTGCAAGGTTATAAAAACATCATAACAAAATAAACACAATATAGAAACAAATACTGGTCCAGATACTCTCAAAGGTCATCTCTGGGTCACCCATGTGCTGGAGCAGTAGCTTATGGTTTGCTTCCTGCTGCCCTGAGGTACACATTAACTTCAAATGAAACAAATTTCTGAGATCCCTCAGGAATGAGTTTAAGCAATTTCCCGTCTTTCTTCAGTTGCAGTATGTTGACATTAATTAATACCTAATTCCTGAAGTGTGTTCAGGTTGCAACAACAGACAGAAAGGCAGGATTTTGGAGTAGATTGGGCACAGGGTCTCCTGGCACAGTTTCAGGGGATAGGGTACCTCCCACCTGCTGTTCTGAGGATCAGGTCTTCTTCAGGCCAGTTCAGACTCCTGATTAGGCCCAAAGACTTTAACAGAGACCAGGAAATGTTTCTACTAAACAATACAATAAGCACTTGATTTAAAACTGAAACAGCCTGAGTAACTAACCAAAATCTATGTAGAAGAAACTGGTTTAATGAGCACACATGAAGACTGAGCAAGTACACAAAACAGTTACATTCTAGGATCTGAAATTGATACTTTAAATTTACATATTTCTTCATGTATCCATGTTCTCATATCTGACCAACATCAACTACGTTTAAGTGAAAATTAGCTTTGTAAAAAATGAAAATCATCATATTAATTAGGCCATGCTTAGAAAGAAAGTGTGGGAGACAAAAGAGTACTTCCATCCAATATGGGAATCGTTTCCTTGGTCAAAGAGCTACGAGCTTCTGTGGTGTTTCTGAATGCCACCAAAAATGTGGAATTTGATTTGCTATTAACCAGGTATTATGTTAAAACCTTATTTTATAAAACATTTCATTTTAGTAAAATTGAGATAGACAGTAAACAAATCAACAGCAAATGCAGAGGGAAGATAATAAAAACTGTGCTTTAGAAAAAGTAAACAGTGGGTATTTATTACTTGAGCCCCTCCCAACTTTTAGAGTTCTTTCTCACCTCTCTTCAATAAACCTATATTCTCTCTGCTCAAAGGAGACAAAGGTGATCAGTGAGAATCCTGAAATAATAAAAATATATGCAGGAACCCAATCAGAAAAACAATATAGGTGTATAGGCTGCCACATTTATGAACATTAAAGATACAAGTACACAAAATAACAATACACATATTTTAGGAATACATACAAACACAAAGATACATGATAAACACATCTAGGTGATTTTTGTTGAGAAGAAAATTGTCAAGGTAAATGAGGCTGGGACATGCTTTATAAACAAACAGGAGAAGAGCTTTTTCAAGACTAGAAGTAATAGGCTGTGAGCTGGGGAATGTAGCTAGCTTAGTTCTGCATCTCAGTTTTAATAATGCATCAATATTGTGAGATCTGGGTAAAAGACAGGTGCTATGTGTTCTTTTATATGTAGATGTTAGTCTTTGACCCTTTGGTAGGCATGCTATTATATGAATAACCAAAGAGATAAGGTATAGAGTAAGAAACTGGGGTAGGAGGATCTCCCAAGGAAAGGTAAATTGAATATATAGTTATAAAGAAACCGGTGACTGGAGAGGGAGAGTCAAATGAACAGCAGGAGAGAAGAGAGATGTAAGGGAAGGAAAGTGGAAAGGGACAGCTAATACCAAAGGCCATTTGAGGTGTATCCTATGGAAATCTAATACAGTAGAATGTTTTTATATGAAAGAAATATACATGAGATTGTCAAAAACTGCAACAGATAAAGGCCCCAACTAGTTACCTCACACCAGCAAATGAAATATCCAGTGGTAAGAACAGATTACATCTAATTGAGTTGTTGGCCAAAGAGGCTGCATGGAAACCCTTAAACAACTCAGGGTATTGCCAAAAAGGAAAAATTAGTCTCTCTCTCATTGAGTATACAAAACACACTTAAGGGTAGACTCCACGCCCAGCAGTAGATAACCAACACAAAATAAAGTGTAGTTTTGTAAGGTTATTTTTGGTTGGTTGTTTGGTTGTTTCATATTTCTTTGGTTGAGTTATTCTTTTTCTTTTAACCTTATGGGTCTTTTACTTATATATGATGGTTTCCAATTTTAAGTTTTATAAGGTTGTTTGTTTGATTGGCTGATTGGTGTGTGTATGTGTGTGCAAGTATCTATGTGTGTGTTTGTACCTGTATGTACGTCCTTGTTTGTACATGTCTGTGTGTGTGTGTATCTGTGTGTCTTTGTATTTGTGTGTGTATGTATGCATGTCTGTGTGTCTTCTTATTTGTATGTGTGTATGTCTGTGTGTGTGCATGTCTGTGTGTGTCTGTGTATGTTCATATTTGTATGTGTTTATGCATGTGTCTGCATACACATCTATACCTGTGTGTATATGTGCTTGTGTGTATATATGTGTGTCTGTATGTGTGTGTGCATATGTCTGTGTGTCCATGTCTGCATATGTGTGTGCATGTGTGTACATGTATATATTCATGTATGTATGCGTGTATCTGTTTGTGTATGCCTGTGCATATGTGTGAGTGTTTGCATATGTCTAAATTTCTCATGCTCTTAGTGTCTTTTTTTTCTTTATTTGTTTAGTTTTTTTCTTTTCTTTCACTCTTGATTTTTTATGTACCTAATTTGTTTTCTTAAGAGAATGAAAACTTTGAGTTGGAAGGGTAGGGATATGAAATGGTCTGGGAGGTGATGAAGGAGGAAAAAACATGATCAGAATATATTGTATGAAACAAATTTATTTTCAAGATAAAAGAAAAAAGCAATTTTGAGTGTTTTTTTTTTCTTTTGGTTGGTTGTTTTTTTGTTTGGTTGGTTTTGATGTTTGTTTGTTTGTTTGTTTGTTTTGGTAACAGGGTTTCTCTGGGTAGCCTGGCAATCCTGGAGCTCCCTATGTACACCAGACTGTCCTCAAACTCAGAACTCCACCTGCCTCTGCCTCTGCCTCTGGCCCTGGCCCTGGCCCTGGCCCTGCCCTGACCCTGATCCTGACCCTGATCCTGACCCTGACCCTGATCCACCATCTAGCAAAAAAAAAAAAAATAACATATATATATATATATATATATATATATATATATATACACACACACACACACACACACACACACACACACACACACAAACAGGGGACTGTGGTGTGTATCCTTCCTAATCAGGAATAAGGAGAAGAAAGCTGCTGAAGGGAAGATGAGCAACAATGATTTCTGGCCTTTCCTTTAGCTTCTTGGTTCATCACCATCTATTAAGCAAACATCAATGTGAGACTTTTGGTTTCTTTAAAAAACCAGTTATGTTATGTGAATATGCTTTTTTTTTAATCCTAGATATGGAATAAAAGGCTATTTTGTGCAGGTGACTATGCTTTGTCTCATGAATTATGAGGGGCATGTTTTTGGCCCAGTTACAGATAGTTTACATTTGAAATCATGGGAACTTTACAGAGGGTATAAAATCCCTTGGAGTTTTTTCCAATTTTAATTTAAAATGGACTTTTAAAATATAATATATTCTGATTATGATTCCCCTCCCCCTGCTCCTCCTTTTCTTTCCTCTCATCCAGATCCACACTCTGTCTCTCCTTAGAAAACAAACAGGCATTTAAGGAAATATTAATAAAATAATATAACATATAATAAAACAAAAGTAAACAATTGAATATGACAAAACCACCAAACAAGAAAACAAGCCAAAGAAAAAGGACAAGAAACACATATAGATTCAGGGACACACAAATTCACACACATAGGGATCCCACGAATACACAAAAGCAGAAGCCATAATATATATGCAGAGGATCTATAAGATAAGGAAAAAGATGTCCTGAATTGACATTATGAGAGCAAGAACCTCCAAAGATGCTATTTTCTTCTGGCCATCTACTGCTGGGCACTAGGTCTACACTTAAGGCTGGTTTGTGTCCACAGTGAGACTTCCTTGGAGAACGCTAATTTTTAATTTACAAGTGGCTATCAATAGAAGATAGCTTCTAGGTCAAGTATGGTGGGGAGAGTCCACTTTTTTTCAGCCTTAGGACTCTAGTACAGACGTGTGCAGGCCCTATACATTCTACCACAGTCTCTGTGAGTTCATATGTAGGCCTGACCTATTATGTTTAGAAGACCTTATGAATGGAAACCTGAGGGTTTTTTTCAGAACGTTAGTTGTGTCTGATGGTGTTTTGCTGGGCAAACACATGAAGAAGTGTTTCCCTGAAGTGGACAGAGGTGAAAGGATATTTTACTAAGGCAGGTTTGTGAAGGACCATGTCACTGAAACAGACACAGGTGAAAGTATGTTCTGCTAATGCAAACTCGTGAAAAGACAAGTGATGAAGGATTCTTTGCTAACAATGCATATGTATTGGTCCACCATACATTGTGTAGTTAAGCTCTATTTTTCAGGACTCCACAGAAAGAAATGCACTAAAAAACTTCTGGTGATGTACTACAACTTCTTGCCATTTCTGCAGACTCAGGCAGATTGGCAGAGAGATGTCAGGTGAGACAGATTCATGTGCTGAGGCAAAACCCGTGGAAGACACATGATATTTGGAGGAACTATAAATAGTACTCAACAGGCAAAGAGATGGGCTTGCTTGTAGAACTAGCTGTACAACACTTCTTGGCCATGTGTCTTCACTGATCTCCACTTCACTGAGAGGCACAGCTGAGAACTTCTCCTGGCATCCCTGATGATCCTAATTCCTCCTGCTTACTAGTGCTGATTCAGCTGAGGCCTGACTGTCTCTGTTCAGCTGAGACTGGTCGTACTACCGCTGCTGATTCATGCTTACTATCCTGACTCTACCAAACTGGACTACTGCCACTGCTGACCTGTGAAATGAACTGTTCATTTCCTGACAATGCAGATGGGATTTACTCCAAAGAACCATTTCTAAACAGGTATCCTTTCTTTTCCACTTCTTCTGGTGGAAGGTGGACTAGAAGAGAGGTTGAAGTGTTTAAGAACCATCATTAGAAGTGGGCTTTGAAAAAATTAATGTTGCAATGTTGATTCCTTAGTGTCCTCCACTGTCTTTGGCTCTTATACTCTTTCTGCCTCCTCTTCTGCAGAGTTGCCTGAGCCCTTAAGGAAAGAGATTTGATGGAGACATCCCTTTGGGGGCTGAGTGTTCCAAGGTCTCTCACTCTCTGCATACTGTCTAACTTTGGGTCTCTATATTTGTTCCTATTTGGTGCAGGAGGAAGCTTCTCTGATGATGGCTGAGCAAGGCACTGATCTATGAGTAAGAGAATGTCATTAGGAGTCATTTTATTCTACATTAATTTAGAAAACATTTGGTTTTCTCATAGTTTTCTAGCATATCTATAGTCTCAAAGTTTCAACCTCCCAAGAAGCATTATGAGTTCCATTTCATGGAGTGGGCCTTAAATCAAATATTGGTTGGTTACTTCCACGAACTTTATGGTATTGTACCACCACATCTTGTGTACAGGTTACCAGTGTAGGTCAAGGGTTCCAGGGTTCGTAGCTGGGTTGGTGTTACCTTTCTCCTTTGGTAGCATGCAGAGTAACTTACAGTTTATGAACATTAGTTCATAGGAGTGAAGGTTCTGTGTAGGCACCAGCTCAAATTTCCATGTTCAATGAGTTATATAAGTCATCTTTAGCAATAGAGTTTTGTCATCAATTTGGAGAGAGCAACCAATAGCCTTGACAGCAGCCATGGTTGTTTAGAGATTCCCATGGGACGCCTTTGGCCAAGAACTCAATTAGATGCAACCCATTCCTGGCACTGGGAATATATTTGGTGATGAAAGCAGTCCAGTCCTCTAGAAGGGCAACCACTGCTCTTAACTACTGAGCAATATCTCGAGCCCTTTCCAAATGTTTTTAATAAAAACTTGTTTGAATGGCTGATTGATTTCAATTATTTATAGTGTGTGTGTGTGTGTGGGAGAGAGAGAGAGAGAAAGAGAGAGAGAGAGAGAGAGAGAAAGAATGTGTGTGAGAGACAGAGTGCATGATTGTGTGTGTGTGTTTGTCTGTATATCTGTCTGTTTGTATTGTCTGTGTATTCATGTGTTCCAGGAAACACCTGTAGAGGTCAGAACTTGTGGGAGTCAGATTTTTCCTTCCACCATGTGAGATCTAGAGATCAAACTAAGGTTGCCAAGTTTGGTGAAGTTTGTTTACCCACTGACCCATCTTGTCAGCCTTAATAAATATTTTTAATTGACTATATAATTAGGCTTTATAAAGATTTAAGAGAAGAAATCAATAGTGTAGATAAAACAATTTGTGAACACTGAATTGCATTGAAAGAGAAAGCTCTCAGCATTTTGTCCATTTATCCTAAGGTGACTTAGACTTTCTGAGAAGCAGTATACTGGGACCCTCTCACACTTTGTGTGGCTAAGTGAATCCATACAGCATCCTCACTATCATGCATCTCTTGCTCACGAGGAAGACACAAGTCTACAGATATTTGAAAAAGAAAGGAAGCAAGAAACAAAGAAACAAATAACCTGGATAGACCCTTCGAAACACTTCATTTGAAACTGACTGTGGAAAAGCAATTCCAATTTCATGTAATTAGAAGTTATTTTAATTGGTATGAACTACAGTCCAGGTTTCTTTGACAATGACAGATAATGGTCTTCTCTTTGCATTGGGTTGGAAACTGTAACGGCAAGCAACTTTTAAACCTAACGTGCTGGGTTTTCTCATCTCTGCAGCACTTTGCAAACTCCAATCACAGAATAACAATGCCAGGGAAATGCCATAATGGCGCCATAAACACAGAATCGACCGATAATGCTTTCAAAGAACTTAATGCTCCGTCATGATGAATCTATCCTCTTGAAAAGGCCAATTGCTTACACACTCCATACATCTGCTTAGTTTTCAATATTCAAGCTTTTTTCTGAGACAGTATTTCTGGCTGGAGGTCCCCATAGATATTGTATTCACAAACATTATGTTTTGGATCACAAAACCTAGGGGTGACTCCCTGAGAACAAGAGAGTTACCCCCACCCCTCCATGGCCAGGGAAGCTGGTAGATCTTCCGAACCTTCACTCTCTCTCATCTCCTCTAAATCTAATACTCCAATCTCATCCAAAGATCTATAGCAGACTACCTATTGCAGCCTGCCCTGCCCCTCTGCTCCCAGTCTTCTTAACAAAGCACAAAGACTGAAAATAAATTTTGAGGAGACTCAAAATTCAAAAGCTCCAGTTTCCTTGCCTCTAATCCTTAATGTTGCCCCAGTCCCAGGGGATGCCACACCCAGGCATAGCTGTTGGATGGAAGAAACCATCTGTGCAGTAAATGCATTGCCTGTGTCTGATAAAATAAATTAACTCTCAAAGATTAGAAGATTAGGGACTTGACGTTTCATTTCAGTAGTTTGCATTCTTCCATTTTTAAAGAGGTCTTGTAAAATATTCACATAATGTAAAAGATTGGTTTTAACTACCTCATTATGTAATTAAAACTACCTCATTATGTGACTAAAACACATCATAAAACATACATTGTAATTCCATTTTAATAAAATATACATGTATTCATATTATACATATATATACATACATGTGCACAAATAATCAAAATAAATTTTTTATTCAATAATGTTTCATTGGGTGGAAGGGATATTTATTCATTTCTGAATATCTACAGTGAGTATGTAATACTTTTATAGAAAAGCCATTTCAAATTTTTTAAATCATTCTAAAGCAAATGTTTCAGTAGGCATTAAATGGTGATTATTAACCCTCTCTAGCATTCCCATGTGTTTCCAAAGGAGCTTCAGGTGTTTCCAAATCAGCTCGGCCTATTGTACTAAGACAAATACATTTCAACAAATACGCTTTTCCATCACCAGGTGAAGGCAGGCAGGAACTAAGACACTCAAGGAGACTCAAAATTCAAAAGCTCAAATGTCCTTGCCTCTAACTTTCAGTGCTACCCGTGGGATACCACACCCAGGCATTGATGAAGGACTGAAGAAGCCATCTGTGCAGTAAATGCACTGCCTGTGTCTGGTGAGATGAAATAGTTGACAAAATCCATGCTTAAATAAATCAGGAAGACGGTAACTGAAGCACAGATGTTTACAATCTTCCAGCACAGTTGTATAAACATTATCTGTCAGGAAAACAATGCCTGCTGGACTGTCTCTCACATTCACGCAATCCAGTCAAAACTTTGAGACAGTTTGTTGAACATTTACTATGCATCAGATCTGTGCTTAACACGTTCATTTTCCCATTTAATCTTAAAAAAAAAAAAAAAAAAAAAAGCCTTACCAACAGGAGGCTATCATTTTATTTTATAGATTGAAAAAAAATTGTAGCTCAGAGACATCTAGTAACTAATGGATAGCTAGACACCAAACTGATAATACTCTCTTCCATGCTTATATTTCAAGCTTATCCATCCTCCTCTTCAAAACTGTAACCGCCACCAAACCTTCAGCTGCAAACAACCAGTAAAATTACCATAACGCTAAAACAAACAGGAGAAGAAATGTGTTCTAGAACACAAGCACATTTCATTAAGTCATCCTGTAATTGCCTTAAAAAGGTAAGAGATTCCAGTCTGAGCACTGAAGATAGCACTGTTTTTTAAAAGTAGACTGGAATGAAAGTTAGCAAAATGATAGAGCCCTAGTGGGGAATTAAAATTATTTTTCTTATTTAATAATTTAATGATGCAAAAGTACTATTTTAATTAGAATCACTAAAGAATACAAATAAACTATATTCCTTTTAGATAGTCTAGCATCTCACCCCACCTCCTCGAGAAACAGAAGTTCTATCTCAGTTGGTGTTTCTACTGAAGCCGTTACACCTAATCGTATATAACTGTCATTTTTACCAAGTTGTTTCTCACTGCAGATGCCTAAGGCCCCACTTTTTTCTTCTGCCTTGGCCTGTCATCTCTGACCTTTCAAGTCTCCCTGAAATCAAATTGCCAAACCCTGTTTTCTTTTAGCAGAACATCTCCTAATACTTCTAATGTGATTTAGACTGACAAGGCTGGGCTACAATTTTCAATAACATATCTGCAGATGAAAAGGTGACTGGCCAGGAGGGCACTCCAGTGGGTTTCCAATTGGAAATCCCAGGCTGCAGAGGGCCCTTCCCCATTACTGGGTGCTCCAGTGTCTGAGCAGATGGAAGTAAATTGGGCATAATATCGAATGATCTTAGAGTGCTCACTATGTGACAGGCGCCTTGCCAAGTGATTGTTAGGTCTTCACAGGTCTTACCTATTTGAGTTACACATCTATGTAATGTGGCATTTGATTTGATAAGTGGGCTTATTCCATGTCCTAAATAAATATTCAGAACTAAACTGGGACTTGATTCTAAGCTCTGACTCATTCTTTTATTAATGAGATCTTACTATGTGTTATGAATTGTACTTAGCACAAATCTTATGCTTATATGGAGTGACAATTTCTTGAAGTGGAAGGATGAAAATTAATATGGACTTTAGACTTACAAAGAAATGTGTAAAGTATTCACAGTCAAAGAATGGAAGTTGTTCTAACTGTCCTAAGTAAATTAATTTTTAAAATCTTGCAACAGGAGTCTGGGAGATGCCTCAGTTGTGTAAAGTGCTTGACATGAAAGCAGGAGGATCTGAGTTCAAATCCCCACCACACACCAGTTGAGCATGAGTGAGAGATTACTTTACAAGATCAGAAATGATTCAAAGACAGCTGCATCACCAACGCCTGCCTCAGCACAGGTGACAGCTCACAAAGCTGGGAACCTAAAGCAGACTGCACAGCCTGGAGGCAGCTCAACCGGTTGGAAAGTGTCCTTGCCAAGTGACTCTGTTGGTCTAAACCTCTCCCAAGAAACCAGTTTTGGTCTCAGAGTCTTCTCTGCAGCCTAGCTTGTCTGAAAGTGACTTTACAAGATTTTTACTTCCCTCTGAGATGGAGGGGGCCTAGTGAATATGGTCAGATTCAGGGACTTCCTGAAGCTATTTTGAGTTGTTTCTTTCTTGTTTTAAGGAGCTTCCCTGCAGGATGGGAAGTTTTAATCTTGGAGGAAACTGTTACACAACACTCACATGCATACATTCACATATACCATACGCACACATGTTGAGCGTGTTAAGGGAATAAGTGTTCTCTCAACACTATTATTATTAACGTTCTATAGTAGAGCATGTGAAGGAAATTCCAGCTTCAATCCTTTGCTGTAGCATTGCTACATGCTCAGTTCCTTACACATTCAATGTAGCATAACTGTTTCTTTGTCCAGTTTTGTCACCAACACAGATAATTTATATTTTGTAATAATATTCATGAATGTATATAAGTAAACATGCATATGTTGAAATCAATTCAAAATTTGTGAGTTATAATCCTGTTTGGGGAAAAAAATGCCTAATGGGGGAATACATGTTTATTTTAAAAATTAGGATAAAATATGAAACAATTTTATAATAATTAGAAATTCATGTCTTCTATAAACCATATTATATTTTATAATCCTATAAATATGACTAACTTATTTTATAATCCTATAGATACAACTATCTCATTTGTAATCAGAAATAGAAAACCATATTTTCTGTAAATTAACATCAAAATCAGGACTCAGTTAATTTTATGAATCTCCAACTTTTGTTTTACTGATTTAGGAATATCTTGCATATGAATTTAAACATCATTTTTTTTTCAATTCTTTTCTATCCAAATGTAAAATAAAAGAAACAGACTTTGTCACTGTAGAAATGTCTAACCCCAGTCAGATCTTGTGCTGCCCACTCAGACCCCTCTTTAGGACTTACACAGAATTCTATAGCTAATCTTTTACCATTTCCTTCTTTAAATGTAAGACATTTGGAAACACGAAGACTTTTCAGTTTCCTCTCAAATCTAGACAGCCTGAGAGAGCAGCCTGGCTTCTAAGCCCTCTGCAGGATCCACTAAAGCCTGGTAGGACCCCATCATATCTTCCCCTGATCTCTCCCTTTCTTCTTTTCCCCCATATGATGGGGAATCTCAAGAGTGGTCCTACGAAGCTTTGTCACGCTCTCTTCTGTTGGTCTCTCTATGCCTCTGCTTCTTGGAGAGTGTGCTTTGCACTGCTACATTTAAGCCTGCATCTTCATCTCTATTTTAACCAACAATCAAATGGAATAGTACAGCTTTAAAAGATTGAAGTTAGGAGAAATGTTAGAATTTGTATCAGTTCTTTTCTAATACTGCCTATAAAATAAAATAAAAAATTACAAACTGGCTCAAAGTCTTTCCAAGAATGAGTTTGCATTTAAAATCTGATAGCTGTACTCCTTGGGCTGGCTCACATACAGTTCTTAACATGAATTTTTCTTCTAGTAGGAAAGATAGTTGGGAAATGAAAGTAGCAACTGTAATATGTGCCCTGCCCAATGAATCCATTAAGAATGGGACATTAAATTTGATTGGATGTTGAAAAAAGTTGATTTCTAGACGCAATCAACCTGAGGAAAAATCAAATGTGAACAAGCACAGTATAGTTAAAATATAAAGTTCAGTGTGACTGCAGATTCAAATTTTCAACAGCTTTATTCAGTGGATTAATAAAAAAATATCAAAGCTAGACAAAGATATACAGCTATCAATCAACAGTACACTAATTGATACAGATAAGGATCACCCACCAGTGTTGAAATCACTAGATGGAGACTGTTGAGAAAGAGTAGTCTGGCATTATTTACATAACAGAATTCTCCCATAGAATACTTATTAACCTACAAAGGACAAACAGTACCTTTATGAAAGAAATGTTTCACAAGCCACCTTACCCAAAAGATTGACATTACTTTTTTAATCCAGTTATGATGAAATGGGAAGCAAGCCATACCATCTATACAGTACTCTTGTCAATAAAATAATTGTAATGAGATCATAAGGGAAACAATCAAAAATATCTGGGTAAAAGAAATTCTTTAAGGCAACTAGACTAAACACTTCAGGATGTTTTTGCCATATAACTCATGAAAAAGTAGTTCTGAATTAAAGACAAAATATATAATAACCAACATCAATACAAGAACATTGATTGGGGTAGACTTTAATTTGGGAAGCAACTTACAATTTGGGGAACATTTGAAGAAAATTTTAGCAATTAAAAAATGTTAGCATGAACATTCGCGAGAGCAAGCCCCTGTACCTTGCCTGGGGACCACAGTAGGGCGGGCATTTATCAAGGGGAAACACAGGGGAGCTGGCTAGGACACTCCTCTGCCATGTGGTGCCATGGATGTGAGAGTGATACACACATACACACACACACACACACACACACACACACACACACATACGGCTACCTGAAGCATTCGGAAGAACTGGCTCCAAGGTCATGAGAGCAGGTGAGCTGGTCTTGTCCATCATAGGCTGCAGGACTTGAGAGACCGGGCCCCACAGTTCATCTGGGCCCCACAGTAGAGCTGGCTCTAGTGGAGGGGGACACAGGTGAGCCCCCATGAGGGCCAGAGCATGGGAAAGCTGGTCCCACTACTCCTCAGGCCTCACTACTCCTCTGCTGTGAGGCAGCCTACGCAGAGAGGAGACGCCTTCTGACCCTTTGGCCCTCGTGAGAGCACACCCGAGGATCATGAGAGAAGATAAGCTGGTCCTGACCCCTTGCCAGCTGTGTCACATGGGAGAGCAGGCCCTGCACCTCTCCTGGGCAGCACAGTAGTGCTAGCCTTGGTTGAGGGGGAATGGTTATATCAGCCCTGAGGATAGTGCTCAGGAGAGCTGGCCCCGCCACTCTAGTGTGAAGTGGTGTAGGTTCTGTAGGTTCGAGGGTGATTGCCCTTCCCCTCACTCCTTCACCACCTGCAGTAGCTGGGAGAGCTGTCCCTGGAGTCATGTAAGCTAGCCCTACCCCATCAGTGGCTCCTGCACTTAAGAAAGTAAGCTCTGTACCTTGACTGAGCAACACAGTAAAGCTGGCTCTGGAGGAGTGGTGCATGCGTGCGTGCGTGCGTGCGTGCGTGCGTGCGTGCGTGCGTGCGTGCGTGCGCACACCAGCCGGTCTGAGGGTATGAGAACATGAGAGCAGGAGAGCTGACGGTGTGTCCTGCTGATGGCGGCATTGGGTGGACTAGTCAGAGCAGTTCAGAAGAGCTCGCCCTGGTAGCGCAGATAAGGGAGAGCCAGTGAGCCAACCAGCTCAGCTACCACCCAGGCCTAGATCCAGGGCTCTGAACTGGCCAACTCCCAAATCTATATAATCCTCAAAAGGTTGAGATAAATGGAAGGGCCATTTCTGCTGATCCAAAGCACCAGAAGCTCCATAACGCAGGGCAACAACAGAAAAACTGGGAGGAATCCCAATGAGGATCCAATATTGATGGTGTCACCCAAGCCAGAGACCTCGAACCAGACCAATGACTCATTGCAATGAACATTTGCAAGTAAAGATATGTGGGCATAGAGAAATGCTGTGAAACACACTGTGACATACTAAAGCTTCCACAACAAGATGTTTTCTATGCTTTGCTTTTATTGTTGGTAGTGGTGGTGGTGGGTTTCTGTGTGTAAGTGTATCTATTTTATCTTGTGAGGGGAGATAGCAAGGGCAAAGAGCAGGACTAGGGTGTGTGATGTGAAAATCACAAAGAATAAAAAAATGTTAAAGAAGAAAGAAATGTTAGCACACACTCTGTTAGATATTATTAGCTAATGTATCACTTTTTCTGTGAGCTATTATGCTTTTGCTTTGTGTGTGAGATTGCTTGTTTGTGGTGGTGGTGGTGGTGTTTTTAGAGGGTCGGTTTAGTTCTTTTGGTGTTTGTTTTGTTGTTTTGTTTTGTTGCTTTGTTTTTGCTTTGTTTTGTTGGTGAAACAGTCTCACTGTGTAGCCCAAGAAGGTCTCCAACTGACAATCCCGTATGTCAGTTTCCTGAGCCCTAGAATCATAGGTATTCAGCATTGAACACTATACCTGGCTGCATCATGCCTTAAATTCCTAGGAGTAGAAACGGCACTGTGGAACTGTAGGAAAACATTTTTTTTCCATTAATTTATTTATTTACTCACTTCACATCCCAATTGCTGCCCCCTTCCTTCTGGTCCCCCACACAGACAGTCCGTCCTCCATCCTTCCTTTACCCCAGTATCTCCCAAAAGATCACCCTGGCACATCAAGTCACTGCAGGACTAGGCACATCCTCTCCCACTGAGGCCAGCCAAGGCAGCCAGTTAGGGGAATGGGATCCACAGACAGGTGGCAGCTTTAGGAGCAGCCCCTGCTCCAGTTGTTGAGGAACCCACATGAAGACCAAGCTGCACATCTGCTATGTATCTGCAGGGGCCTAGGTCCAGCCCATGTATGCTCTTTGCTTGGTGGTTAAGTCTCTAAGAGCCCATGAGGGTCTAGGTTAGTTGACTCTGTTGGTCTTCCTGTGGAGTTCTTTTTTTTTTTTATTGGATATTTTATTTACATTTCAGATGTTCTCCCCTTACCCCATTTTCCCCAACTCCCTCCCAGGAACCCCCTACCCCATCCCCCCTCCTTCTGCTTCTATGAGGATGTGCCCCCCCACCTACCCCCCCCACACACCTCACCTCCCCAACCCTCGAATTCCCCCACACATAGCATCCAGCCTTCATGGGACCAAGGATCTCCTCTCCCACCTATACTTGACAGGACCATCCTCCCTTGCATATATAGCTGGAGCCACGGGTCCCTCCCTAAGTGCTCCCAGGCTGGTGGTCTTTATCTTTAAGTAGTGAGTACTGAGTCTAGAGGTGTAATGGCAGGATGTTCCAGTTTGCTTTCTATTGGCTCAAGAAACGACCAGGAATTAGAAGCTCTTCCCTATGAACATGGTGGACAGATGGTGATAAATGATAGAAAGAAAATGGTATAAAATATTAAAATTTTGTACATCCAGGTGAAGGCAATGTGGGGGCTTGGTTATGGTACTATTTGAACATTTTTGAAGATCCTCAAATTTTTTTCAGAACAAAAACCTGAGAAAAAACAAGATACATACATGTCACTTTGTCTGATTAAACCTGACCTCTGAATCAGGTCCCACACGTCAGACGGATGTTCATCAAATGAGACTGATCAATAATGTTGAAATGTTCCTGTCGAGTGACTGTAGACTAGTCAGCTGTATCATGCCTTCATGTGGTACATTTTTATCACCTTAATTCTCTCTGTTTTAAACTGGCTGAGTGAAAAAACTAACTTCTCATCTGAGCACAGAAACAAACTTTGGAGCACATAGAATCTATCAAAGGAATTATGAACTGATACTTGCTCAAAGTTGTTGTGTTTCTTTACCCCTTTGAAGAAAAATATTTGCCTTTTGTACAAGATCTTTGAAATCACAGGAAAACAAAATTTATCTTACAAATCTGGTTGTGGAGTTTAGGGCTGAAATAAAATACAGACTTTGGCATCTTAAAACATGGCCTCCAAGAAACATGGGCCATTGGCTTTATAACCTAAAAATTAAAGAAGATTTCAAATGCTTAAGTCCTCAGTTGCCTGGGTCACAGCATAAAGGATGCATTTACATTTTTACTTGAGTTCATAACCTGCTGGTGCGACAGGCAGCATTTCTGCTGAACCAAAGGAAATAGGCCTTTGCCTCAACTGTCATTTTTAAGGTTGAAGTACACAATATAATCAGTTGCTGACGGAAAAGAGCATCCAGAAAATAGCATCCCATCCTTTTACCAGGGAAATAAACCCTAAAGACAGCTACCTCCTCTTCACAGTGGGCTTGCCTTTTGTAAACCCTTCCAGGCCCTTTTAGGACCACATAAAACACTCTGGTTCCTAAGGTGATGCTGATCAGTGATGACCAATCACTGTGGTGTCTAGATGACACTGTGCAGTTTAAAGAATACCTTGCAATTTTTTTGAAGGTTGAGTTTGTTTCTCCACTAAGTTGTTTTTGGTTCCAGTTACATAATTGAAGGAGATACACTCAATGTATGAGAAATGTACCCAATATTTCTTGCCTTAAATTTCTTTTTTTTAAGACTTATTTATTTTATGTATATGAGCACCTGTTGCTGACACACCAGAAGAGGGCATTGGATCCCATTACAGATGGTTGTGAGCCACCATATGATTGCTGGGAATTGAACTCATGACCTCTGGAAGAGCAACCAGTACTCTTAACTGCTGAGCCATCTCTCCAGCCTACCTTAAACTTGTATACATTCCTTCACAATATGTCCACATGAATCACAGCAGCTGTCTTCAGAGTGGACCGAGACTAAGCAGTTTATTAATCCTTGGGGCTGTGCACGACCTTCATGCAAGGATCACCACTCACTGAGGTATTTCTCACCTTCAAGGGTAGAAGAGTTTTGTCTTTCTCTTCTTTAATTAATTTCTTAGAAAATAAGATTTTTTTTTAATAAATGCTGTGAAAATGTTTTCTTGAAGTCCATAGCAAGCATGAACTACAAAGCCTGCCACTTACCTCCCCAAAACCTATTTTTCCTAATGTTAAACTAACTATAAACCACACTCTTTTTTTTTTTTGAGCTCTTCTTTACTTATTTATTTAGTGCATTCTGTGCACTTGGGAGGCCAGAAAGGGGTGTCAGATCCTCTGGGACTAGAGTTACAGATGATTTCGAGCCACTATGTAGGTGCTAGGAATTGTACCTGGGTCCTCTGCAAGCAGACAGTGTTCTTAACGTCAGAGTCATTGCTCCAGTGCCAACAGCATATTTTTTGGATTCAGAGAATGGAAAAATTAGGCTTTGGGCTTTCTCTGTTTCTTAATTTTACTTAATGTTTTACTCAATTTGTGTTTTGGTAAATTTCCAATACAAATAAAACCAGTAAAGGAAAACACAACTCAATAATTATGGTATAAATTGCATGCCTAGATTGGGCAGATTTACCATTACACTACTCTATTCCCCAGCTATGAGATCCCTTATAACTTGTTTATCCAGGCCGAGTGCTTGTCCTTCCACCTCCGACTCCTCCGTCGACTACCTTCTCGACTTCCTCTGTTGACTCCCTTTTATATCGAATTCCTCTTCTTCTCTCCTCCCCTAAGCCTTTTTCTCTGCCTCCCCTTCTACTGCCCAATCACTGGCTCTAGCCTTTATTTTACAAATTTGATTAGACAGAAGGTTCACAGGATGTCACCTGTGTACAGATTCAATCTCCTCTGCAGCCCCTCCCAGGAGGGTGGAACTAGGATCAAAATACAAGGCTGAGGCTATCCACAACAAATTTATTTACCAACCTTTGGATTTTGTAATTTTACTAGTAACAATTTAAATGTTTCAGGTAGAGAATTCCTCAAAGTTGGTTAACTATTCTTTTAAATGTGTAAGTTAATACTGGATATAGTGGTGTGTGCCTTTAGTTCCAGCTACTTGGAAAGCTGAGCTCACAAATCCGAGATAACTCCAACCAACACAGAGGCTCCACTTAAAAGAGTAATAGTAAAATTGAGCTGGGAAAAAAAAATTAGTTGGGCTTGGTGATACACATCTCTAATCTCAGAAGGGAGAAGGATCAGGTGTTCAAGGTCATCCTCACCTACATAGTTGATTCAAGTCCAAAATGGAAATATAAGATTCTGTCTGAAGAAGAAGAAGAGGAAGAGGAGGAGGAGGAAGAAGAGGAGGAGGAGGAAGAGGAAGAAGGGGAAGGGGAAAGAAGAGAAAGAGGAGAAAAGATTATTTAGATTGCTCACTGTATACATGTTTACATTGTATACTCTATATTTTTATACTCTTGAAGGTTTATCTTCTGCAGCAGGATCACTTACTGTTGATATAGGAGTCATCTTATCCCAGGTGGACTCTCTCTACTCTCTCTGTTACATAAGAGAGAGACCCTACACATGTCCTAAAGTCTACAGGTGTGACACTTCAAAACTACTCTCATGAATTCATAAAATTATCTTTTTCTCACAATATATCTATTCTTCAGAATTTAGAAGATTATTTTAATACCACTATATTTATCACAATTTTTGTATTGAAAGACTTCAGTAGAAAACATACACACACACACACACACACGCACACATATCATACACATATATTTTATCACAGTCTTAGTTTGTGTTCTATTGCGGTGACAAAATGTCATGACCACAAAAACTTATAAAAAGAAGGATTTCATTGGGGGCTTGCTTATAGTATCAGAGGTTAATTCATTATCATCATGACAAAAAATGAGGTAGTAGGCAGGCTGGCATAGTGCTAAAGCGTTATCTAAGAGCTCACATCTGACTCAAAATTTGCTGTGTGTGTGTGTGCATGTGTGTGTGTGTGTGTATGTGTGGAGAGAGAGAGAGAGAGAGAGAGAGGTGGCAGAGAGACCAAGAGACAGAGAGAGACAGAGAGACAGAGACAGAGAGGGAGAGGAAATAAAAGACTAGGCCTAACATAGGCTTTTGAAACCTCAAAGCCCACCCACCTTTTCCAACAAGACCATACCTTCCACTCCTTCCCAATAGGGAACCAAGCATTCAAACCTATGAACTTATGTGGTCCATTCTCATTCAAACCACTACATTCCATGCCCTGGTCCCCATAGGCTTACAGCCTCCCCACAATATAAAATGTACTCAGTTCAACTTTGAAGTCTCTATAGTTTGTCAATCTCAACGCTGTTTTAAAAGTCTCTTCTGAGACTCAAGACTGTCTCCGAACTCAATTCTTCAGCAAAATCAAAATCAAAAAGCAGATCACATACTTCTACATGCAATGGCACAGAGTAAACAACATTCCAAAAGGGATGAAAGGAGGCATATTGAGGAAATACTAGACTAAGTCAAGATTGAAACCCAGCAGGGTAAACTCCAATTCTGTCTTAAATGGCTCTTTCAGTCGCTATCCCTTCTGGCTTTATTAACTGAAACATACTTTTCTTCCTTGGGCTGGTTCTACTTCCTGTAAGCATTTTTCCTTGGCAAGTATCCCATGGCTCTGGCATCTTCAACATCTTGGTGTCTCTGACACAATCTAGACTTCATCTTCATAGTTTTATGCAATAGCCTCACTGAACTTCCGTGAAGGGACTCCCCTGCCACATTGATGGTCACAGTAGCTTAACTGTGAGAGAGATTTCTCTACAATCCCTTTCCTGTATCCTTCTTGATAAAGCTAGAACCACATGACTGAAACTGCCAACTTCTTCTGTTTGCTTAGCACAGAATCTGGCATCCTTCTTGAATTACAGTTGCACAGATTTTAACTTGATGGGTTTTAAGCAGAGGAAATTTCTCCAACATTTTCCTTTCATAGGTTTCTAGATTAGCTGGGTGCCCTGAGGGTACCCACTCCCTTTATTCTATTCAACATTAGGACTTTCTAATCCCATGAGCCCAGGACTTGACTCCAACAATATATTTCCTGGTACTCCTTTCCTTGACAAACTGTACATTTTGTATTTCTTTGTCCAGTTGCTCCTTTTCATCATAGATCTGTGTAGAAATGATCACTGATAACAACATGACATGACCAATACTAAGCTGTCTTGAAATCTCCTCTGCCAAGCACATTAATCTACAGCTCTTTAATTTGGCATGCAAGAGATGGCTGGACAGGTAGCAGTAAAAAGCAGTCACATTCTTTGCCAAAATACCAAAAGAATAGCTAAAAGAATAGTATCTAATACTCTTCCCCTCTGAAAGTTCTTAATCCAGGCCACCATAGTCTACATCACTCTCAACATTACTGTCTCCCATCTTTCCACTAGGAAGCCTCACTAAGCCCCACTAACAGCATATTCAAACACTTCCCTAATCCAAAATCCCAAAGTCCACACTCTGCCAACAAGCTTCATGGTCAGGCCTGTCACATCAATCCCCAAGTTCCTGGTACCAACTTCTGTCATAGTTAATGTTGAATTTCTGAGGAAAGACACCATGACTAAGGAAACTCATAAAAGGACACATTTAATTGAGGGCTCACTTACAGATTTAGAGAGTTAGTCCATGACCATCATGGCGGGGACCAAGGCAACGAGTAGATAGGCATGGTGTTGGAGCAGTACATAAGAGTTTACATCCTGATCTTCAGGCAGGGGGAAGAGAAAAAAGAGACAAGACAGAGAGAGACTTGGCCTGGTATAGGCTTTTGAAACTACAAAGCAAACCCCCAGTGATAAAACCTCTCCAAATAGATCATACCTACTCCAATAAGACCAGACCTTCTAATCTATCCCAACAGTCCACCAACTGGAAACCAAGCATTCATCATATGAGCTTTTGGGTGGCCACTCTCAATCAAACCCTCACACACAGTACTTATAAAAATAAAAAAATAAAAAAAATAAAAAAAAAAGACTTAGAGAGTTAAAACCTTTCTACTACTGATGTAATACCAAAAACAAAGAGTAGTTTTGTTTACAGTTGTTAAATTTAGAAAAAAAAATGCTAGGTATTTAGTGTTAGCTTTTATGGTTTAATTTTACAAATGGATATGTCTTAGTCACTGCTCTGTGTAAAGAGACACCATGACCAAGGCATCTCTTATTAAAAAAAAAAGAAGGAAGGAAGGAAGGAAGGAAGGAAGGAAGGAAGGAAGGAAGGAAGGAAGGAAGGAAGGAAGGAAAAGAGAAAGGCATTTGGTTGAGGCTTGCTTACAATTCAATAGCTCAGTCCATTATCATCATGGCAGGAAGCATGGTGGCATGCAGGCATGGTGCAGGAGAAGTAGCTGAGAGTTATATCTTCATCCATAGGCCAAGAGACAGACACACACACACAAATGCATACACATTCACACTCACACTGGAACTGACATGGATTTTTGAAACCTCAAAGCACATCCCCAGTGATGTACTTCCTCCAACAAGGCCACATCTCTTAATCCTTCTAATCTTTCCAAATAATACCACTCCCTGGTGACTAAGTATTCAAATATATAAGCCCATGGGGGCCATTCTTATTCAAACCACCCCAGGATATAAGTATGTTTGCATAATTCTCTTTAAATGAGATTGACACAATTTTTACCTACTTTCATGCCACAATAATAATAATAGAAAATACTGCTGGTGCATTTAATCCTTGCTCTTCCTCTATTGACTCATATGGTTCTTATATCTTCTTCATCAAGTAGAATCCACCCCGTTCTTATTTTGCAAATTAGGGAGATAACTCTTGTTTGATGTCACCAAACAAGGATGTCAGAAAGCTGGACTGATGGGCCAGCTCCTGAGCTTGTCATTACTGAACCCATCACAGGCTGTAACCAACCTTGTTCCCTAAATTTCTTATTTTTCTCACATCTTAGACGAGCTGTGATTACTCCTACTTCACTATACTGACATACAGATAAATCTCTGCAGACTTTATATGGACAAGTGAATTAAGGAGGTGTGGGTTTTTTTTTCCTTGCCCATATTAGTTTAGCTAATTTGATAAACAATGGGTGAGCTCAGACTGGTGCAGTGGTAAATGGAGTAAAAATAGAGCAAAACAGAGAGCTCATGCCTATTATCAGAAAAACATCCTGATGAGATTAGAAAAAACTCTCATCCAGGAGTGTTAATTCCTTCACTAACCTAAAATATTCTCTGCTTTCAATCAAGAATATGAATACAGTAGAGGGGTGTGTGTGTGTGTGTATGTGTGTGTGTGTGTCTGTCTGTGTGTCTGTCTGTGTGTGTGTCTGTCTGTGTGTCTGTGTGTCTGTGTGTCTGTCTGCCTGTTTTTCTGTGCCTGTATGTGTGTCTGTGTGTGTGTTACTGTGTGTGTGACTGTGTGTGTGTGTATCTGTGTTTGTCTGTGTCTGTGTGTCTTGTGTGTGTGCACCTGTATCTGGGTATCTGTATGTCTGTGTATGTTTGTATGGCTGTGTATGTCTGTATGTGTCTGTGTGTGCGTGTCTCTGTGTGTGTGTCACTGTGTGTCCCTCTGTATGTCTCTCTGTGTGTCTCTCTGTGTGTCTCTCTGTGTGTCTCTCTCTGTGTACAACTCTGTGTGTTTGTTAAGAGTAGAATGTGTTTCTTTCTTAAAGGTTTACATGAAATTTTCTATATACCTAGTACATAGGAGGAACTCCATGAAAATTTATTCAATTCTTGAGTAAAAAAATAATCATCTTTACTACTTTCTTCAAATATGATGGAAGGCAAAAATAATTCCTCCAAATCATTAAAATAAAAATAATACTTAACTTTTCACTAGATGTACTCAAATCATTTCTAGTTTAACAAGGTTCGTTTTATATCCAACTATTCTTTCATAGAATCAATTTCATGAAAAAGATGATATCCTAACCAGAAGATGAGAATGAATGGTTTGTTGACAGTCACTTGGGAGAAGCAAAGAAATCCATCAAATAAAAAAAATTATAATATTGAAAATGAAAGTTATCTCAGGCTTAGTACATGCCAGCACTGTTCTAAATGTATGATAAATTTTACCTTAAACTAAATATAAGCGTGCAGAAAACAAATGATAAAGGTTAGAAACAAGAACTGAGTGTGGGGAGCCCAATGGAGGAGTTAGAGGAACGATTGAAAGAGTTGAAGGGGTTTGCAACCCACAAGAAGAACAAACAATATCAACCAACCAGACCCCCAGAGCTCCCAGGAACTAAACCACCAACCGAAGAGTACACATGGAGGGACTCATGGCTCCAGCTGCATATGTAGCAGAGGATGGCCTTGTCGGACATCAATGAGAGGAGAGGCTCTTGGTCCTGTGAAGGCTTGATGCCCCAGTGTAGGGGGGAATGCCAGGGTGGGGAGGCTGGAGTGGGTGGATGGGTGGGGGAGCACCCTCATAGAAGCAGGAGAGGGAGAATGGGATAGGGGTTTTGTAGAGGGGAAACTGGAAAGGAGGATAACATTTGAAATGTTAAATAAATAAAATAACCAATAAAAAGAAGAAGAAAATAGTGAGAGAAGAGAGGACAACCGTCGAAAAGTGAAACAATGACAGGGGAGTGTGTGGAACATCGTCATAAGCAACTGTGAGCAGAAAAAGAAAAAGAGTAGGAAATACCAGGATGGACAGCCATACCAGCCAGCTGAGTGACTGCTGAGGAGCATATCACCTGATTTATCTCCATGACACCACACAGAGGAAGGCTTTCACAATCCTGATTATAGCAAAGAAGGAACAGCTTGCCAAGACTTACCCTAGGATGATATCCACTCTTAGATTTGACTAGGAAGTTGTTGACTGCCGATATCCTGGTACTAGTCATGGTTCTATGAGTTGCTTATTTGTCTCCCTCACTGTGGGGAAAGGAAAGGGTATTAATCATATCATACCTTATACTATATGCACATGCCACTGTCCCCCTTAGAAATGAGAGCAGCAAATACAATCCCAAATGGATACTGATTGCTTGTGTTTTTCTGAAATGTAGTTTACACTCACTTAAACTCAATCTAACTAGTAAATAATTTATACAGAAAAGAAGAGCTGGGAACATGCACACATGTGACACCCATTCGAGGTTGACTAGAAGGGAGGAACCTAGAAACAAAGATAAGATGCATCCATAGAAACTGGAGAGAGTTAGAAATTCAATTTGTTGTAGCATGGTTACATTCTAATGAATCTGCTATCATGATTATTGTCAATATTTTTTTACATACTGCATTTGAAACAATGGCGACTCACGACAAAGGCCATATTTTTTTTTCATATTTATTCTTTCCACTTTCTCAAGTAGTTGGTGAGACTCCCGTGCAACTAATAAGCCCTTTTAGACAGCCACAACCTCAATTAGTGGGAGCTGAGTCAGAGTATCCCCTGGCAGGAAACTTTTCACACATAAGAATATCCCAGTAACTGCTTGATTCCACTGAGTTTCAGTGTGAGGTTGGAAGTTGACAGAGAATGCAAGTCATTTACAAAGCAAATCACTGAGCAGATGAATGAGAGGCAGAGAGCCCATCTAGCGCAGAATTCTAATATAACGGTAATTGGAGAAGAAAATAGAAGCATTTTTGTTTTTTGTGCCAGAGAGAAAAATTTTTGTAACTCTATCACTGGGGTAGGTGGGCTCACAATCCGCCCCGCCCCATCATGTGTGTGCATGTACACACAGGTGCATGTGTGCTACTAGGAAATTGAACCTGAAAGCTGGTTGAATCCAGACTTTCTTATGCCTTGTAAACGAAGACAAGAACACTGTGACAGAAAAATGATGGTATGCCATGAGCCTGACGTTCCTCTGAGCTCAGGCACTTCTCCTTTGTGATCATGGAGTGAAGGAGGTCTCAGGAAGTTTTCTGCTTTCTTTGTTTTATGTTATTCCTGGGCTCCACTTTTATTTTACTTCCTCTCTGCTTTCTATCCTTCCTTACCATTTCTCTAGTGAACAAGCTGTGCCACAAGAGAACAGCCTACATGGCAGAAAGTAAATCCTGACACTTACCTCCCTGCTAGGGTCAATTTGGTAACCACTAGCTCACATGATTTAGTGCCAGACTGACAGAAATAACCACAGGATTCCAAACTTGCCCTTCCTTAGGAGGACAACTTCCTATTCCTATTCCTATTCCTATTCCTTTCTTGTTGGTTCTTTGGGATCCAATGTCTGACTTGCTCAGTCCTATATTACCATGTTCCTTAGGCACAACAATGTGCGTATTTTTGTTTGTTTGTTTGCTTGTTTTAGGCATTGATACTAATTAAAAAATTGAGTACTAATCATTTTTATGTTTATATATAAACATCATTTTATATCTAAAAATGGCATTCTCTGTAAGATGAAGTTTCCCAAATTCTACTACCCACCATGTACTGGTTTCATAGAAGGTACTCTTGTGTAAAATTAAGGGATGTGTCATACGTCCTATTCATATCCTGTGTGCAAGTCAGAATACAGTAGCACAAGACAAATAGACTATGACAGGTATAAAGGATCCAGGAAAAGGAGGATATTAATTATAAAGGAATAGATACTATTATAGGGAGCATATTGTGTACTATTCATATCTTATTCTTATTAATGGCTTGTGAAAAATGTGAATGATTGTGGTGGTTTGAATATGATTGTCCAGGGAGTGGCCATATTTGGAGGTACGGTCTTGTTGGAGGAAGTGTGTCACTGTGGGTGTAGGCTTTAAGACCCACATCCTAGCTGCCTGCAAGCCAGTCTTCTCCTAGCTGCCTTTGGAACAAGATGTAGAACTCCCAGCTCCTCCTGCATCATGCCTGCCTGAACGCTACCATGCTCCTGCTTTGATGATAATGGACTACACCTTTGAACCTGTAAGCCATCTCCAATTAAATGTTGTCCTTGTAAGAGTTACCTTGGTCATGGTATCTGTTCACAACAGTAAAATTCTAAGGCAGCTACTTATAAGTGAGTACATACTATGCATGTCCTTTTGGGTTTGAGCTACCACATTCAGGATGATATTCTCAAGTTCCATTCATTTGCCTGCAAATTTAATGATATTTTTGTTTTTAATAGCTGAATGGTATTCCATTGGTACCTGTACCACATTTTATTTATTCATTCTTCAATTGAGGGATAGCTAGATTTTTTTTCCAGTTTCTGGCTATTAGGAATAAAGCTGTTATGAACATAGTTGAGCAAGAGTCTTTGTGGGATGGTGGAGCATCTTTCAGATATATGACCAGGAATGTTGTAGCTGGGTCAGGGTCTTGAGGTAGAACCATCCCCAGTTTTCTGAGAAACTGACAAAATTGATTTCCAAAATGGCTGTACAAGTTTGCACTCCCACTAGCAATGGAGGAGTGTTCCCCTTGCTCCACATCTTCGCCAGCATGTACTTACTGTCTCTTGAGTACTTTATCTTAGCCATTCTGATAGATATAAGATAAAACCTCAGAATTGTTTTGATTTGCATTTCCCTGATGACTAAGGACTTTGAACAGTTCTTTACATGCTTCTTGGCTATTTGAGATTCCTGTGTTGAGAATTCTCTGCATTGGCTTTAAATCTTGGAGAGTATATCTTTGCTAAGCAAAGAACCAAGTTCAGATGGTTTGATAAAATGATACTAGAGATGGATGCAATTTGCTTGCAATAAATAAATAATATAAATAAATAAATAAATAAATAAATAAAATGGTAGCATTGTACTAGAATCCCTAGCATATCTGTTTCCTCAGTCCATGAGATTCACAATGAAGCCACTTCCAAAGATAATTTACTTTTCCCCCAAAATGCTCTTTAGGAAACATAAACTACAGAAGTAATTCATTACAAAAGAACATATAATGATGGAATTCAACAAACAAGATAGACAGTGGCTGTATACAAGGAAGAAAAAAATCCACAGCAAACAAGGTAAATAATGGATATGAAATCAAATCTACAGGATTGGCAACTGTGTGGAGACCTAAGACAAAGTCACAGTCTGAGTCTGGAAGCAGACTATATCCATAAAGAGAAAACGAGAAAGATCCAGCAGAGATTTGAAGAAGACTTGAATATGTAAATGGTCTAATCTTAGAAATGTTGGTAAAAAACCTAGAAAGGTAACCTAGGACCAATCTATATAAACCTAAGAGCTAAGAGAGAACACACAAGACAGGATGAGAACAAGAACAGCCAGGGGACAATGCTGCCATGTGACTTTCTCCTCCTGAGAGAGACTAGGATTTGATATTTACTTGAATCACTTGTTTCTTTGTTGGTTTTCACCTATGTGTTTGAAAAAATTCTCATAGTTGGGAATCCATGAAATAGCAGGTAGTGAGTCAAAGAAGTAATTATGCATTTCCATCAGATACCAGGTCAATGGATGAGATATGAATGTGAACACTTCAACACCATGAGAAACAGGGAATCAATGACCAAAAAAAAAAAAAAAAAAAAAAAAAAAAAGCTCAGATTTTAAAGATGACAGATATAGATATGAGATAGGAGATACAGATAGATAGATATAGATATAGATGATATAGAGATAGAAATAGAGATAGAGATGATAGAGATAGACATAGATAGATGATAGATTAGATATAAATGATGATATAGATGATAGAGATAGAGATAGAGAGATAGAGGTAGAGGTAGAGATATATATAGATGATATAGATATAGATGATATAGATGATATAGATATAATTTGTGTGTGTGTTCTTGTCTTGAATACTGGAGTTATAACACAATTTATCCTTGCCTGAAAGTAATAACTAATATTTATTGAGCAATCACTGTGGCTTAAGCATTTAGAGAAAAAAACAACAACCTCAAAGAATCTTCAAAGATGTCAGATAATTTCAGTACAAGAGGGTTTTTTTTTTTCAAGTAATAAAACTAGTATTAGAGTAAGCTCAATTACTGGGATTGAAGATAATTTGTATCAGTTTGAGGGTTTGTTTGTTTGTTTGTTTGTTGTTTCAAGTAGCAAAAAAAAAAAAAAAAATCTAGCCTCCATAATTAAGGTGTGGGGGATCAGGGCAAAGCCAGCTCCAGGAAGAACTTAGCCAGTAACTCAGGCAACACCATCAGTGTACAGATGTAGTCATACCCACCTCTATGTTGGCTCTAAGCTTTCCTTGTATGTTACCAGACTGTCTCCACAAATTCCAGACCTCGCCAAGCATGCCTCATAGGACAGGACAAAGACCTTGCCCAGCAATGTCAGCAAAAGCCTCACTGCGTCCTCGAATTCTGATTTGATCATGAACCTGTCCCAGAACGAAATGCTCAGTGCTATTTCTATGCAATGACCAAGGATACAGTGTCTTTTAATGTTTAACTGAGAAACTCAGGATGCGGTTAACAGAATCATTCTGGGTAGCTGTTCAGTGACATAATCAATACCTGATGAAAGAAATTTTTTATTGAAAACCCTGAGCTTTTAGTTACTATACAACTCTATGTAAACAATGAAGACCTAGGAAGACCAGAGGTGCAGATTGATGCATTGAAGGGAAAGGAGCATTACTCTGGTGGCATCCACAGTAACTCTTCACTAGTCTTACAGGTATGCTATGCAAAACTACAGATGTCTTGACTGGGTAAAATGTCATGTGAGAAGACACACTCTTCTGAAGAGATGACCTCTGCAGGGCAAGAGGCAGTGGACAAACGTTGAACATTTGTCCAATAGCAGTGGTTCTCAACCTCCCTAATGCTGAGATCTTTTAATACAGCTTCTCATGTTGTGGTGACTTCAACCATGATTTGTTTTTTGTTTTTTTTTTTTTTTTTTTTTTGCTATTTTACAACTGTAATTTTGCTACTGTATGAATTGTCATGTAAATATTTTTGAAAATAGAGTTTGCCAAAGGGGTCACGACGCACAGGTTGAAAACCATTTTCCTAGAGCCTTCTTGAGGGAATTAATAATGACACAGTCTTTAATTTCTCCCTTCTAAGCCAACTTATCCCAGTGTCTGGATCCAAATTCCCTCAGTCTAAGAGATTTTCTTCCATTTTCCCTCTAAATCACTGGCTTAGATTGAGACAGTGAAGCATTAGTACCCATTGCTCCAATTATCCTTTTAGAGCCGCTGAAGACTTCACAAAAGAACCAATTCCATTCTGTAAGTGAGCCCTCTCTGAGCAAAGGAAAAAAGAGAAAAAGCCTTGATTCTGTTTATGATTCTCTTTCTGTTCCTCTAATAATCTTAACCTGCTATTTCCCCTTCATCTCAAAACTCTTCCTGACTTCAGTAGATTCAGTGTCACATTATTGCAAGAAAGAAACAAAGCCCCAAGATGCTTGTTATTTCATGGGCATGTTGATGAAACAGTTTATAATGCAGTGAAATCCCAGTTCTTTGTGCTTAAAATGAAGAGGGAGCAATCTCCTGGGCCTTCCCACAGTGGTAAACTTCCAGCTGAACACCAATTGCTTCCTTTCTTTAAAACTCCACCTTCCTAGCCAATATTCTCAAACAAATGAAATAGTTCTTTTCTGCCTTTTACACTGCAGTTAACATAGAAAAGGGTCTGTACTTCAATAGGGCAAGTTTTGATTGAGACTTGGAGTTTGTGCTCTTCTGTAGTTTCAATGCTACTTTTAACCCTTTGTTGACATTCAAAAATGTGGAGGAACTATGAGCCCAGGGCTTTGCACTTAAGGAATCAAAACCCATCACATGTAAGAAAAGTGAGAGTAAAAAATGCAAAGCCATGGTGCATTATCACCGTAGACAGCAGACATTCAACCTTGTGAACTTTCTGAGCAACCTTTTGAAATGTGTCTTATAGCTACTACCTATGTAGAAATAAAATATGTACTTCCTTATCAACTCTCAATTTCCAGTCAATTGTAGTCTTATGAATCTTAAGTCCTGTGCAATTCACAGTTGAACATACCTAAGAACAGAGAGTGTTCATGGTATCTACATCATCACGGAAATCTCTGAGGAAGAAGATATGTGAGTCAGGTGTGTCCTAGGACCACAATGCGTTCAGAGTTATGTGCACTAATATACCCAGAGCTCCTGTGGAACTGGTTACCATAACCACAGCTGCATAAAAATACCCAGAGGACAGGATAGTGTATGTATGACAAAACTATGTTTAACTAAGGAGCTACTTATATGTGTATTTTTTTGAGATATCAATTTTTAATTATGTGTAGTCATGTGTCTATATGCATGTGAATGCCAGGGCTCTCAGAGGCCAGAAGAGAGCATCAGATTCCCCTGGAGGCTGAATTAAAGGCAATTGTGTCTTAGGCAACATTTTGAAGAGAAAACCAGACCAAGTTGTAAATCAAAACAGCAATGAGTATATACTTAGAAATTAATGTACATGGGAACATAACAAAAGTGTTCAGATCAGACAAAGAACACCTCTGAAGACGTGTATAAGCTCCAGTACATCAGTTCGCTAGAGATATAAAAACAGATGAGCTCAACCTTGAATTCAAAAGCTAAGAGAGTAACTAAGCAAACCCAAAGAAAGTACAAAAATAGATTAATGAAAATATAGTACAAAATTAATTAAAAATAAACCAGAAACATAGACAAACTAAAGTAGTTAAAGTAATAGTAAAAATCAGCAGCTTAATTTAGCTCTTTGAAAACTGTTGCATGTAGTTTTGTCTACACCATTTTGTGTTCCTAGACGGCCAAATGTGTGTACCCACCCAGGAGCTATCTTAGATCCAAATATAGAAAACACACATACATCCCAGTTATTCTTAAAATGCCTTTGCTAATTCAATGACTGAGCACTCCTAAACATCCCCCTGCTACCCCAGGCCAGTGGCCACTTACTGGAAAACTCACATTGGTAGTTGGCTTTTCTCCTGACCTACTGTGTTCCCTTCTCTCTCCCAGTCCTCTGATTCTCTCTCTGCATCCTACCTGAAACACTCTCAGTATCCTGTTCCATGCTCAGCCATTGGCTACTGGCATCTTTATTGATAGATCAAAATCCATTTGGGAGCAAAGGACCTTCAGCATCAGTAAACACAGATTCTCGATCAAAGCATCAGAACCACCCTCTACAATAAACATCTATAAATCTTGCTTTAATCATAAGTTCATTAAAGCCCAAAGCTACATACCCTGCTAAAGCCTAAGGACGTCCTTTCTTGTAGGATAAGAAAATAGTAGAATGTTTTTCGTACCTATAGAGTATCAACAGAAAATATAAGTGGGAAGAAGGATTGCAAGGAGGGGATAAGAAAAAGATGAGCACATTTCCCATGCCTCTGCAGTTCTTAAGCCTGGAGCAATAGACATATTTTTAAACTATAATATACCAAATATGAGATAAAGTTAGCAAGTGGATGATGATAACAGATGATAGATAAATACAATAGAATGATAGATAATAGATAGATAGATAGATAGATTAGAGATAGATAGACAGATGATAGATAATATATAGAAGATGATAGGTAGATATAAGATAATAGATAGATAGATAGATAGATAGATAGATAGATAATGTAGATAGAAAAATGAAAAAAACCATTCTCTAGAGGAAACATTTTCTTTTGTGATTTAAATATATGTAATAAATAATTTTCATTCTCATTTTCCTAGTATAGTGAAATACTTTTACTCCTCTTTGAGAAGTGGCATGAAATGCAGAGTGAAGAAAAGCCAATTTTCCATAGCTCATGATACTCTAGATAAAATGTAACCTAAATAACAGAAAGGGTAGGCAATTTAATTTTTTGAGCATGAATGATCAGATACTAGTAATCTTAACATTTTCACTACTTTCCAGTCATTGCTTTGTTCAAATAGATCACAGTGGCTTTCAACTAGTTTGGTAATTGATGCTGATATTACCAGTCATAACTGTCAAAGTTAAGCTTATGTATGCTCAGAGAGTGAACAAGCCAGTCTTTTCTGCCTAAGGTCAGTGTAGCCAGCATAAGTAACCTCCTTTCTATGAAGCACTCCAAATTGCAGTGTATGGAATAGAAACATAATATGAATACTAAAATTGTTTATATGGAAGAAAAAGTCATTACTTTGAATATTACGTTCAGATTCCGAAGCTAGAGGGGGAAAGCTAAAGTTGAAAGAGATCTTAAACCATGCGTTCTCCCAGACTTTTGTTTTCAAAGAGTAAACTAAAGTCCCTACAGGTAAGACAGTTTTTTGAACAAGTCGGTGCTAGAACTAGGTTTTGAACATAATTGAACAATTGCTTCATTTAATATTTGTTCTATATCACATAGCTGCTGTGTTCCTATTAACCAAACACGGACAATAAACTTAGTATGAGTCAGGAATAAAGTCCATACATACCAGTGCATTTTAATGTTGAACATTACAAAATATAAAGTAGTGCATGGATTTATCAGATGGGAGTGGGAGTCAATGGCTTCACAGAACTTAAAATCATATAGATTTTACATATACAGTATATTATATAGAAACACAATTTTAATGGAGCTAGTAAAATTATTCAGAGCATGGCATATTCCTTGCTTCCAAAATATCTATTGAATATACACAGAAATACATATACATCAGAGCAAACAGAATACAGATAGTAAATGATAAATAATAATAGTGAACAAAATTCAAAATTATTAGGCACGGCACAGACAGAATACATTTGCCATATCAACAGATATAAATACTAAAACAAAGGTAAACCAAAAGAACTAAATAAATCATTTAGACAATCGTGATATTTGATTAATGCTTGTTGATGATCATCATGAAAATTCAAAAATAAAGAGTATAGTAGTCTTTAAGTATTGTTTATAGTAGGCAAAAGTTTTAAATGGGCTAAATCCATCAAAATGAATTGATAAACTATTATAAAAGCTTATAACCATTATAACTAATGTATCTTCAAAAATTGAAATCATATATGAACTATGGAGTGGTGGCTAAAATAACCTGTGAAAGTCAAGTTATGAAATAATATACATAGTACTCTGCCATTGTCTTAAGTTTGGGCAGGCAGATATAGAAATATTAGATTTCTACATATGTGACACTTGTAGCTTCACCTCTCCAGTTCTGCCACCTGCAACACATCAGCCTCATTCATGAGCAGGTTCCATTCTGTGCCTGTAGCTTCCCTTGATGGATTCTTCATGGGTCTGGAATATCTAACACCTTAGAATGTTCACGGCAATTTATCCCTATGATTCCTACATGGCCTTCACTGCAACAGCATGCCTCACAGATTCACACAGTGGCCTTCACTGCAACATTGCCTTCTTAGATTCATGTAGCACCTTCACTGAATCAGCATTGCCTTCACAGATTATATAGTGACCTCTCAAGACCTCCTTACTGAGAATCTGATCCTATCATAAATTACCTGCCCTCAGAGGCTGAAACCTTGCAATAAGCCTCCATGACCAACTCATGCATGTTGCATGCCTTCAAAACCAGAAGCACAGGGTGATACTAGTACATTATGCTGTGCCAGTTCAGAATGAAAGCTGTCCCCTTTCTAACCATGGTTGTAATGTCATCTGTGCCCCTTGGAATTTAACAGGGGAAACAGGTCCCTAAGCAGTTGCTTTAGAGCAGATAATCTCTTTGACTGTCATCTTCAATTTGGGCTCTGTCCTTTCAAGTGAATTTGTATGTTTATAAGTTAGAGACTTAGACAGAGAATTGTCCTCAAATCCCCTTTCCAAGCACTGACCCAATATGGGGGATTCCCTTCACTATGTTAATCTCTTTAGCAATTACACATTGTGTTCTCTGCATCTTGTGCATCTATAGCTACTACTTTCATCAATCAACTGCACATTTTTCAACCCCCCCCCTTCACAGATCCCTCACAGATAACAGCAATGACCAATATCTATACCGTAGCATGAATATTACCTGTCTTATATTTTCCTTCTAATAAGCAAATTAGTTTATTGCTTTTGAGTCCAGTTTTGCTCAAATTCTCAGAACACAGACAGAATAAAAGCAGAATCTCTGCCAGAAGTTAACATCAATAATCTTTAACCGAATTCCAAATGGAGTCCTCAATCCCACTGTGGAACCTCATGAGCACAGTATTAAGTACTGCTTGTACTTTTAGTTTGTTTTGATATTTTGAAACAAGGTCTAAAAGACTTTAGGATAGCCTCAAACTTTCTATGTAGCCAAGAGCGATCTTAAACTCCTGCTCTCTCCTGCTTCTCCCTCCTAAGTTCCAGGATTACGGGCATTGTACAGCGTGCTTTCCTGTTAGCATCCTGCCCTCCCGACTTCCCACCACATTGGACAGTTAACCTCTGCTTACAACACTGGAGTGTTTCTCTAACCTGCATCTCCACATTATTCCATACTCATCCTGAAAACCAATTCAAAATGTGTAAAATCCATATGGTTGGTTTTATCACAGCATTGACCTCATTTCTCATTTTTTTTTTTTTGTCACTTCTGTGAGATAATACCTGACAAAGTCACCTTAAGGAAGAAAGGTTTATTTTGCCTCACTACCAAACATCTTCATTAAAAGGAAACAGCAGTGGAAGCTATATCTGGTCACAATTAGAAAGCAGAGAGATTAACATTAGTCCTAAACTAGTTTCCTCCTCCCCTTCTAATCAGTCTGAAAACAGCAGTTGCTGGCATGGTACTGCCCATATTCAAGGTAAGCATTCTTGTCTCAGATAAAACTTTCTGGAAGCATCCTCACAGACATACCCAGAGGACTGTCTCCTAGGTAGTTCCAAATCCACTCAAGTTGACAATGCGATTAAGTATCCTACTTAAAGAAGACTCAGGAATTTCACCAATCTGACTTTCTAAATGACCTAATATAGCCATGATATCACCTCTTGCTGTCCTCTGAACAACACAGATAACTGAGCCAATCAAAGGACCTAGGTAGGTGAACTAGAAGGGAAAAGTGTCTAAGAAAAATACCTTATTTTTTTTCATCAGCAAGAAGCTTGGGTTATACAGTGAAATGGATACCACACACACACACCACACACACACACACATTTTCCAATTGTAAGCACAGCCATCTAAGGTTCTCATGGAAAGAAGAGTGAGACTCAGGTGATTCAGCAGACCTTAAGTGTTTATCTCCTTAGGCAAAGGTTGAATCTCATGTGGCATATGCGTGGGGTTCAAATCCTTCTTCAGCTACCCAGGACATCTTTGTAAACAAGGCAGCTAAAATTAAACACAACTTATTTATCTGTGAGATTTTCATGATTTCAACTTTGTCTCTGGTGCCTGGCCAGAGGAACTCTAAAAGTTTTGCACCGGTTCCAACCTGATCTGTGAAGAGGCTTTCTCTCCCACACCAACACTGCAGACATCGAAGATGATTAAGACCTAGGTGCAAAGAAAAAAATGGACCTCCAGCCTGGAAGAATGAGTTGCAGATGGATAGTCTAGAATGCTTAAGGATGACCTAGTACATCAAAATTTAATATTTAGTATTAGCTAAAAGCACCTTTGATATGGATTTTTTTTTCTTCTAATAAAGGTAATTGCCTCTATTGCCTGGTCTAGGATAAGAATTACATTTTTGTTGAGTATAAAAGAGCAGAAACAGCATACTACAGACTTTGGAATAGCTAATTGGAAAGAGTATAGAGGTTAATTGGATTAAAAAAAAAAATATGTCTATCCAACTCGGTGCCCCCTCTCACACACAAAGAATATTTTTAAAACTAAAGTTTTCTCCTTTGGGATTCTTTAACATTTCTTATAAGATTAGACCTTTAAAGAGATAATAATTCTTTTGAATAATAGTTTAGTTCTGTATTCTCCAAACCAGCAAGATTAAAGTAAATATGCTTTATAATTGTCATTCGTGAAGAGGATAGTGCCTGTTTTTTAAGATCTGTTTGTGAACAGGATACCTTTTTATCATAAAGGACACTAAGATTCACCAATTCACTTTACCTGCTGGTTGTCCAATAACTTATGATTGCTACACACTGACATTAAAATAATTTTAACAGATTAATTATACAAAAAATAACCATGATACCCTGAGCAAATTTTTCGTGAAATTTGGGTGAACATTTTAAAATATATTAAAAGACTGAATATAAAATAGGTACAAATATAAAAATCTAGACAATATTATGTATTCATTTAATTCCCAAAGATACTTTGCAATGCTCAAGGCAAAAATCAATACAAGCTACTAGAAAATGTCATAAATGCATTGTTCTCTTAAAGCTTTAAAAAAAATCTTTCTTAAAATTCATACAATGGACTTAAAATTCAAAGATGATAAAGTTTGTGGACAATGCTCCAAAGCCCACACAGAGTCTATACTCATCTTCTCATAAGGAAGACTATGTAAATTTTCTTGAGGCAATTTAATTTTATGGAGTCACCAATAAACAGAACCAACCCCCCAGCCCCACCCTCCTGGCCATAACATACCACAATAGAAGAAAACAGAGTTAATGAGTTGTGGGAGAAGACATCAAGACCATCTGAGTCTCAGTGACACACTGATAATCTATGCCAGGAGACAACCCAACTATAACAATCACATCTAAACACTGCTAGAAAACAACAAATCCTAGTTCTGTTATTTCCCAATAATTTTAAGGTACATTTTTAGGGAAAAGGTGTAGAAAATGCCCCTTAAGACTCTAAGGAGGTGGTCCAACTGTAACACCTGCTATTGAGCTGTGATAAACAAATAGCCTCAGAGGATCTAAAGCTCTCTGTACCAGCCTGCTTTTGCCAAGGCTCAGAATGAAGCTGTTGAAGGGCTAATCAAACTCTGACGGGTGTGGGGCTGTTTTGAAATGAACTTCTCCCCTGAGCTTTTAAGGCATCAGCCCCAGCAGATGAGACCAGTCAACCAGATATGTGGCCGCAGTACATAAATGATGCTCGCTGGGCTATCTAACTTGCTCTTATGAGATTCTCATCGGTTTGAGATATAAATAATTCAAGCAAATGGCTTTAGACACCAGAGGTTGCCAATTATTACTGTCACCACCTCACTACCATTTGTTTTGGTCAATAGAGTGTTTCCTGAAAGAAAAAGAAAAGGTAAATTCTGCATCAAAGCAATTTCCCTTCCCTCCAACTTCTTTCAAAACCAAAAGCTTATCATTCAGAAGGCAACCTTAGTCTCTTTCTCCCTTTGGTTCCTTTATAAAAGTTCAGATATAATGAGTTGGAATTAAACAGTACACATAATCATATCAGAAGAATAAAGCATATACCTCAGTATTTTTAAAAAAACACATAACATTCTCATAGTACAAACGACACATTCAAGAAGTCGAGACAGAGAATTGCAGAGCTTACATCAGTCTGCTAACTGAATGAACACAGCCTTGCTATTTTAAAACCACTAATCCAAGATTTTAAAAGAGAGGAAATAGATGACTATGAAAGAATTGTACTTCAGACTGAGTGTTGTGGATTTACCTAGTACATAGTCAACCCTGATACAGCCAGAATTGCCAGGTGGGCTGAAAAGCCATGTTGGTTTCCTAATCTGTTCCCTCCATTGTTAGCACTTTGGTAAACAATGAATGGCCTAGTGTCTGTATTAGACTCCATCTAATAAGAATTTATTATAAGGTGTGTATTTCTTATTTATACATTGTTCATTATGAATCATTAGCATAATCATCTCTTCTTAGTTTTAATATGGTAATACAAATGCTATATAACCTCACTGAGCAAAGTCTAAAAGCAAATAGAAATTGTAAACAGCAGTATATGTGAATATTAGAAGCAAGCAACCCAGAAACTATACCATTTTATTTCTGGCCCTCAATACCTCCATAAAAGAAAAAGTCCCAGACTCTGAATTGATCACTGACCTTCTTTTAAGCTTGAATGGCTGTTCTTGATGGTTACAGGAAACTCCATAGCAACCAGTGTCAGCCAAGTCAGTTTTCCCATCAGAACCATTATGTCATACCTATGACCCAAATTCTGTGATTGCTCCCATTATCAAAATCTTAGTCATTACAGAGAGAGAGAGAGAGAGAGAGAGAGAGAGAGAGAGAGAGAGAGAGAGAGAGAGAGAGGAGAGAATTTCTAAGATAAACTATACTGTGCAAAATATTTGTGAAGTCTTCCCAAAATGTGGCATTGTATCAACTAAGTTAAGATCTAGAAGTACCTTGCTGGACAGATGGCTCAGCCATTAAAGGCTAGGCTCACAACCAAAGGGACAAGAGCTAGGGTAACACCCTTGATGACAGTACCAGGTCTGTCAAATTAAAGCACTAGAGGCCTAGTTAAACACGGACTGCAGATAGGACTGAATAATATTTCCAATAAAAGGATATCCCCATAGAAAGTTTTAGGCACAGTAAAAATACAGTCATTTTTTATCCTATATGTAAATTCAGCCAGAATATCTGTATTTTATAAGACAAACAACTCTGTGTGATCTGTGTGACCATGGCTATAGGTAACTCAAGCTAAGAGCAGGGGTTTTAACAAGCACTCAGGCAGGGGAAAAAAATGTGGCTGGCAAGGTTCATGCGGCTGGTTCCCAAGAGAGGCCAAGCCCTGCAGGGAGCCTAGGCAACAACAAAGGCCCCAGCAGCAGCTATGACTGCTCAATAAGGCACAGCACCTGCTCCCAATGGGCAGCCAACATAGGATGCTTTCCTGTGAGGAGCCTATTCAAGACTAATGGTGTGTGACAAAAAATAGCCAGGCAAAGGCCAGCAAAAGGCTTTTCCAGGAGAAATTAGCCATCCAGCTTGGTCTAATAATTAGCTCTCTTTGGGCATCACTCCCTGTTACACCTGACCATTCTAAGGAGTCAAAGGTCAAAGGTCAAACATTTATTATTTAGAGCAGACTTTGCTTTGGACAAAATTGGTGAGAGAATTTTATTAAATGCTTTTGTCAAAATTGTCTTAAAGTAAATGGAAACAAAATGTATACTCCAGATGTACTATGTAAAATTCTGCATAAACACAAAAAGATTGTGGAAGAGGGTAATAACTAGGACTAACTGATATTTGAAGCATAGTTTTTACAACATTCTCATGATTATCTTCAATTTGTTGAGCCTTCACCTGACTGTACGTTGCCCGTGAAAATTCCTAGATACAGGTTCTGATCCCCAAGGCAAATTACTGTGATCTTCTTTATACTCTCAGAAACATTGTTGGGTGAGAGTGGGAGACTCTGGGCACACCATGTCTTCTACTCAAAAAATTTATTAATAATGAAATTATTTTAAATGGCATATTCTGTGTATTTCTAATGTTTTTGAAGACTATCTACATATAGTATATCTGAACTGTTAAACCTTGGCTATTCTTAGCTATTTCTATTTGAATGATATTGAAAACACTTTATTATAATTAAATAAGAATCTAATATAACCATGAGTTTACTATTTGGCCCTTGACTTGCATTAATCATCCTAAACAGTTTGTAATAGCAGCTATTAGAAGGACCAGGTCTAAGCCTTGTATTCTTAAATGAGTTGTATAGGCACAATGTCTATCTAAGAGTAACAATATTAATTTCAAATTTTGCATCAAAATATAAAGATTTATGTCAATTGAAACTTTAAGCCTGTATCAATATATAAATTTTGTACAATGTAAGACATTGTAACTAATTTTGTAACAATTTAACAGCTTCAGGATCTGTATGGCCATCTCATCAGTTCTTCCACAACTGTGCACATGCCTTTCAAACGCTCAAAAGCCGTGCATGGTTAGTTATTCTGTTTTTATACTTCAGTTATAGATCATTTATCATATAGAAATTTCTACTGGGTAGTATCAGCTCAGATAATTGCCATCCAGAAACAGCATGTAGAGTTTAGGCCCCATCATGTACAACATCTGCTCTAGAAAATTTAGAAAAGAAAAAAAAATCATAATTGAGCAATTTAGTTGGAGGAAGTCTGCTGTATTATGCACCACAAATCCAACCATGGTAGACGTTTTGAGGAGGTGATGGCATAAACATAACACACATAACAATGACTATATAGCATTATTATTAAAATAATGTCATTTGCAGGGCTCATATAGGGCTGCCACAGAAAGCACCATTTATTTCTGCCTGCTGTTTCAGGACAGCATTTGATCTATTGGCTTAAAAAAAGAAAACTGTAAAATAGGGATACTAAAATTACCTTCCTGTTCCAGAAAGATTGCCTGATCTGTGTGCTTCTCTCTAGAGTTATACAGAACACATTCTGTGGAGCAGTATAAAAATCACTTCTCCTCACTAGGATTGAGAGAATAAGGCAAATGAATTTAAATAACTTCAAAAACAAGTGGTTAGCCTGTGTTGAGGAATTCAATAAATGCTAGCTGTTAAACAGCCATCACAAAAAAAAGGGTGTCCCAAATAATAAAATAATGGAATTGTAAAGTTGTTCATAACAAGGATTAGTAACCAAATTGGCTTTCCCAACACTGCAGGGGTTCACAGAACATGGAAATTTCAGCTTTAAAACCAGAATAGTCCCAGACAAACCAGAATAAGTTAGTTACCCATTAAAAAAAGCAACAATATATTTAGGCACAAGAAACTCCCAGAAGTAAACCAAATTTACTTCCTCTCTCCAATGACTTCCAATATTAGTAACAGCATCTAGCTGAGCACGACAAGTTCTTGAAACTAAATAGCAAGTCGGTAGATGAACGGGTGGACAGAACTCTTCTTGGCATTAATGTGCAGATCTGCATGAAACCCGAAATTGTCCGGCTGGAGCAGAAAATAGAATAGTGCCTGTGGCTTGTGGCCTTCAAATAACAGCAGTGGTTGACTCAGCATAGGATCAGTCAAGTTAGAATATTCTTTCATTCATATTCTCTCTGTCCTCCTCCTCTTTCTTCCCTTCCTCCCTCCCTCCCTGCATCCTTTTAGTCTCTAACTCAAAAGAAAACTTCCCTCCAATTTAATTACTGCAGGACTCTTCCTGCGCTATTTATAAGCTACAAACAGAATTGTGCTTTCTCCATGTGTATTTATTGTGTAATCTATACCTTAGTACTTAGAGCAATGAGATGAGAAATGGTGTCGGTAATGATTTTAATTAAACCAAGTGTTTATGACTTCCTCAATAGCTCCCTCTTTGCACAGCCTAGAGCAAGAACACAGCAGGATAGCAGCTGTCAAATCAGCGATGAACACGGAGAATTTGCACGGTGGTCCTAAAACTAGCAAGTTGCCATATAACTCTAAGTTTTCTTTCCATGGAGCTCTAAAATGAATTTTATTGGGCAAGCCCCAACCAGTGAGTACTTTTGTAAGTCCCATGGACCACAGAAGTATGATATTTATTAACATTTATTTAAAATGCTGAGAGACAAAAGCTAGAACAGCACACTAGTAGTTCCTAAACTGAATGCTTCTCTCTTTTCAGAGGCATCTGACACCATAGTTCTGTTTCTAAATGGTTTTTGGGCGACCCTGTCTCGTCTCTATTAGAAGCCCATTCAAATGAGTGTCAAAGTATAAAGACTCCTTTATGGGTCCAGTCAGCATCTTCCGCTTTGTTCTTATGGCCTTACAAAAGTTTAGAGCAGACAATTTCTTTACTGGGTCATTAATAATGAACTTATTAAGTGAACAGTAGCGGTGGTTAGAAGGACATTGGCTTTCATGTGAATTGTGAAATGTGAATTGTGACAACTCACATGAAAACAATGAAACCCAAAGTTAGCCTCCTCTTTAGGGTAGTCAGCAATCATGGATGGCTGGGGGGGGAATGTGACATAGAGCATGCACTTGTCCAGTTGTAACATAGAGCATACACTTATCCATATGTGACATAGAGCATGCACTTGCCCAGATGTAACTAACATAAATCATGCATTTATCCAGATGTAACTAACATAGAGCATGCACTCATCCAGATGTGACATAGAGCATGTAATCTACTCTGCTCATAGCAGTGTCTAAAGAGCTGTCCCTGTCCCTTTCTGGAATACAGTGATAGAAAGTGGCATTGCCTAGGCTCAGATTTCTACCAGGACTTCCACTTCTCTTTCCTGTCTCCTCTTTCCCCTGTGCTTCAATGGCAGCTGGGTTTTAAACAAGTACAACTTGGAGCTACATTGTAGCTAAATTGGGTTATTAAAATTAAGAAGTAATTGTAGACCAAATAAGCCAGTTTTGTCACTGTGATAAAGCAACGCTACAAATGCAGGAAGAGATTTCTGAAAACCTGTGATTTCAACAGAAAAGATAGATGGAAATCGAGTAGTTATCCATGAGCACTGGAACAAGGAGCTCAAGAAAGTATGCAGAGACTTTGGCCTCAGAAAAGTTACTGGATAATGGTGTGGTCCATACAAGTAAATCATTTCCCCTTTCAAAACCTGTTTCTTCACTTATAAGTTACAGACTTCTCTGAAAACATTATGATAGTTAAGGTAGAGTAAGCAGGTTAAGATAAAACAACACACCTGCAAACCACAGAATCTCAGAGAACAGAAGCTGACTTAGAAGACAGCTGAAAGGCCTACCTACCTCAGATACCTCTGAAGATACTACCGTGGGAACAAACAGGCAAAAACTTTCCCAGGTCAGCCGAAGTAGATGGCTGTCTGCTGGGTTAGCACCTCCACTCAGCTAGACCTAGAGGAAAGGTACTAGTGTCTGCCATTTCTGAAGTGCTGAGACATAAATTCTGATATCATCAAGCTGGTCTACAAAATAGTCCTACCCATTTTAACCGTGGTATCCAACAGTTTTATTTTCAATTATCAGGTTAACCTTTTCTGACACTGGAGGTTTCACTTGGTTAAAATGTCAAATTGGGCATTGTCTCCCTCCCCCATTATTAATGATGCCACTTTTATATATATGTGAAGTTTCTTCACTAACAAGTTTCCATATGGCTCCCCAAATGGCCCTTAGTGTTATTTGCTTCTCCCATATCCCCTCTTTAGCCTTATCCTCACTCTTCCTCCCCATTTAATCCTCCTGCTCCAGTCTCTTCATAACAATATATTCTATTTCCCCTTTCATGGGAGATCCCTCTCCTTCCCATAGACTTTTACTAGATAACTAACCACTGTGTTTATACATATTGTAGCAAGCATGATAAAGTCTTAAATGCTAAAGCTAATATATAAGGGAAAACATATAATTGTTATCTTTTGGTCGTATGAGTTGCCTCACTCAGGATGATTTTTTTGTTTTTAGCTCTATCTCCTTAACTGCCAATTTTGTAATTTTTTTAAACAGCATAGCCAAGGATAAAACAAGAAAATAAGTTCACTTGTCACACGCTATGCAATTAAACATGTTCAGTTCAAATAAACCAAAGAGAAAGGGCTTAATTTATTGACATTCATAATAGAAAGGGCAAAGCTAAAATTGTATTTGCCTGAGATCAGATAAATGCAACCAAGACATAGTAGTATCAGGACTCAGTCCATCTCCTGATGTCTACTCATGTGTCAGACTAATCCCATATGGCTCTTCCATACACAGTTGTATTAGTTTCACACTCTCAGTACCCTGTCCTTTCATCTTAAAAAACAGAAGTTAATCAAGAGATACCAATCAACCTTTGATTAGAAAACTCCAAAGGCAAAGTCTGGTGGGATGAATGGATCCTAGGTTCCTTTAACTGGCCACTATCATCAGGAGGTGGAGCAATTCAGTTAGTCAAGCCTTATTGCTCACTTCCATGGCCATGGAGGCAAGCAACTCTCATAGGTAAATCCTAAGTATCTGGGAAGATAGCAAATATCTGTTGCAACGATGGCCACTCCTGATTGTAATTTGCCTGCACCTGGAGTCAACTAACACACAATCTGCTTATATTAATAAAATTATTTGAAGCAGGAAGAAACACCATAAGTATGGGCAGCATCTTCTGGCAGCCTAGATAAAAAGACATAGAAAAAGGAAACATTTTTTTGCCTGCTGGCAATTTCATCTATGCTACTGCTATGACATTTCTTCGCCAGTGTTAGAACCAACTTCTTTGGACTTCCAACATAGACTGAAGACCAGGCTTTCCACGAATCTTCCAGGCTTTCAGTGCTGGATTGAACCTGCTGAGACAGTCATCTCTAAACAGCCATCAGAGTTTCAGCTTCTCCAGTGTTGGATAGTCATTATTTTACTACACCAATCACAGCCTGTAAAACCAATCTACTAAATCTTCTTTTAATACAAATAATTGATAGATTAGGTACACACATAGAGATGATAGATAGATAGATGATAGATAGATAGATAGATAGATAGATGATTACATATACATACATATGTACATACACACATACACACATACATACATACATACACACACTCTGTCAGTTCTGTTCCTGTAGATAGCCTGACTAATACAGTTACCTAGAAGTCATGTGTATTAGTGACAGAAAATGAGAAAAATCTTACAGACAAATATAGCATTCACTCTGGCTTTAGCAGTTAAACAGAAAGTAAAAAAGGACTTGATTAAATTTGGGGAATGGTTGAGAAGAAAAATACAATTAAAGTTTACTTAGGAAGCATAATTGATAAGACTTGGACTATGATCAACAGGATTGTAGGTATCCAGCTTTCAACTAGGTGACACAACATTTGAATTTTTAGACAAAGATAAAAAGTGGCCAAATAGCAGAAATATTAACACAATAAATCCATTGCCAAAATGTGGGCATGCCTGAAATTTACTTAACACACAGTTTATGATCAACTGGGAAAGAGATGAAAAGCAGGGGAGGAACTAAGAAATGTTTTGTGGCTATATGAGTGTATCTGCTGAGCAGAAAGCAGTTCCCTCAAACAAGCTATTTAGTTCTGACCAATTCTGAAGTATTCCTTAGAAGGATGGAATTCCTCTCAAACTGTTAGTCTATGTAGTATTCTGATATGAAGTAATACTTGAATCTGTTTTAAGAAGTCCAAATGAATAGTTAAAATACATTAAACAAGCTCTCTGCCAACAAGTTCTATGAATACAAACATTACAATACCTACATAATGTGCATAAATTGTCTTGCATGTGGAAAGAATTCCATAAATCTAATTTCCTTCTGACCAGCACTTAGTGTTTGCTGAGGTAAATCATCAAACACTAAGCCAATTTAAAGCACAAAGGGAAGTGATTACCCAACTCATGCCATATGCCAAGCCTACTGAATACACAATATTACATAAGAGAGACATTTCTAACCACAAGACATTTGAGTAGTATTTTGGACTAAATGACAAATAAGAAAATGGTGGATGGGCATGGAAGCACATGACTTTAATCCCAGCACTTAGGAGACACAAGCAGGCAGATCTACATCTTCAAGGCCATTCTGCCCTATAGAGTAAGTTCAGAACAGCCAGAATAACATAGAAGAGCCCTGTCTGGAGGAGGAAGATGAGTAGGAAGAAGATGAGGAGGAGGCGGGGGGGATGGGAGGAGGAGGGAAGGAGGGAGAAACAATGGAAAGGACAGGAGGAGAAAGGGATGGAAGGAGGGAGGAGAAGGAGAGAGAGAGAGAGAGAGAGAGGAGAGAGAACATTGAATAGAAAAATGTCTTGATAGAAATAAACAGGTAGCAAAATAAAGACAAACCGCAGTAGACCCTATTGATTGACAGGTTATTTACCTCAATACTGGGGAAGGCAGAATTTAGTTTTTGATAAAAATGATACTATCTCACCACCATCTAAGAACTTTCAGGGTGCATGAATGATATACATAAATTTTCACACAGCCTTGTGAAGACTTAATGGGTTAAAAAGTACAAAGAATGCAAACATAATTACAGGTTTCACTACCCCATGAGATACTATGCCATCCTGAAACCCAGTGTAAAAAGCCACTACAAGTTTAGGTAAAATTTATCTTGCTCCTACAGAACTGGAAATTGAAGAATTTCAGGATTTAGTATATAAAATGAATCAACAAATGGTATGTTGACAACAGCTAGGATATACAAGCCCAGAAACTAAGGGGTTGGTGTGTGGTAGTCCCTTCTCACTATTGCTCACAAGGAACCCACTGTTCTTATCACTGAAAGCTCAGTCTTCGCTGAATAAGAGGCACTGTGTCCAAAAGCAGGATGCTTTAAGTGATGGCTACATGGTAGGGGTTCCACCAACTTAGAGCCACAGTTATTACCCATTCTTTGGGGCTGACCATGCCACAGAGAAGATGAGCCAAGGATGTAGTTTCTACATTACCAGTTTTAATAGGCACAGACTTCCATGGAGAGCTAGACCACATGATGAAACCATAAAGATTATGCATTGACCCTTCTCACATCCTCCTATGTTTCACTCTGTTGCCTCAGAAAGGAACTTTACTAAAGTATAGACAACTTTAAAATATATCAATTCATTTGTACTGCAAGTACAAATTATTTCTACCTGAGGTCTTCCCTGGATCTATGACACCAAGTCTGTGACTAACCATCGCATAGGTGCAACTTGTGTTCAAGGCAATTAGCATTTTATAGCACAAATTTTAACATAAGGGAAGAGAGCTCATTAGTAATATCTGCCATCTTTTGTCCTTAATATTGGAAGAAACAGAATAACAAGGGAGAAATCCTGTGATCTAATTAATACAGATCCTAAGAACATCCTCAGAAAATCAAGAACGTTCTCAGAGAAACATTCCCAGAGAATATAAAACGTTGAGCCACTAAAGAGGGTGCTGTCCTGAAGTGTCTTATTTTCTGTGTGCTTCCTTTCTCTTATTCTACAATCTTACTCCCCTAGCTGACCTCTTTGAACTGCCTCCCTGGCTCCCAGGAGTCAATTCAGGTGACCTTAGCAGAAATGCCCAACAATTGGAATATGGAACCTGAAGAGATCACCTCCAGTAGTCAGACAGGACCCTCAGTGGAGGAATGAGGACACCAACCTACAAAACTTTTGACCCAAAATTGGTCTAGCTTAAAAGAAATGCAGGGACAAAGTTGGAACAAAGACTGAAGGAATGGTTGCCCAGTGACTGGCCCATTTTTGAGACCCAGTCCCTCACACTATTAATCATGGTATGTTGTGCTTGCAGACAGGAGCCTAACATAGTAGCCCCCTGAGAGGTTCTACCCAGCAGCTGACTGAGACAAATGCAGATACCACAGACAAACATTGGACAGAGGTCAGGGACCCCTGTGGAAGAGTTAGGGGAAAGATTGAAGGCTCTCAAGGAGATGGCAACCCCACAAGAAGACCAATAGTATCAACTAACTTGGATCCCTGGGAGCTCTCAGAGACTGAGCCACCAACCAAAGAGCATACAGGGTTGGTCCTAAGTCCCTGACACATAAGTAGCAGAGGGCTGCCATGTCTGGCCTCAGTGAGAGAGGATGGGCCTAATCCTGCAGAGACGTGATGCATGGGGGATGGGGGGGATACAGGGGCTGATGGCTGCCCTTTCAGAGGTGAAAGGGAGAGGATGGGGAAGGAACTCTACAAGGAGGCATCAGGAATGGGGAGCAACATTTGGGATGTAAATAAATAAATAGAACTGCTTCTCCAAGGAAAGTGCCTGCAGATAAGCCTTCCCTTCCCACTCTGCTTTCTGACTTAAACTGAGATCTCACCTTCCTCTGATTCCTCCCACGTTCTCCCTTTCTTACAGATTACTTTTGCTAGTTACTATTACCTAGAACATTGCTTGACGGATACTTTGAAATGTACTGTAATGCCATGTGTGATCTGTAATCAGTTCATAGTAAACTTGACCCTCACACCTGCAGTAACTCAGCAAACAAGGAGAGCAGCTCTTTATTTTAAATGACTAGCTTTATGAAATTTAGCATGTAATGTTTTTCAATGATGCTGAATGATTTAAGCAGAACTTTTCCTTTAAAGAATGTTTTGAGTTACAGACCTTCAATTTGTTCGAAAACAAACTGATTAAACATTGGTCTCTGATCATTCAACTAGAAATTGAAATGTATTTTTGATCATCCATATTAATTCACATGCTGCTGAGAGGTTCCTTTAAATGCCTTTGAAGTATAACACATATTATCTCCAAATTATTAATGTACAAGAGAGCTCTGTTTGCCAGGCTCTGGGCTTAACCTTAAACAAATATTATTTTAATATCTGTTAATCCTTTAAATTGAAAGATTCTTTTTTCTTTTCAGCAGCAAAAATACATTTACTCTCATTCCTATGATAATGGATAATTGTTTCTTTAGACGAGGATTTTGGAAAATGCTGATAATGACGGTGCCAGAATGCTTATACTGTTCATGAAAAAGCTTAAGGAATGTACAGTATGTTGGCTTTGTATACAGTTAGAAGCTTAAGAAGGGGGAAGTGTGAAATGTTTTCCTCAGTGTTGTTTGCTCACATTGGGCCAACTCACAGGTCTGATAAAGCCAAGCAGTTGCTCACGGGAGATTTTGTACAGCTTTCCACGGAGGAAAACTGCAAACCAGGCACCGGGTGTTAGAAGATCGCCTGGGAGAAAAGTCAAAGCAATTACTAGGAGCTTGCCATGGAAACCACAGAAGGAAAGAACTGGATTGCCCACCCTGCATGAAAAGGACCCTAAAGTTAACTCCCACTGAGCATTTTTACAAAGGTCTCAGTCTATAGATCCATGAAGCCAGCAGTTATTTGCACTCCAGCTATAAGATTTCCCACTTTCCTGAAAGAGGTCTCGGAAGAAATGAATGCAGATTTCTACTTTCACTTCTGTGGCTTAGTGTGCTGTGTTTCTATTATTTTTAAAATGGAGAAGATGATGACTAAAATGATAAGAGCAATCAGGACAATCAAGGTGCCAAATGTGTTCAAAATGACTTTACAATTGCTGGTTCTTAAAACAGAAGTCTCTGTATCTTGAGACTGGGGAAGCTTCATGGTGTCCAAGCTCAGTTGGAGGTCTGTGTAATCCCTGTTGACTATATTGGAAGTGAGCAATTGACAAGATAACTGGAGGAAGATTAAAACTCCAAAATCAGTGATGGCTCACCCTGACTGTTGTTATCAATAAGACAACGTCTACTAAAACCCTTGACTAGTGGTTCTGCTGGGGTTTGCAGTCCATCCTTAAATTAGTCATTATTTGGAAGTAAAGTAATCATAGGGCAGTCTGAAGAGGTTTCTCAGAATGCCTAATGGAAAAGCGGTCCCTGTAAGCTGACATGCTGCAGCAGACTTCAAATTATGATGAAGCAGGGCAGAGCTTTCCTTTGTTGGTTTTCGTATCTTAGCATTAAAATCTTTGGTTTGCTGGAGACAGAGTACTGAGGAGGCTGAGGCAGCAAGGTCAGCAATTCACAGCCAGCCTGAACTACATAGTGATTCCAAATCAAGAATGCAAAATTAGATTTTCTATCTAGAACCCTCTGTGGCCTGGGTCTGGGACTCACTCTCCTTTTTCTCCTATTCCCATTCTTCTTCCTGTCCTCCATTGGTATGGCTCCAGTGGCCCTGTACCACCTCTTCCCCATTCCTTCACATCAGCCTCTAATACCTAGAAATACTTTCTACACAGAATCCCAAGTGGCTCCAACAGGCTGGTGACAGAGTAGGTGACTCACACTATCCTTCCTGTCCTCCATTACAATCTGTCCATTATTACACTCAGCCCAGTAACAACCCAATTATAGGAGCTCCTCCCCCAAACTCAACTCCATTCACTGGAGACTCCAACTGATGGTTCTGACCTAGGTACCTGTCTTAGGTACCTGTCTTAGTTAGGGTTTTACTGCTGTGAACAGACACCATGACCAAGGAAAGACTTATAAAGGTCAACATTTTAAGTAGGGCTGGCTTACAGGTTCAGAGATTTAGTCCATTATCATCAAGGTGGGAGTATGTCAGCATCTAGGCAAGCACAATGCAAGAGGAACTGAGAGTTCTACAACTTCATCTGATGGCTTTTAGTGGAAGACTGACTTCCAGGAAGTGAGGGTGAGGATCTTAAGCCCACACCCACAGTGACACACCTACTCCAACAACTCCTAATAGTGCCATTCCCTGGGCCAAGCATATACAAACCATCACAGTACCCTAACCCTTTCATCCCTGTCTTTCCAGATTATTCTTTGTCTTGCTGCAATCTACCTATAGGATTCCCTTCTCCACCACACCTCCAACTCACTGGGGACCCAGCCTCTTGGTGTGCATACAATGACCGACCCTTAAAGTCTCTCTGCCTTTTATCCAAGTCCATTGTTATCCCTCTCTGCTACCAATTGACCTGCAGAAGAGCTCTCCATCAACAACCCACAGCCATCAAACTTCCCTAAGATCTAGAAGGAGCAACAAAAACCAAGGAGTTAAACACCCACCTGACAAAGATATTAATACCAAGAATCACCTCAATCACTACACTATTGGAGCAATAGCCTTTAGCTTTCCTGCTGGTTTCTGTTCTGATCTCATTCTTTGAAACAATCGTCCACTATTATGTTGTCTTTCACTCTAGCTTTGACTTACAGTTAATTATGTCATCTTTGGGACTTAGTTTTTCATTTTCTGTATCTTTTGCATTACCTCAGCAAGTGTTTTGTCTCCCATCTCTAAGGTGGATTAAAGGTTTCACGGTGTCTTTATGCTTAAATGTTGCTGCACCAATTCTTCCTTTTTCTCATTCATTGAATTGAATTACATTCCTCTCTCTCGGGAGCTCTCATCCGACATGGTGGTCTTTAAAACTTCATGTTATATTTCACAATCTGGCCTTGAATTTTTCAGTTAATCTCCACAGACAGAAATCTCATTCCTATCTTACTACTCAACATGAAAGTATTATATTACTAATAATTTTGCACCCAAGCGTACTGTATTAGCATGGAATCATACAACCAAACTATGAAATCCTATTAAAGCTTGTTTTCCCCCTTACTTTCACCCAAAGCAGAATTGGCAGTGTATCTTGTCAACACCCAATCTGTGGACAAAGAGTTCTAACTCACACTTCTCAATCCGTGACGCTATCTTGAATTCTAGATGTAAAGAGATAAATAGTAAAATGCTGTGGGCAGTATTGGTGAGTAACTCAGAGCTGAGTTCTCAGCAACAGCTGTAGATGGGAGAGCTTTGCTCCTGCTGTTCACAGATGACAACTGAAATTCTCAATGGTCAACCTCCCATACTCATTTTAGCAGTCTGTGAATTTTCTCTTGCACCATTGAAATGCATTCTAATTGAACTTCTTACCAAGGACTACCCAGAAGTTGCACCTGGTACAAAATGCTGCTTATGGGTTCAATTTACCTTGCTATGTAGTACCCAGAAGAACTAGACAGATCCATGTGTTTTGGGAAAGCCTCCTTGAAATTATTCTGTTTTGCGACTCAACGGTGATAAGCAGAAGAAATTTATACAAGTCAGAACATTAGTCAGCATTAAGGAGGATGCCAAAATTCCTACATCCTGTTCACTGAGTCTAAGGTACAAAGCTAAATGGGATGGCAGAAACTTTCATAGATTCTAGAATGGGATCTGCCACCATCACATGCCATTGATAACTTTGCTAACATTCACAGATTGATGATGCTTGGTTCACAGATGCTGATAAACTCACTATCAGATATGTGATTAAACACGTTAAGCTTTATCTCCAAGTTGTAACTTCACTAAAAGAATCTCATAGGAGAGAAAAGAATGAATCTTTTTCTCATGTGTTGCTAGGTTGTCTATATAGATTGCCTATCTATAAGTGGCTAAAGCACCTGTAACAGAAGACATGTTAATGAGAAAAACCTTGCAAATTGATTTGATGTACTAAGCTTTACATGAAACAAGAACCCTCAGAAACAAACAAGGAAGTGTGCGTGTTTTTATGCTTCGTTGTGAAAAGTGGCAGCCAAGAGAATGCATGATTGAAATCAACAGACTGACTGGTAAGACTGAGCAGAGAAACCTTGAAATGCTCGTTTGTTTAGATTCTTTTCCTGGAGTGGAGTGGGCATTTGGGGATATTAAGTCATGCTTTAATGTCAGAAAATCCTGGGTAGAGGGAGTGTAGAGTATGTGGTTAGATTTCAGTGTATGCCAGTCAAAAATTGATGTCAGCTGTCCCACTCATTCTCTCCTAACTTGTTTGATCAAGATCTCCTACTGAGGTTGGAGCTTACTGGGTTTACCAGGTAACTTGGCCAGCAAGGCCAGAAATCCTGCTTCTCTGCTCACCTCTCCAGTGCTGGCACTACAGGTGTTCCTGGCCTTTTACATGGGTGATGGAAACGCAAAGTCAGGTACTCATAACTGCATAAGCAATCTGTTTACCAAATGAGCTGCCTCTCCAGCTCAAAGGGCAGACAAGGATTTTATAATCTATTTCAGTGACTCTTAATAACAAGGTCAGAGCGACTTTCTGATTTTGCTGTTTGCTCAAATTTCCAAGGCACCATGTTTTCAAATAATCCATCTTAAACTCCATCAACAAGCAATATAAAGATTTTCTTTCCCACCTCAATTTCTTATTTTTTCCTGTTGCGTAGAAGTTTACCTACCTTTAAGTACTACAAGAACAAAGAATAAATTTTCTCTTTCTTCCTTTCTCTGCCTTTTTCCCTCTTGTATAATTAGGAAATAGTGTGAATTAATCAAGAATGTTCTTAAAACTCTTCACTCTTTCCTGCGTGCCTTTGCCTTCTTTTATACTGTTTCTTCACAAACCACTCTGGTTTTTTTTTTTTTTTTGTTTGTTTGTTTTTACAAACCCAGAGAAAATAATTACTAAATGAGGCAATTTAAAACTGTCAACAGAAAATCCCTTCCTTCCTTTTCATTGACCTGGGCTTTCTCAAACCTCCTCTGAAACACATTTGCATAGTTCACTTCTACTTCCTGGAAGGAAAGTGAGTGGACTTCAGTTTGACGTGAACACAGTATAATTTTAACAGAGAAATAAAGCCAAGACTGTTGACATTACGGAAAATGTTTCTTTCTTTTGACAGTATCTTGCTCTGATAAAGCCCCTAACATTGTGTTATTGAGACGTGGTAATCAGTCAAATATTTATTAAGCAAGTAACATGTAAGTTGACCATTAATATGGCCTGATCAATATGAATACAGTATCTCAGATTATGGTGGCAAGCCATGGTATGCCAGAGCTCATGTGTGCTACTGAAAACCTCTGTACGTGTGAGGGACCAGGAGCTTCTCAGTTACATACAAGAGGAAGTGATTTAATTAGGTCAGGGTAATAAGAGTCAGGTTTCTCAGATAGGGGAGGAAGTATGCTATAAATACAAAGTTCAGAAATCTGTCTGAACTTCAAATAGTAATATCAGTATAAGTATGGTTTTGAAACCATATATATTCAAAAACAGATGAAAATGTTCTAATGTATATTTACAAATATTAATAGGTAAAGTATACACAATGTATATGTTTATGTTTGTCATCATATATGTAGTCTCTAACTCTGTCTACTTACAAAGGGACAGGACACTAGCAGTAATATACCATAGCCAGTCTTGGTTTCTAACGATCATACTCTGCTGAAAAGAATGAAGACTTGCAGGGAAAATGGCGGTCTTGCTCAACACAGTTGGCAATGATGCCCCTGACCTCTGGATTCTCGAGCGTTTCTTGCTCCCTCATGAACTAATGCTGATCTGTTTGTGCTGTTGCCCCAGTTCCCCACTAAAACAGGTGCCCTGTGTTTTAGATCTTACTCTTACTTAGTAGGTCAGTGTCTCCTGATCAATACAGGTTCTCAACAAATGGTGAAGACTAATTTTCTACATTTTATGTTTTTTTAAAAAAAATTTATTTAATAAAATGTGCCCAAAACAGTTCTCATATACAAAAAAAAAACGCATTAGAAATCTACTATCTTTTTTTTATTATTAATCTTTAATCCTTTTTTATAGTCCAGTCTTCATCCCCCTCCAGATCTGTCCCCATCACCACTTTCTACCTCCTCTCCCCTCATGTCCAAGAGGATGTCCCCACACCCCCAGACCTCCCCACATCCCTGGGGCCTCAAGTCTCTTGAGGGTTAGGTGCACCTTCTCTCACTAGGCCAGACCAGGCAATCCTCTGCTGTATATGTGTTGGGCCTCATATCAGCTGGTGTGTGCTGCCTGGTTGATTGCTCAGTGTCTAAGAGATCTCCAGGTCAGTTGAGACTGCTGTTCCCATGGGAAGAAATCCACTAATCTTTTTTGCCAAAAATATGACAAATTTCCAATAAGTAAACTTGCAGCTCTACTGGAAGATCCTGTCTGAAGATTAGCCCCTCTAGTTTCCCATATGTCATTTACCAGTAGCTAGAGAGAGCCTACTATGGAACAATCCAATATTCTACAAGAGAATTTCACTGTCTGCTTCCCCATTCACCTACTCATCGTGTCCCAGATTATTTCTCTGAAGAAAATTTCAATTCTTTGTTGAAATAAAACTTACCATTTCTCAAAATGTTTACATTAAAGAAAGATTTTAATGACTTCTGAGATAAGTCTCAAATATATACATCTTAATGTAGACTTATGTTTTTCAAAACTTTCTTTAATAAGGGTGCTTAAACTCTTTAACCTCCTTCTAATCTACCATCCACCAGAGGTAGTAGAAGGAAAGGTAATAGGCAAGTATATGAACTGTTAAAATAGTCTCTGGGCGATTCCAATTCATTCAAAAGCGCGTTATCAAGATCACAGTAGTAGCTCGATCCCTTCAAACACCATTCAGATACAACAGATTCATCAGAGAAACTGCAGTTTCTGCCATACCAAGCACGGAACAAACGAACGCTGTAAACACAAAATTCTTGCATTCCTCTCAGAAGTCATACAATGATGATCAGAAAGGAAGCAGCAAACAATACACACATGTCATCAGAGAAGACTAGCATCACAATGCACAGAATGACCAGCAAGAAGCAAGGCAAACACAGTGCCATCACAGAAGAAAACATAGCAAGCCCAAGATGACTGCAAGACTACAAGGCAAACCAATGCCACATAGCAATCCATCTGCTTGTTAAATATCCTCCAAATACCATGCCTCTTTGTTCTAGTATTTTTAGTGCTGTAGATTAAACCCAAGGTCGTGCATGCAATACACCCTTACATGAAGCGCCAGCTTGCACAGGTAGTTAATGTTCCATTATAAGTAATACCACAAAAAGGACTATTTGATAGATTTTAATCTATTAGTTACATTTTATGCCATATTTATTATTAAATTTATCAAAGGTATATATATATAATATAAAATAAACTTGTTTTATAGATGGTGAAATTGACTTTGGGGAAGTTTTGTCATCACAAAATTCACTTAGTATAAATGTAAAATGAACCAATTTTGTTTCTACTATACAAAACTCACTATGATGATAACCATACCTCATAGAAAACTATCAAGGTGACAAATATAACAAGAATTAGGTAGTCATCTTAGATTCATGGTTACCTGAAAAACTCTTTGTCACCATAAAAATAAGAATTAACTTGAGTACATTCATACATAGGAGGTCTTTAATAGATATATATCAATCCAACTATTGAATATGATGTTGTCACTACATGTTTCAGGCTGTTACTGAGTTTATTTTTGCTGGCAAAATGAAAACAAATTTATCCTTTTATTTTTTAATACTTAATAAAATTATCATTTGTATTTTGTGATTAAATACAAAAGACACTTGACCTCCTAGAAAACAATTTTTTATTTTAATTATTAGTCAAAATCTTCAAATGAGACTATAAGAGAGACATGCAAACATAACTATCAAGATTTCCTTTTGTTATTGATACATTACACACCACAAAGTGTGTAGTGAAACTCAAAGTCAATGTACATAATTAAGTTATATTTAGGTCTTGGAAAAGAAAATCATCAAAGATTCTCTTACAAAAAACAAACAAATATCTTAGTAGATACTTTGAGATCTACCTGGTAGTGTCTTCTTTGCTTACACCTTCATCCATTCCCTCACAGAGTAAATAGAAAAGTACAGAGGTAGTCAATTTACATATGATCTCCTCTTTAGTTCAACTACCATAATAATTACTAGGCAAGAACACAGGCACAATGTTTAAACCATGAGATTGTCTGGTGGTGATGGCACACACCTTTAATCTCTGCACTTCGGAGTCAGAGGCAGGCAGATCTTCAAGTTCAAGTCCATCCTGTTGTTCAAAGTGAGTTCCAGGATAGGCAGAAATACACAGAGAAATCTTATCTTGGAAAACAAAAACAAAACAACACAACAACAAAAAAAGCATGAGGTTGTTCTGAGGACTTCTCAACTGACAAAAGTAGAACACTTTATCTCTTTGTCCTATTAATGGGAAAATTATAAAGATAATTGAATTAATTATACATGTCATAAATAACTACAATTACTTTTTTGCATTAACTTCTTGTTATCGTGTTCAAAAGTGAACTTGAAGATTTTTGCCTTTTAATTCTGTACTTTTACATTCATTTTAACAAAATTGAGTATCCCGACCCGAGCTGCTGCTCTGGTCGGCAGGTCAAGGTCTAGCAAAGAGAGAGTAGGAATGGAGGGGCAAGAGACGCGAAGAATGGAGACAAGACAGAGGGTCTGATCAAGTCTCCTCTCTCTTTATTGAAAGGAAATCCTGGGTATTTATACGCTTTACCACGTGCCTTGCCCTTGTGGACAAGCAGAGGAACACAGCTGAAGGCACATGTCACACAATGTCACATGCCTTGCAGAGTGGATGCCACATGCACCTAGCAGCTGAGGGCAATAAACAGCAAAACAAGATATGTGAGGAAAACAAGATGTTTATCAGAGTGTGCTCCGCTGTTGTGGGCTGTTGAAAACAAGTCTCTTGTCAGGATATATGGCTCGAGATGGCTGCAAAGATGATAGCTGCTTTCTGCTAGGAGTCAGCTCCCAACAATTGAGTTGAGAATTTTCAGTTCTGTACCCTTTTCTAAGCCCATACCCCAGGCCAAAGTAACCATAAAATGGAGCTAACAAAAGACAGTTGAGTGTTTATAATAGCACTCATAACTGTTTTGAGATGGGATCTCACACAGCCTAGGCTGGCCTCAAATTCATCATGTAACCATGAATGAGCTTCTGATCTCCTCTTCTACTTGAGTGCTGGAATCACCAGTGCGTGGCATTATGTTCTTATTTGTTTGTTTAATGCAATACTTGGGATAGAACCTAGCACTTTGCACATAAGAGGCCAGTACTCTACCTAGTGGACTGAATCTTCACAATAGTACTTTTGGATCATTAGAATATATGTTGTTATTAGAGTGTATATAGAATAAACTCACAGTCTAAATAGATGGAAGAAATGGAGCATGATCAGGAAAATTGTATGAATCATTTATTACTGTAAGTATAATAGCCATTTAATATCTGTGCGAGTACATAATTAGGTGCTATAGTTACAATGTAAATTGAGCAATAATTACTGCATCATCAACAAAATTTTTTAAAGATACAGTTTCATTAAATCAACAGTAAAGTATATAAATGAGAATGGAGGTAATTCACAAGACATAAAATTGTAATTGTTCGTTAAAGTGGTAAACTGCAATGTACTGTCATTTGAATATTATCTAGAGAAGCAATAAACCATCACAATTTAAGTGAGAGAGACACAGAAAAGCATAAAGAAGTGGGGATAGAAAAATAAAAAATGTCCTTTAAGAGACTCTCTTTTTTTAGATTCAGTTTTTATTTTATGGATGTGCTCGCCTGCATTTATGTCTATGCACCAAGTGCCAGGAAGCTCAGAAAATGCAGTTTTCAGATCTGGATTCCTTGGAACTGGAGTTACAGATGATTGTGAGTCCCATGTTGGTGCTGAGATATCAAACCCAGGTCCTCTGTGAGAGCAGCCAATGCTCTTAACCATGAAGTCATCTCCCAAGCTCCCCACAGGATTCTTTCATAACTAATTTTGAAGTTTTTTACGATATAATTACAATATACTGGAAACAATGCACATGATTACAGTTGCCTCCCAGTCTCTCTCTAATCCTCCCCGCTCCTCCCCACCTCCTTCTTACCAACTAGTGCCCCTCCACTCTTTATCCCCCAATCCTAAACTCCATACAGGCAGTCACAACTGCTTTGTTTTCATTGATGTGATGCCATATCCAATGACCATATCCTAACATGTCCCTCCTTTCACCTCCTCTAGTCCTTCTATCTCCCTCTTTTAAAAGGTTCCTGGGCCTCTAAAACTGAAACCGATGTTCAGTTTAGAGTCTAGCACTCATTGATTCTTATTACGTTTACCACTTATGAGTTCCCACTTTAATCATTACCTAACTGCTAAAGAGGTTTCTCTAAACAAACCTGAGAACTGCATTATCTGTGGATATATATATATATATATATATATATATATTAGATGTATATGATGTAGATGTATATGATGTATATGAGGTATATGATGTATATGAGGTATATGAGATATATGAGATATATGATGTATATGATGTATATGAAGTATATGTGTGCTGTGTATGTGTATGTATATGTATATGTATATGTATATGTATATGTATATGTATATGTATATGTATATGTATATGTATATGTATGTATTTAAACATCTGTTAAAGTGTATGTTTTTCCTTCTAGTGCCAAACTCCTAGAATAAGGACTCAGACTCAAAATACATTTACAGATACCTGGGCCATATAACTAGGCTCATTTTCTGACTAGCTAATAACTTAAAATGACCCATTTACACTAATATAGATTCTGCCACATGACTGGTAATCTCTGCTCAGATACCAAGCATCTGTTCTCCTTACATCTTCCCCAGTGACTCCTCCCACATCTAGCTCTATCCCATAATCCTCTCTGCTAGGGTTAGGTGCCAGAGTGCAGAAGTCATAACCTCTGATCTGGGAAGTGAACCGCACTTAGGACCCAAGACACTGATTGGGGTGCTAAGGTAGATGTGAACCCTAACCTAGGGAGTAAGCTCAATATGGTCCCTGCAATGACTTGGGGCTAGGGTATCAGAATGTGGCTGATATGGTCTCTGACCTTTGGAATCAGCTCCATGGGGGTCATGAGGCTCATGTCAAAGGTCAGAGATACAAAGATACATGACCTCTAACCTGAGAAGCATGTTCTGCTCAGGTCTCAACAAATATTTTTAAACTCCAGTTTTCTTTTTTCAAAAGATAATAAATTTGGTATCCTAAACAATGCATAGTTTCGTGTTATGTATTTTGTTAGCGTTTGATTTTGCCTTCTAAGTACCTATAATTTTTAACCTATATGTAGACGCTGAAATGGAAGCATTACTGATATTTTTGGGGGGTAAAGTTCTAAAACATAAGATGGATTTTGAAGGTTAATTCTCATGCTATTAGTAGTATACAGATTGTCCTAGTAATGGAGTAATTACTTCTACTGTTAGTAAATAGCATATAGGACTTCTTACATGACACCGTGAGAAATAAACAATACCTTTATTATTAGTTTGTCTAATATTAGATTGGAGAACTAAACATTTTAAAAGTATTTTGATGAACACTGGATCACAGCATTTGAAGATATCTAGTCCATGAAAATTTGTCAGTTTTAAATCTCCTACATTTCCTATATATTGACTTTTTATTTAAGAATCTTGAAGTTATTTCATCTTCTGTTGTTCGTGGTAATAGGATCAAAGCTCAGCTTTACACATGTAAGCCAGCTGCTTTACCACTGAGCCCTTAGTTTTTAAAGGCAGGGTCTCCTTATGTAACCCCAAATGGCTTCCAACTCATAGTTTTTCTGCCTCAGCCTCACAAGTATGCACCACCATGCCTGGATTCACCTACAAATTTTTGGAAATCACAACATCTTAATTACTTAAAAGATGAATAAATGTAGTTTAATATCTCTATCTGTTGTGTGGGTATTGTTTTGTTTGTATATTATGTTTGAAGCCACCAGAATTAAACTTAGTTCCTCGGTAGTAGCCTCATTGATTTGATTCTTTTTCAGAAAGGCTCACATTTTCAAACTTCTAATCATTAAAATGTGTCTAGGTAAAGCCAATAGGAAAGTATAAGTGTGCTTAAACATGAAATATTTAGTTGCATTTTACTAAAGTGATTTTTGAAAAAGAAAAACTTTCAAATTAGCATAATTATCAGGCAGTATCTCTAAAGACTCTAGAAATTAAATATTCAGATATCCCTAAGGCATGAAAGTAAAAAAAATATTCTATCTAAATTGTTAATAATAAGCCAGTCAACTCTTTCAAAAAGATATATAACAATAGAAAATATTATGCAACAAGTTATGTATGGCATGCAGACTCCTTCCCGCTAGAACGCTATTATTCAGTGCAAAGCATAATTTTTACCTATCTCTAAATATAGTCTGTAAATTTATTTCTTGTGCTATAGAAAATGAACACCTTGTTTAACATTTATAGTGTCCAATGTCACTTGATCCTTTTCCAGGTTGGGCTTTCTTCTCTTCCCTTATATGTGCATAGCCCAACATGACCTAAAGCTGTCTAAAGTCCATGGCAGCTCTGCACATTACAGCATTAGGGGCTTGCTTTGTCAGCAGCATTCATTCACAGTGGAAAACCTGAGAGGACAGAGCATTACCCAGCAGTGAAAGAGAGAGACACTGTCACTTCTAAACTATGTACAAAGGGTGATATAGGAACAGCCTGGTTCCATTTTCAGCATACAGTTACCCTGAGTCATTACTGAAAAGTTATTTGAACTCAAGGCATTTTACTGAGTTTTTACTGTTAATTTATATTGAACAACCCTGGAAAAAATACTCAGAAAGATCTCCTTCCCTTCTTGCCAAGGAAATATGTAGGTTGAAGAGATACCAGCTTCATCAATAGACATGTATGTAGATGTCAACATAAAGGTGACAAACTTCTAGATTTCTCCAATATGCACACAAACAACCAGGTTAATAGCAGATTTGTCTTCATAGTTATCTGAATTTCCCACACTGGGGTTCTTTTACTGGCAAGAAGCTATGATCAGTATTACCAAAAGATGTCAGCTCCTAATTTAGATGATGCAAAAATGAATTGTGTCATGGTCTTTAGAAGTGCTGTGATCTACAGTGAATGAATATCAGCAAAATCCTGCCACTGACATGCTGAGCACTTTAAGAAATTCAGCAAACCTCTACCTCAATGTGGGCATTTAATAGATGGAAGTTTGTAAAGAACTAATCGTTAATGTATTATTGCAACATATTTAAAGTTACTTTAGTAAAAACATAAAAAAAGAGAGCAAATATTTCTGTTAATCTAAAATAACTATCACTTAACTTAGTACTAAGCCAAAATAGCACCTCCTTCGGTTTTCTGGCTCTCTGAGTCTTTGTTGCTAGCTGTTCATCATTGGTTTGTCTTCCAAATAAGAAGTTTTAATGATTTGCTGGCCATCTCTCAGAAAATATCTTGTACCATTTCCTCCCTAGAGAACTAACCAAAACAAGATGGAGTGGGAGACTTTGCAATTTCAGAGTCAGAGTTTGGTCTGGGAATACAGAAAGAAACATCCAAAACCATGTGAGTGCATGAACTAGAGAAGTTCAAAAATAGCCAAGTGTTGAAAGTTCTTGAATTTTATATATAGAACTGATATAGAACTGAAGTTATTTGATGAATAATACAAGATCTATAACAACTAAAGACATCTGTAAACAAATATCATTAAAGAATTCTCCCTGAAATTCTTAGTGTTACATGAACCATCTATCTAACAAATACTGCATTGGTAGCAGAAAAATAGAACTAAAGAAATTAATGTCACCATTTTATTAAAATATATCATCCACTCCAAAAAACAGTTCTACACTCTGTCATTATTCAAATCTGTAGCTAACAAAAGTCCCATATTACATGTATCACCATGTTTTTGTAGACTATAGACCAGCTATAACAGGAGTACACTGCAAATAAATTGCATGTATATGTGACTGCTGGAAGAGACCTTCCAGAGGATATCTGGGCTGATGAGATGGCCCAGTGGGTAAAGGCACTTGCTGCCGGGCATGATAACCTAAATTCAGTTCCTGGGACCAGCTTGGTGGAAGGAGAAGAGAACTGAGTGTCTCTATTGTCTTTTGTCTAACTGCCACATCAGTGTCATAGCACACACATCTACCTCCAAATAAGTAAATAAGGAGAGAGAATGCATTAGAATCAACATTACTGAAGAGATTCCTAGGAGCAAAGTCTAAAGAGCAGAGAATTTTTATCTGTGCTGTAAAAGAAAAACATGACAAATAAAATTCTCACAAGCCAAAGTCAACTTGTCTTGAAAAGGCCACTTGTAAATGGGAAACATTAAATGTTTTTTTTATTTAATACTGATCATTTACATTTTTGGGGAACTGCCATTGTCATAAACATCAAAACAAGCCCACTTAAATTTTTGCCTTCCTTCATCCTCAGGTCAACAGAAAAACTCAACAGGAAAAAAACGCACTCACCAAAAATAGATGTTCTTTTTTGACTAAGTTTCAACATGAAATACCAGTACTTCAAGAAAATAATAACACAAATATATATATAATATATATATATATATATATACACACACACATGTATATATATGTATACACACACATATATATATGTATACACACACATATATATATGTACACACACACACACAGATAGATATTGATATAGATATAGATATAGATATAGATATAGATATACACATAACACATATATATATGTATATATATATGTATATATATGTATATATATATGTATATGTATATGTATATGTATATGTATATGTATATGTATATGCATGTTGAGGATTTGATAAAGAACCAGCAGCTGTTCACCATTCAAGTAACCACAATTGAAAATACCCAACCTACCCAAATCTGAATATTCTAATATACAAAAAAGCCCACAGAATGCCAGCTGTCATTGTCTTGGCAGAGATTGTATTGCCTTTTCTCTTGCCAAGCCCACACACCTCCTTTTCCTCCCATGTTGTTTGTACAAGCAAACCAACCTTCCCTACAGTTCTCCCTGCTGTCTACAGGGTAGAATTCTTATGAACATTCCTACCTATCTGTGCTTCAGTGAAAATAGGCTAAAATTATCCCTAAATTGAGCCTTACTCCCTAACTTTTAATTCTAAAGGTAATGTAAAAGAGATTATTCTATGATGGGGAAGGAATTACTGAACACTACATGGTAGCTTCAGCCCCAGGGATGACACACATTTACCAGGATAGGAGTGCCAGCTCCAGGCAGGAAAGGCAACAGTTCTTCTCTGTCCATAAGAGTATGGGATGGCAAAGCCACACAAAGTCCCTTCTTTCTTCTCAAGTACCTTCATGGGGCTCTTCTTTTCAATGAGAATATGATCTTATTTTCAAATCATATAGCGAATTTCTATAGGCTATAATTCCATGTTTTCTACTGACAAGCTATTAAAAGAACCAAAGAGGAAAGAAAATTTAATATCTAAATTTCCCTTGCAAAAGGAAATATTTTGGACAGGAGGGAAAGTGTTGGGTTAGTTATTTTTCATCAGTTTGTTTCAATTGTCTGTTGGTATGTTTATTTTTAATATGCAAAAATACAAATTTCATTTTCTGAGAATATTTTTGTTTTGTAAATATTCTCCAATATGTAATTATAATAAATGTCAATTTTTTTAAAACTAATTTCCAAGTCTAAATGACTGTATTCACATCCTCTAATCTTAAAGTGCAAAAGGAAAAATATGAGTGATCCTCTGTTAAATTTTGATTGCCCTTTCCCAATCAAATTAATCGAGATCAATCATTCAGACAGTTGTTATAAGTCAGAAAAAACTAACAAATCTATATTTAAAGAACACAAGGACCATGGGAATGATCTCTCTCATTTTCTCACCCCCTCAAAAAAAATTGAAAAAGCAGTCACAGGTATCAGAAAAAACTGTGCAGACACTCTCTGATTTGAAGGCAGCATCCTGACCTGCAGTAAAGCAAGTTTCCAATACAAAGAACATGCAGCTAGACTACTTACTTCACAACAGCATTAAAAGCCAGAAGAACCTCGAAAACAAAACAAAACAAACAAAAAAGCCAGAAGAACCACCTCAGTTACCTTATTTTCTCTCTTAAAAGGAATCAGAAGACCTATGAAGAAGTAATAAATAAATAAATAAATAAATAAATAAATAATTCCATCTCACCACAAATGCTTTTGAAACTGAATAACAAAATTAAAGAGAAGAACAAAAACATGACAAGATACCAATCGCTAAGTGAAAGAGAACTGAACATGCTAAGACCACTTGCATTGTCAAAACTAAATGGCGCTATAATCACCTAAGGAATTTCTTAAATTTGGCCTCAATCCTCACCCTCACAGACAAAGGAAAGCAAGCAATTAGACAGAGAGGAGATAGGGGAGGGCTTCCAGAAATAGGTGTGGTAGAACTGAACTGGTAACCTTGCTATTACACAGCAACAATCTGGAACCAATAGCATTTCCCAATAGGTAGGGGTAGGTATCTTCATAGTCAATTTGATTGGATCTGAAATCAGCTAAAAGTCAGGCCTCTGGACAGGTCTATAAAGGGTAGCTCCTAGAAGGGCTAAATGAAGGGAAAGACTCTATCCCAAAATGGATGGCATCTTCCAGCTCCAGTCTAAATATAAAGAGGTGCAAGGGGGAAAGCTCTTGCTTTTCCTCTGACAGCTTTCATGCCCTACTCGTAAGTCCATCTACTCTGCTGCTGCTTCTGTGGCTGCTCCTTCATTAACAGAGGAACTCATTTTCTTGAGCCTTCTAATACAGACTGGAGACCAACAGATCTCCAAGAATTTCCTGGCTTTCTCATCACATTAGGAAGGCTGAGGTATCTATCTCATAGGCTGAGCAGCTGCCAAGTACTCAGCTTCTCAGGTGTCCAGACAGCCATTGACCCCACCTCTCAGTCTCCCCTCACAGGTTGGTTGACACAGTTGGCCTTCTCATGGGGCTGCCATCTCCTGAGAGCCTTCAATCCTTCCCCTAACTCTTCCACAGGGGTCCCTGACCTCTGTTCACTATTTGTCTGTAGGTGTCTGCATCTGTCTCAGTCAGCTGCCGAGTAGAGCCCCTCAGAGGGCTGCTATGCTAGGCTCCTATCTGCAAGCACAATATAACATCATTAACAGTGTGAGGGATTGGTGCCTACCCATAGGATAGGGCTCAAACTGGGCCAGTCATTAAAAAGAAGAAGATTAAGAAGACGATAAGCCTCTTCTTAATGTCATGCTTTAGTTTGAGAAGTAAATACAGTTTATGGCAAACAAAGTAGGACTTTTCATAGCCACAAATTTGTAGTGAATGTTGACGGCAAAAACTGAGCTCATCATTTTGCAGGAAAAAAAAAATGGAATCTAACGGTGTGACTTAAGAAGGCACAAAATTTCTCTAGAGCTCACTGAAACATTTCTTCATCTCCTTTTAACAACAGATCTAAGCTACATTTACCAGTGTTCTTTGCAATTAAATGTGTTCATGTGGCTCATTTGTAATCAATAGAACATGAGCAAATGGGATATGTACTTTACATATCTATCCCACGAAAGTTTTGAGTATATGTTCCTCTGTGTTTTCTCTTTTGGCTGATAGAATACAGATGAGTCTTGGGACAATTCTGACAGTCCTGATTAATGGACAACAACAACAAAAAAAAATGTGCCTTCTAAGAAAGTCTCAGCATCTTTTCTGCTTTTCAAAGACATCACATGCTGCCTAGACAACTCTGGCTCTGCCACTGTTCATATCCTTAATGAGAACCCCAAGTTAGCTGGACCATCAGGAGCAACCCCATGCCTGCATGCCTTCCAGACTACTCTGTTTTATTTTTTATCCTTATTTTTGCATTTTCATAAAGTACGACACTGTACCTGTAGTGTCTCATTGTCTGAAGGGTTACTGCAGGGAGAATGCTATGTGCTAAGTCAGAGTACTATAGGATAACTCTTAACATCACTCTACAGTTGCTGACTTGAAATTATCAAAGTAAAACATCAATCTATCTCTATGTGAGTATGTGTGGGTGTGTGTCTGTCTCTCTGTATGTCTCTCTATGCCTGTGTGTATGAGCATCTGTGTTGTGCCTGGGCCTGGGCCTGGGCCTGGGCCTGGCTGTTTCTGTGTCTATGTACATGATGGGGCAATGCATGTACCATGGCATGCATGAGGAAGTAAGAGGACTATTTTGTGAAATCAGTTCTCTCTTTCCATCTTTATATGTGTTCCAGAAATTGAATTCATTTGCCATATTTATGCAGTAAAAACCTGGACCATCTGAGGCATCCGAGTAACCCATGATTTTTTTTTGTAGTCACCTAATACTTCATTTCATAATGTTTTGCTTTGTCATTTAGGCCTCTTCTAGGGATAACTTTAGAGAGATCTTTTGAAGAGAAATTCTATACATATGATTATTCAAATATAAATCCCATTCCAAGGCTGAATTTGTTTGTTTCATGCACATTACGATCTTAGCTACTGTGCCTGCACAATCTTGTCTACTCTTCTGTCTGTGTTTGGCTTTACATTCTGGCCTATTTGATAAAAGTACGGGCTACTTCTACTCTGGAGTGGTGATATGTCACAGCATGCATTCACATAAATGGAAGTATGCCACAACATGGTATATATTATTTTCCATGAATTAACTCTAAAGACACAATGCTTCCCTGTAACATGATAGAGAATATATTTTTCCAATTACTCAAAATATTTGAAATAGGAAAAGTATGTGATGATAAACTCTAGGTCTATAATTTTAACTTGAAGTTTAAACAAGCAAAAATTTTCCCTATTGTGAGAAGGAATTTAGCTTAGTAAAAAGAAAAGCAAGGTATAACTGCTTGTGCTTCAGAGACTCAACCTTCAAAGGGGCTTAGAGCACCTTTGCCCTCAGCTTTCTTCCTAGTCCTACTTAAAATTTTTGTTTAATTTTTATTTATTCATTAATAGTAGTAGTATGGTGAGTGTGTCTGTGTGTCTGTGTCTATATGTGTCTGTGTCTGTGTGTGTGTCTGTGTGTGTGTGTGTCTGTGTGTGTGTGTGTCTGTGTGCAGCTGTGTATGTGACAGCACTCTTGTATAATCAGAGGACAACTTCAGGAATCCTTCCATCATAGGTTCTAAGGATTGAACTCAAGTTTTCAGGCTTGTAAGGTATAGTAAGAGCTTTTAACCACTGAACCATCTTGTTAGCCAACTCTATACTTTAATATTATTATTGCTGTTGTAGTTGTTGTTGTTGACTTCTTAAAATTACTTCTTTTATTCTCAAGATTATAATTATGTCATTTCCCCCTTCATTTTTCCCTCTAAATTCTCCTGTATGTCCTCCTTGCACTCCTTCATTTATTTCTTCTTTTTCATAGTTACATACATATACTTATGTACATACATATTCCTAAATACAAGCTGCCTGGTTGTATATAATGATATACATAAATGAAAACATATATATATATGTTTTTTAAGTTATACAGTTCTTTAAGTTGGACTTAAGACTCACTCAACTAGAGGAAATCATACCTGATACTGGAAACCTAGCCAACTACTCAACTACTCAAGGAGGGTGAAGTCATGGATCATATATATATATATATATATATATATATATATATATGTGTGTGTGTGTGTGTGTGTGTGTGTGTGTGTGTGTGTGTGTGTGTGTTTTCAGAACTGACCATTTGGCATTGGATAACCAATTGTTTTCTTCCCTGGGCAAGACTATTTCTTCCACTTTTGGCATTCCTTAGTTGTCTCCAGTTCTTTGTATAGGACTGAGGCCTTGTGGTCTTTCTTCGTCTACTTCAACATGTCTATTGTCCAGTGAACAAGGGCATGTTCATATTTAGGCAGTCGTGTTGGTGAAGCTTACAGTTGTAGCTTCTGACATTACCAGAAGACTCAGTTTCAGAGAAGACTCCCTTATCCTTCCACTTTTACAATCTGTTTTACCCTTCTTCAGGTATATTCCATGAGCCTTAAGTATGGTACTTGTTTTGTAGATATATCCATTGGTTGGGACTGGGATCCCTAACTCTGTGTTTTGGTTGTGATTTTTTAATGGTCTCTATCTGATACAATGGGAAGTCTCCTTGATGAGAGCTGAAGACTACAACTATCAGTAGATATAAAGACTAATATTTGGAAAGTAGTTAGAGATTAGGCTGCTTTAGCAAAGTGGTGGCTATAGGCTCTCCTCCAAGATCCATGACTTCACCCTCCTTGAGTAGTTGGCTAGGTTTCCAGTATCAGGTATGATTTCCCTCTAGTTGAGTGAGTCTTAAGTCCAACTTAAAGAACTGTTGTTTTCTGCAGAATTATACATGCCACTACTACAATTTTAGGAACAAGATGGTTCCTGTGGTTCATAGGGTTCATAGCTGGGTAAGACCATTAGTTGTCTTCCTCGATTGGAATCTTAGATGGCACCTTCTAGTATCACGAAACCTAGTCCTCAAGGAGGAGGTATTCAGGTCATTCCCAGCACAGAGGACTCTATCCTACCCTTCCCAATGTCATGCTGACTCTAAATTCATTATCCATCAACACTTAACAATGTATATAATTTTGGGCAACTTCAGCCTTTTACTATAAAGGTATTTCTACTACCACAAATTGTCTACAGGATCAAATATGATAATGTATTTAGAATATTCTACCATATGAGTTATCAGATGGTACATACTTTGAGAGGGAATATGTCATTTTCTTCCCTTTTCTGATTTGATCTTCCTACAGATAATTGAAACTGAATCAGAGCTAACCATGAAAAATAGATCATATCCAACTGCAGGTGAGAAAGTTAAGCTGTTCTCACCACTTGTGTAGAAGTTACGAGACAGGACAGAGTGCCTACTGTATGAGTAACTGAACTATTTACAAATCTCTGCTTTGATCATCCCAGTGTTTCTGTTGTAAAATAAAGCCCCACATTAATAAGATTATCCTTATTTCAGGATAGGGAAGTATAGACTCTTATAACTATTTGGGCTTTTCTAAATCCATCCCAGTTCCTGAATGATAACATGGAGGCTATATTTTTATTAACAATGCTTATGGCCTTAGTTTAGGCTTTGTTCCCCAGCTAGCTCCCAACTTATACTAACATTTTTATACTAATCTAAGTTCTGCCACATGGCTGGTTACCTCTCCTCAGTTTCATACCTCCGACTTCCTCCAAGTCTGGGTGGCAAATCTCTGAGTGACTCTCAGAGTACCTATCCTTCCTGGAGCTCCTACCTTCTTCTTCCTGCCTCTGCTATAGGCTAGCAGCTTTTTATTTTCTACAATCATAAGGTACCTTAGGCAGGCAAGGAATGACAAAGACACATCTTCACACAGAGCATATAAACATTATCCCTACAGACACTGTCCTAGAAGCTTCTCTATTCCTTTTAAGATTATTAGAATTCCTGCATCAATTTGTCAAAGTAAAAGCAAAACCCAGGAAGGTTAAGACAAACTGTACTGCAAGATATTTTCTCTTTACTGAAAGCTAAACAGACACTAAATTAACACAAGAAGATAATTGTTTCAAACAATATGGATATGAGTAACATTATAAGCAATCTCTTTCAATCATCCTTAGTTCCCTTGGTGCAGTTCTCATAGGTTCCAACTAGAATCCATCAAAATAAACAGAAGCCATTGTTTAGACCAGAAACAAAGTATCTGGAATTCTTTTTCATGTTTAAGCTATGTTAAGGTAAAAGGAGTTATATACAGCTTTAGTCACATACTTTTTTATGTTTTCTCTGATTTCATTTACCATAAATATGTCACAGTTGGTCTCTGTGGCATGCTATGTATACATGCTTGTACATGCATTTCTAAAGTAGAATCATCTCATCATATTACTTTCTAAAAGCCTCAAGGACTTTGCAGAGTAGGATCTTAAAGGCCAAGCAATGCTAGGAGAATGAATGTCTTACCTGCTTATTACAGCTTATGCCGTTCAAACACCCACTCAAATGTGTAGTAATCCGAAACATGGGAAAATAAGCAAAAGCCAAATCACTAGACTGTTTTTCAATCTAGAAGACTGTGTCTTTTTCAATTTAGTTTATAACAATAAGCACTCCACTGAGTTCTTATCATGAACAAGAGCGTTAGGGGCTATAATCAAATGATCAGGTTAAACGTCGTACTAGGGAATTCAAGTTTAGAAAATTAAGTCCCAGAGTGACTCAATTAATACAGCTCTACTATCTTATCACATCATGCTTATCTAACCCTAGAACTTGAAAGTTAAACATATCCATTCCTCAGAGGAAAGAGAAACTAAGCAAGAATCTGGCCCCTTTAAAAATTCCATCACATTCTCTCCAGCCCCAACATCTGATAGAAAAACTCAGGTTGCTAATTAAGTGACTTCTACTCTGAACTTCTTAAAGCTTCATCACCTTTAAAGTATTCCTGTTTAATTAACACATTTTCACAGTGGCCCATGTGACACAGCCTCTCAGATCTTTCCCCAACCTTTTAAAAGGCAGTTGGCATTCTAGTCCCAGGTTTTACTTATTTACTCTGATGCTCTATAAACCTTTCTTGTCTCGGAGTCTTGACTAATGAATTTCATATATAAATATTATTTTCCTATTGTTTTTCAACTCTGGGGTCGAAATCTAGGCTTTGTACATGCTAGGCAAGTGTTCTCACACTGAGCCTCACCCCAGCCAAATACTTTTACTCCTCACTGGAATTTTAACACCAATTAGATACCTTGGAATGTGGAACAAACATTTTGAGCCCATGTTGAACTACTTCAAGATTTTCTACAATTTTTCTTCAGATAGAAAGAACTACTGGGCAGGTAAAATGGATCAGAAGGTAAAGGTACTTGCCACCAAGCCTGATGACATCTGAGCTCCATGGTTTTATGAATTCTCTCTTCAGTTCTCTGCTATACCTATGGGTATATGTTTGCAGCTATGAAATCAAAACTGCAGAGAGTTTCTAAAGTACTCTTCTTTTCTCTAATATGGCCTTAGATAAAAGTGTCCAAAGATCATACTGTACTTTTTCATTTTCATTTACAACACAGGAGAAACAGATGACGACTCTGCAGGGACTGCCAAGTCCCTAAGACACATTGATGCCCGTTAGGATGAGAACATGGTTGATTGTCATCATTTAGGGATTGCATATTTATGAATTTACCTACTTGATAAATATATCTGCCCAAATCAGCATGTGTTGTACTTTTGTGACCATCTTCTCATGTGTATAGAGGAGAGATGTCTGAGATCGCAGTGTGCCTCCCCAGCTGACACTGCACTAGAAGACAGATGAAACTCGGCCTTCTCATCTCTGCTTACTTACAACACTTGTTCTCCTTCCCCATGATCTACTTAATGTCATTTTTTTTCAAATTTAATAATTTTTCCCTTAGTGACTTCACTGTTTGAAATGTCCTTCAAGTGAAGAACTGAAATACCATTTGTCATTTCTGAATACAAGAAGGCTGTGATGTGTCTTATGGAGAAAATACATGTGTTAAATAAGCTCAAACCCCAGTTATAATGCTAATAGTCAGGACCTCAGTGTTAGTCAATCATCAATATGTATTAAATAAGGTGTTTTTAAACAAAAACACAAATCACAAAGTTATGTATTGATCGGTTGGTATAAACTTTGTGATCACAACACAGGAGAACTAGACTCTGTATTTTCCCTGGTTGGATATTCATTAGCTCAGTATTTGTAGTAACTTTTAAAAGGACAACTACTGCTAACACAGAGAATTAACTGTAAAAGCTTTTGGTTAGAACATACAGATGACCAGATAATGGTAAACAGTCCAACCCTCAAATGTCCTTGATCATGATCCCACATCACTGTATTGATATCAAACACCATTACAAAACATACACAGATACACACATGTACTCATGCATACTCACACACACATGTACATACACACTCACACACATACATAAACGAATACACACTCACATGCATATACACGCACACAAAAATACACACACAAAAAACACACACTCACAAACATACACTCACATTCACAGATACACTTGCACACACATACACATACAGAAGTACACACACGTGCACATGTACACACATTCACACACTGTGTGCACATGTACACATACACACAATACCTATCACATACACATGCGTATCACACACATACACAAATACACACATAGACACATGCACACACACATACACACTTGTGTTTCTTTCCACATAGTCTAATTCATTTTTGTAACCACTTGTGGTAGGATTGCCCAGCTGAAAATATAGACTTACATCACTATAAAAGCTTGAATCTCTTCTTGGTATTTCTGCAAATTTCTAAGTACCATATGATTTCCTCACTCTCCTGTGGCTCACTCTGTAGCTCCTGCTGACTTCATTCAGTTTATGAACTTTCTAACCATTCCATTCCACTAAATCCATGCAAATTGGGGCAGAAGTGACTCCTACTGGTTGAAATTGAGGCCTGACATGAGATTCCTCATATACAAAAGATGAGGGGAGAACAGAACAGAGGACTTGCTAATAGAGACTTTGATTTTTTTTTATAGTAGCTAGAAACCTAAGGATATAAAGGTAAAGACAACCTTGGCACTAGAAGCTAAGCTAACCACTGTAATGGGTCTTCAGTGTTCCCACTCCCCTATGGGCCATATTGCAAAGGCAGGCTGCAGAATGGAGGCTCAGAGAACTTAGGTGGAAGCAATTATGAAATAGCTCAAAGAACCTGCAGTATTCTAAAGCATGGTTGTGCAAAGACAGTTTGCACACATTTTCTCTCATATGTAGTCTCTGGATTTAAAACAACAATAACAACAACAACAACAAAACAAAAGTAAAGGAGGGACTCTTGGGAGACAGAGAGAGAACAGCAGAAGACAGATGAGACAAAGAGGACGAGTCAGGTGAATATAAATGAAGTAAATTATATCCACTCAAGATCTTACTAATGTGCCTCTTCTTTTTGTCTTGGCTTATCTGTGAATCATAACTATCTTCATTATATTCTGTGAATTTGCTTATTCTTCCCATTTCCAAATGTACAGATGATACAGAGTTCTTATTTGTATGGGCCTGTCTCCTCTCTGAAATAAGAGCTGCACAAAGTGGAAGATAATGGCCCATTCATTTCAGATCTATGGAGCCTCTGGCTTAATTTGGAGAATAGAGTTCACACTAACTTATAGAACAGATAAGTAGAGAGAAGACTAAGGAGCAAGCACAGGGAGGTTCAAACTACCCACTTGTTATATTACAGACATGATGGCACTCCCGATATCCTCATACAGAAAAATAAGCATAAAAACACATCATCCATAACTGCTGAGAAAATTAAATCATGCTTGCAACATGTCTATATAATGGTTATTGAAGAAAATTCTCAATATCTCTTAATTTTTTCTATTCCATTCCCTATAAACATTATATTAGATGATTAATTATGTAACAGGTAATAAAAGAAATACTATAGAAATGTACTTACAAGCAACAAGAAAGATAAAATTTAGTAAATTATAGGAATCCCAAAACCAACACGTTTTGGCAAAGTACTAACTAGAGTAAAACATATATAGAGATATATAAGAGAAAACTAAATGTAACAGAAGATTAGAAGTATAGAGAACATGAGTGATGGTTTCCACTATAGAACAAAAAACAAGCACAGACCATATTATCTGCCATTTAAAATTCTTTTCCAAAGTTCCAGCAATGTAAGTAACCATGGTAACATAGTTACATGCATAGCAGTAGCTATGGTAAACTATAGTCTAACTACTCTAAACTTGTTAATTAGTCAAAACCTTATGTATGCCCTGTTAGAACTTCATCAGCAATTCCAGTAAGTAATCGTCCAAATGAATTGTAAGCGCTGAGCTCATTCCAAAACAATTTAATGATAACAACATAAAAAGAAATTGCTAAAACTCAAAGTGAGACAGAAATTTCCTTGGTGCTTAGTTGATTACTATTCTTTCACTAATTACTTACATAGTTTGATAGCCATTATACAGACATGTTGCAATCATGATTTAATTTTCTCAGCAGTTGCAGATGATGTATTTTTATGCATATTTGCTGTATGAGGATATTACTAGGTTTCCTCATGAAATGTCCACTGAACCTCTTTGATGAGGTCTGAGGACTAGAAATACAAAAATTGATCTGAGGATCAGAGTGAAGTGGAGGGTGAAACATCTCTTCTGTTCACAGATACTACAGATTGAGAGAAACACCTTAGCTACTAATCTCTTCTTCATTGCTAGAGGAATACAACTCTATGGTGATGCATTTCCACTGATGGAGATGATACTGACAAAGTTCCTCTGTAGATGAGCTGCAGTGTTAACTATATCTCTGTTAACACAATCTATTGTACTCAGATTTAGACAGAGGATGCCATGGATGCCTTGATATATGGATTTTCTAAATGGCTAACTTTATAATTGTATATGCATAAGTTCATTTGTTTTCATTTTCATAGGTGGAAAAATAAAACTTCTTTTTATTGGCATATATTAAGTACAGACAATAAATGGTTTCTTGTTACATTTTCATGCATACATATATAACATACCTTGAGCATATTCACACTCATACCATCATATTCCCTTTTCAACTCTTGGGTAGAATTCTTTTCTCAAATAAATCACTTATGTGATTCTTCAGTGAAAAATGTTTTTTATTTATCAACATAAACAATAAGTATTAAATTCTTAAATATTTGAACAAGAAGACCCTTATGTCTAACTTAATTTCTTCTGAAGAAGATAATGAACATGGAAGTAAAAGAGAAAACAAGATCATTACAGAGAATCATCATAATTCAAACTTTCAAAAGGAAACTAACTAAACAGGGTTTTATCTCATAAAGATCCTAAAAAACAAAAAGGGTAAAAAGGAAGAAAAAAATGAATACCAGGAAGCCTCCCTAACTGAGTGGAGATTTGAAGGCTGAAGCTCTACCAGAAGAAAACACAAGAGAAAAACCTTTTGGCAGTGAAAACAGCAACAACAGCAGCAGCAACAACAACAACAGCAACAGCAACAACAACAGCAACAACAGCAACAGCAGAACAACAACAACAGCAACAGCAACAACAACAGCAACAACAACAACAGCAGGAACAACAACAACAGCAACAGCAGCAGGAACAACAGTAACAACAACAGCAGCAAGGAACAACAGCAGCAACAGCAGCAGCAGCAACAACAACAACAGCAGGAACAGCAACAACAAGAACAGCAACAGCAACAATAACAACAGCAGCAGCAGCAACAACAACAACAACAGCAGCAACAACAACAACAGCAATGACAACAGCAACAGCAGCAGCAGCAGCAACAACAACAGTAGCAGCAACAACAGAAAACATGCTCAGAAACATCTCAGAGTAACCCAGGAACTTTAAAGAATGTGGCTGGGATGAAAACTGAGAGAAGTGGGGTCTAAGCGAATGTGCAAGAAGGAAGAGCTCAGGGACTTGTAAGAATGATGGCCAGTGAAGAGTACCAAGAATGCCAACCTGATGTACACGATGACCTAGACACCTGTAGGACCACTTCTGAATCCTGTATACTAGTCCACTGACCTATATGTCTGTTTTTGTGGCAGCACCTAGATGCTTTTGTTCCTATGGCTCTGTAGTATAATCTGAGGTCAGCATTGGCAATGGTGTCAAAAACACACAGACAGTGAGGAAAAGACTGCCTCTTCCAAAAATGGTGCTGGGAAACTGGAAACGGGTTTTAAAAATGAAACTAGATCTTTACCTTTCATTGGCACAATGATCAATTTAAAATGAGTCAAAGTCCTTATTGAAGACCTGAAAATCTGAAACTGCTAGAGAAAAAATTGTCAAAAAACTTCAAGATACATGCATAGGCAAGGACTTATTAAAGAAATCTCCAGTCGCACAGGAAACAATCTCAAGGAATAACAAGCAAAATTACACAAAATTTAAAAGCTTCTGCACAGTATAAGAAACAATCACGAGAATAAATAAAAAGCCATAGAATAGTAAAGAGCTTTTGGCAACTATAAATCAACCAGGGAATCAAATTCTAGAATTCATAAGAAATGGTAAAAGTTAAATATTCAACTAGCACAAATCATTTGATTAACAATAAGCTACTGCACTAAGCAAACAATCCTCAAAAAAAACAAAAACAAAAAAAACTAATAGCCAATAAATATCTTGGAAAGTATTCAACACCCTTAGCCATCAAGAAATTGCAAATTAAAACAACTTTGAGATTCCATCTTACCACAATCAGAATGCTTACCATCAAGAAAACCAATGGCAGCAAATGAGAATGAGGACATAAAGAAAGAGGAATGCTTTAGTCAGTGTTGATGAAAGTGCAAACTAGTGTGGCTACTATGAAAATCAGCGTGGAAGATCCTCAAAAATCTAAACAAATAAAAATAAAATGGGGCTAGAGGGATGGGTCAACTGTTAAGAGCACTTGGCTGCTTTTCCAAAGGACCTGTTTGGGTCCCAACACATACACGGCAGCTCAAATTGTAATTCCAATTCCAGGGGACCTGATACCTTTTCTATCCTCTGTGGGGAAGGTACACATTGGTACACAAATATACATGTAGGCAAGACACCCATACACACACAAACACTAACTTAAAAATAGAACTACCATATGATCAAGCAATACCACTCTGGTGTGTGCCCAAAAGGCTCTAAGTCAGCATATTATAGAGCTATGTTCATAGACATTTTATTGCAGCACGACTCACAATTGACAAAATATAGAACAAGCATAACAATCCATTAACAGATGGATGGATAAAAAATGTTATATATAGCAGAATTTTATTCAGCAGTAAACAAGAATAAAATTACAATATGTGCCTCAAAGAGGGTAAAACTGGAAATCATTATGGTTAGCAAAATAAGCCAGACCCAGACAAATAGCTCATTTTCTCTCATATGTAAAATGTAGATTTAAATTCTCTCTCTCTCTCTCTCTCTCTCTCTCACTCACACACACACACACACACACACACACACACACACATACACACACACACACACACACACACAGAGAGGGAGAAGGAGAGGGAGAGGGAGGGAGAGGGAGAGGGAGGAAGAGGGAGAGAGAGGAAGAGGGAGAGAGAGACTGAAAGGTAGAAAAGGGACTATGAAGGGAGAGAAAGAGATCTAAAGAGAGCAGGAAAGTATCGGGGAAGGAAATGGTGACAGAAGACCAAAAGGAACTACTTGAGGAGGAGCAGACATGCAAGGGGCAGACATGCAAGGGAAAGAGGGAACCATGGAAAACAATGGTATGTAGGTAAGAATAAAGTTAGCCTGTCCAAAGGCACAATATAACAGAGGACTGCCTGGTCAGGCCTCAGTGGGAGAAGATGCTCTCTCCTCAAGAAATCCTCAAGAGAACCCAGGGAAGGAGGAGACCCTGGTGGCAGGGAGCACCCTCTCAGAGGCAAGGAGGAGGAGGAATAGAATGAGGAACTTTGGGAGGGGGGACTAAGGTGGCAATGACTGGAATATAAATAAATAGAAGAAGGAGGAGAAGAAGGAAGGAAGGAAGGAAGGAAGGAAGGAAGGAAGGAAGGAAGGAAGGAAGGAAGGAAGGATAAAAAGCATAGTGATATAATTGTATGACAATACCGTGAACCTCCCACACTGAATGTCATAAAAACATAAGGCGTCTATGCCAATTCTCACAGGAATGATTTCCCCTTTTATGTTCCTGTGTTTTCTCTACTTTCTTTAGACAGAACATTGACTGTGGTGTAGTCATTTACACTGATCTGAAATAATCATCTCTTAGATTTTTCCTCATTAACGAGATTAAGATTCCCTTCAGAAAAATAGGGTCTGGAGAGACAGGAACCATGCTAGAGATACACCACCATGAACACCTGCTGGCACCAGGGCAACAGCAGTAAGTAAAGGAAGCTTGTTAGCTACAAAAATAAACCGCCGGGGCCTGCACTCTAGGCGTTCCCGCCTGTCAGAAAGAGCTGTGGAACTTTGTTACCTACCTACCCACCCCTGCACATGTGTATCTCTGCTTACTCAACACTTTTCTCCTTCCCCTGATCACTTAATGTCATTTTTTTTCATATTTAATAATTTTTCCCTATGACTCACTGTTTGAAATGTCCTTCAAGTGAAAATGAATACATTGTCATTTCTAGAATACAAGAAGGCTGTGATGTGTCATAGGGAAAATACTGTTAAATAAACTCAAACCCCAGTTATAATGCAATAGTCAGACCTCAGGTTAGTCAAATCATCAATATGTATAAATAAGGTGTTTTAAACAAAAACACAAATCACAAAGTTATGTATTGATCGTGGTATAACTTGTGATCACAGCACAGGAAACTAGACTCTGTATTTCCTGTTGGATTTTACATTAGCTCAGTATTTGTATAACTTTAAAAGGACAAAACTGCTACACAGAGAATAAAATGTAAAAGCTTTTGTTAGAACGTACAGATGACCAGATAATGGTAAACAGTCACAACCTCAATGTCCTTGATCATGACCCCATCACTGTAATTACACACAGACAACACAGATACACTACATGTACTCATGCATACTCAACACACACATGTACATACACACTCACAACACATACACACATGTACTCATGCATACTCACACACACATGTACATACACACTCACACACATACATAAAACAAATACACACTCACGTGCATATACAGCACACAAAAAACACACACAAAAACACACACTCACAAACATACACTCACATTCACAGACACACATGCGCACACATACACATACAGAAGTACACACACATGCACATGTACACACATTCACACACGTGTGCACATGTATACATACACACACGAATACCCATTCACATACACATGCGTAGTCAAACACATACACAAATACACACATAGACACTTGCACACACACATACACACTTTGTTTCTTTCCACATAGTCGAATTCATTTTTGTAACCAACTTGTGGTAGGGTTGCCCAGCTTGAAAAGATAGACTTACATCACTATAAAAGCTTGAATCTCTTCTTGGTATTTCTGCAAATTTCTAAAGTACCCATATGATTTTCCTCACTCTCCTGTGGCTCACTCTGTAGCTCCTGCTGACTTCATTCAGTTTTATGAACTTTCTAACCATTCATTCCACTAAATCCATGCAAACTGGGGCAGAAGTGACTCCTACATGTTGAAATTGAGGCCTGACATGAGATTCCTCAGTATACAAAAGATGAGGTAGAAACAGAACAGAGGACTTGCTAATAGAGACCTTGATTTTTTTATATAGTAGCTAAAACCTAAGGATATAAAGGTAAAGCACATAACCTTGGCACTAGAAGCTAAGCTAACCACTGTAATGGGTCTTCAGTGTTCCCACTCACCCTATGGGCCATATTGCAAAGGCAGGCTGCAGAATGGAGGCTCAGAGAACTTAGATGGAAGCAATTATGAAATAGCTCAAAGAACCTGCAGTATTATAAAACTGTCTTTGCACACATTTTCTCTCATATGCAGTCTCTGGATTTAAAACAACAATAACAACAACAAAACAAAAGTAAAGGAGGGACTCTTGGGAGACAGAGAGAGAACAGCAGAAGACAGATGAGACAAAGGGGGCTAGTCAGGTGAATATAAATGAAGTAAATTATATCCACTCAAGATCTTACTAATGTGCCTCTTCTTTTTGTCTTGGCTTTATCTGTGAATCATTAAACTATCTTCATTATATTCTGTGAATTTGCTTATTCTTTCCCATTTCCAAGTGTACAGATGATACAGAGTTTCTTAATTGTATGGGCCTGTCTCCTCTCTGAAATCAGAGCTGCACAAAGTGGAAGATAATGGCCCATTCATTTCAGATCTATGGAGCCTCTGGCTTAATTTGGAGAATAGAGTTCACACTAACTTATAGAACAGATAAGTAGAGAGAAGACTAAGGAGCAAGCACAGGGAGGTTCAAACTACTCACTTGTTATATTTAACTGACATGATGGCACCCCGATATCTCTCAACAGAAAAATAAGCATAAAAACACATCATCATAACTGCTAGAGAAAATTAAATCATGCTTGCAACAATGTCTATATAATGGTCATTGAAGAAAATTCTCAATACTCTTATTTTTTTCTACTACCATTCCCTAAAACATTATATTAGATGATTAATTTAGTAACAGGTAATAAAAGAAATACTATAGAAGTTGTAACTTACAAGCAACAAGAAAGATAAAATTTAGTAAAATTATAGGAATCCCCAAACCAACACATTTTAGCAAAGTACTAACTAGAGTAAAACAATATAGAGATATATATAGAGAGAAAATTAAATGTAACAGAAGATTAGAAGTATAGAGAACATGAGTGATGGTTTCCACTATAGAACAAAAAACAAGCACAGACCATATTACTGCCATTTAAAATTCTTTTCCAAAGTTCCAGCAATGTAAGTAACCATGTACACATAGTTACATGCATAGCAGTAGCTATGGTAAACTATAGTCTAACTACTCTAAACTTGTTAATTAGTCAAAACCTTATTTATGCCCTGTTAGAACTCCATCAGCAATTCCAGTAAGTATACGTCCAAATGAATTGTAAGCGCTGAGCTCATTCCAAACAATTTAATTATAACAACATAAAAAGAAATTGCTAAAACTCAAAGTGAGACAGAATTTTCCTTTGGTGCTTAGTTGATTACTATTCTTTCACAATTACTTACATAGTTTGATAGCCATTATACAGACATGTGCAATCATGATTAATTTTTCCCTCACCATTGCAGATGATGTATTTTTATGCATATTTGCTGTATGAGGATATTACTAGGTTTTCCCAAATGAAATGTCCACTGAACCTCTTTGATGAGGTCTGAGGACTAGAAATACAGAAATTGATCTGAGGATCAGAGTGAAGTGGAGGGTGAAACATCTCTCCTGTTCACAGAATACTACAGATGGGAAGAACACCTTAGCTACTAATCTCTCTTCATTGCTAAGGAATACAACTCTATGGTGATGCGTTTCCATTTGATGGAGATGGTACTGACAAAATTCTCTGTAGATGAGAGGGCAGTGTTAACTATATACTCTGTTAACACGCAATCTATTATCCCTCAGATTTAGACAGAGGTGCCATGGAGGGCCTTGATATATGGATTTTCTAAAGGGCCCTAACTTTATAATTCTATATGCATAAGTTTCATTTGTTTCAATTTTCATAGGTGAAAAAAAAAACTTCTTTTTATTGGCATATATTAAATGAAGACAATAAATGGTTTCTTTTTAAACATTTTCATGCATCATATTAAAAATAACCTTAGCATATTCACACTCATACCATCATATTCCCTTTCAACTCTTGGTAAATTTTTTTCCCTCAAATAAATCATTTATGTGATTCTTCAGTGAAAAATGTTTTTTATTTATCAACATAAACAATAATATTAATCTTAAATATTTGAACAAGAAGACCCTTATGTCTAACTTAATTTCTTCTGAAAGATAATAAACATGGAAGTAAAAGAGAAAACAAGATCATTAACAGAGAATCGTCATAATTCAAACTTTTCAAAAGGAAACTAACGTAAACAGGGTTTTATCTCATAAAGATCCTAAAAACAAGAAAGGGTAAAAAGGAAGAAAAAATGAATACCGGAACCTCCCAACTGAAGTGGAGATTTGAAGGCTGAAGCTCTACCAGAAGAAAACACAAGAGAAAAACTTTTGGCAGTGAAAACAGCAACACAACAACAACAGCAGCAGCAGCAAACAATAACAGCAGCAGAAACAACAACAACAACAGCAATGACAACAGCAACAGCAGCAGCAACAACAACAGCACAATGACAACAGCAGCAACAGCAAACAACAAAAAAGCAACAACACAAGCAAACAACGCAGCAACAACAGACAGCAAAACAAACAGCAACAGCACACACAACAACAAAAAAAAAACAGCTGCAAACAGCAAACAGAACAGCAGCGGGAACAACAGCAACACAACAAACAGCAGCAAACAGCAACAACAAAAACAGCAACAGCAACAAGAACAGAACAACAGCCAGCAGACCAACCAGAACAAACAGCAATAACAACAGCACGCAACACAGAAAAGCCAGCAACAACAACAGTAGCAGCAACGACAGCAGCAGCAACAACAGAAAAACATGCTCAGAAACATCTCAGAGTAAACCCAGGAACTTTAAAGAATGTGGCTGGGATGAAAACTGAGAGAAGTGGGTCTAAGCTAATGTGCAAGAAAGAAGAGCTCAGGGACTTTTTAAGGATGATGGCCAGTGAAAGAGCACCAAGAATGCCAACCTGATGTACACAGATGACCTAGACACCTGTGAGACCACTTCTGAATGCTGTATACTAGTCCACTGACCTATATGTCTGTTTTTGTGGCAGCACCTAGATGCTTTTGTTCCTATGGCTCTGTAGTATAATCTGAGGTCAGCATTGGCAATGGTGTCAAAAAACACAGACAGTGAGAAAAAGACTGCCTCTTCAAAAATGGTGCTGGGAAACTGGAAATGGGTTTTTAAAAATGAAACTAGATCTTTACCTTTCATTGGCACAATGATCAATTTAAAATGAGTCAAAATCCTTATTGAAGACCTGAAAATCTGAAACTGCTAGAGAAAAAACTGTCAAAAAACTTCAAGATAATGCATAGGCAAGGACTTATTAAAGAAATCCCAATCGCACAGGAAACAATCTCAAGGAATAACAAGCAAAATTACACAAAATTTAAAAGCTTCTGCACAGTATAGGAAACAATCACGAGAATAATAAAAAAGCCGTAGAATAGTAAAGAGGCTTTTTGGCAACTATAAATCAACCAGGGACTCAAATTCTAGAATTCATAAGAAATTGTAAAAGTTAAATATTAAATAGCACAAATCATTTGATTAACAATAAGCTACTGCACTAAGCAAACAATCCTCAAAAAAAAAACAAAAAAAAACTAATAGCCAATAAATATCTTGGAAAGTATTCAACACCCTTAGCCATCAAGAAATTGCAAATTAAAACAACTTTGAGATTCCATCTTACCACAATCAGAATGCTTATCATCAAGAAAACCAATGGCAGCAAACGAGAATGAGGAAATAAAGAAAGAAGAATGCTTTAGTCACTGTTGATGAAAGTGCAAACTAATGTGGCTACTATGAAAATCAGCGTGGAAGATCCTCAAAAATCTAAACAAATAAAAATAAAATGGGGCTAGAGGGATGGGTCAACTGTTAAGAGCACTTGGCTGCTTTTCCAAAGGACCTGTTTGGGTCCCAACACGTACACGGCAGCTCAAATTGTAATTCCAATTCCAGGGACCTGATACCCTTTCTATCCTCTGTGGAAGGTCACATTGGTACAACAAATATACATGTAGGCAAGACACCCATACACACACAAACACTAACTTAAAAATAGAAACTACCATATGATCAAGCAATACCCTCTGGTGTGCGCCAAAAGGCCTAAGTCAGCATATTATAGAGCTATGTTCATAGACATTTTATTGCAGCACGACTCACAATTGACAAAATATAGAACAAGCATAACAATCCATTAACAGATGATGGATAAAAAAATGTTATATATAGCAGAATTTTATTCAGCATAAACAAGAATAATGTCGCGCCAACTTCGCCGATAAGAAGACACGGCAAACAGGATTCTTCTGACAGCACTCTTTATTATTCCGCTCTGTTCCAAGATGGAGAAGGACCACGAGCTCAAGGAGCTCGTCACTTATATAGGGCTCGGTATGGCGTGTGCGTCCTCATATGGTGCTTTAGCGTAAGCCAATCAGAGGGAAACAGCTTGCAAGATCTAGTGGACAACTGCGCATGCGTTACTCTCGAGAGTAACCAGGAAGCAGGGAACCGGCGCCATCTTCCGATGGCGGAACGGCTCCCGACATCACCGGCGCCATCTTTCCGATGCGAAACGGCTCCCGACATCTCCCCCTTTACTTTATATTAAAATGTCAAACGGATGCACCACTACGTCACTGATCAGCCAAGCCTCCTCAACTTCCCGGCGTTCGAAGTGACCGTGTGGGCGAGACTCTGTACACCTTTTATCCCGTGCAATGGGAACACGAGCCCTGGGAGATGTACAGATCCGCTCGACCGCACTCTGGTGCAATGGGAACCTGAGCCCTCAGAGATGTCTAGTCACGAGCAGAGTCTCATGTCTGAGCATATTAAGCCAAGCTTGGGGGGATGCTCCCTGTTCTACCGCAAGTAAAGCCTGCGCGATGACCACTTTGTTTTGTCGCTGTTGTCTTTTCAGTTTGCTAAGCATCCAAAGAGAAGCACTAGTCCACCAGCCAATAGTATACCAAATCGGGTAGAATTAATTTGAATAATAGCCAATCGTAACTTTCTCATGGTCTCATCAAATTCTGTCGGCCAATTATATTGCAATAAATGAGGAAGTTCTTTTGAAAGATTGGCTGCCCTCATGAATTATCATATTGGACAGAAGTAACACATAAGCCAGGGAACTTCATCTCACACCCTAGCTGAGGCCAGTTGCCACAATATATCTACCTGTTTTTGAACCAGATCTATGCGTGGATTAACTATCATCAAGCCACCTTTTAATTGGGTATTTTAAAGAGGCTTGTGTATCAATAGCTTGAGTAAGGGAAGATGACAACTTATTTAAAGTGTTAACAGTGGCCACTTGTCCCGACAGGCCAATGAGGAAACAGTCAAGGAGGCAACAACTGCAGAAGTGGCTATGATGGCCACAATAGCAGCCGTAGTACCAAAATCGCGTTTTTGTCCAAACAAGGTTAATGAACATGCATGACCGGCATAGGTCTCGGGAACGTTGTCATAATTCCCCATCTCAGCTGCGGTGTGGTGGTGGGTGTGTGGTCGCACATAACAGCGTCAGACTCAGCAGCCACAGGATCAGGCTCAGGGGCTTCCCATCTTGTTTTACCAGCCGAGTCAATCGTGCCGGGACCCAAATCGGATTGTCTTGATCCTGCGGGGAAAAACAAATAGCTCCCCTGGATCGTATTAATACTGGATCCGGGCCTTTCCATATATTATTAATGACATCTTTCCATCTAACCTCCTCTCACAAAGAAACTGGGGGAGGCATGTCTGTCTGCTGCGGATTTGCCAGCAGAATCTAAATTTAAAAAATTAAGGTAAATAAGGCCAGGGAGGTAGAGATCTTAGGTCCTTTGCCAGGGCCTATCCCCCCTTTCTGTTTTTGTAATGTCACTTTGAGGGTGCCATTGGCACGCTCCACAATTCCTTGGGCTTGCGGATTATATGGCAGGCCAGTAGATATGGCGTACACCCCATCCGTAGACAAAATTGTTGGAAAGTCTTAGATGTATAGGCTGGGCCATTATCTGTCTTTAACTGTTGGGGTTTCCCCCAAGCTGCCCATGCCTCTAAGCAGTGGGTAATTACATTAGCCACCTTTTCCCCTGACAGAGGCGTGGCATGAATGATGCCAGAATAGGTATCTATGGAAACATGAACATATTTTAGTTTACCAAATGAAGGAATATGAGTAACGTCCATCTGCCAAAGGTGTAATGGTAAAAGTCCTCGAGGATTCACTCCCAAGGACGGTGAAGGTCTAAACTCTCCACAACCCGTGCATTTAAGAACAATATCTCGGGCTTGCGAACGAGACAATTTAAATTTGATTTTAAGAGTATTTGCTGGTACATGATATAACTGATGGAATTCTGTGGCTAACTGAATAGGATCTCGAGTTAGCATAACTTGTCTGGTGGCTCTATCTGCCAATTCATTAGCGGCGGCCATGGGTCCAGGTAATAGAGAATGTGCTCGTATATGAACAATGCAGAAGGGATGTATCCTACCTCGAATGATATGTTGAATCTCAGAAAACAAGTGGGCTACAGTACTTTTAGATTGAATGATACCCACTGTTTCTAATATTTGAACTGCTTTCACTACATAATGGGAATCTGAAATTATATATTTAGGGGTTGATCATTATCGTTTTTAAAAACCACTGCAATCATTGCACATTCCACCAATTGGGGAGAGGTGTAATCAAAAGGAATTTTAACAACTTCACCTTCAACAACGTAACTTCCTATTCCAGTATTAGAGCCATCGGTATACACATCTGTTGCATTTTCAATGGGTTCAACTTTGGTTATGGTTGGAAAAATAATAGCATTGTTTAAGACAAATTGTAACAAAGGGTGTTTTGGAAAATGATTATCAATGGTGCCCGAATATGAGCATCTTAAAATGGCCCAAACATCAATAGTTGAACACAGTGTTGACACCTGATGTGCTGTATATGGAACAATAAGAAAATTTGGGGAACACCAAAATGAGTTATAGCTTGTTGGATACCTCTTAGGGCCAGGTCTCCAACTGTAGAAGGATAATGACTCAATACTTTTCCTGGAGAAGTCTGGGATGTATCCAAAGCAATGGACCATTTTGCCACAACACGCAGTAGGCTGTTGTGGGAAGGAATAATACATAACTGATAGGGAGCTATTTAAATCAAAGCGAACAAGCATAGCAGTTTTCAACGACTCTTTTATCATATCTAATACTTTAGCTGCCTCGGGAGTCAAAATGCGAGGGGAGGTAATAGCGGCCCTCACCCTCAAGAATAGTAAATAATGGCTTTAATTTAGAGGTGGACAATTTTAAGAAATGGCCGCACCCAATTTATATCCCCCAACAATTTTTGGAAGTCATTTAACGTTCGCAAGTTGTCTCTCCTGATTGTCAATTTTTGTGGCTTAACTATTAATGGGTTATGATAGTGCCTAGAAAACTACCTAAAGCTCCCTCTTGTACCTTCTCAGGGGCTATAAACAAATTTTTGGTTTCTAAGGTTTTAGAACAGGACTAAAAATGCCTCTTGTAGGAGCTCTTTATCAGAATAACACAATAAAATGTCGTCCATATAATGAACAATTTTGATCTTTTTAAACTGTTGTCTTATAGGCTGAATAGCAGCCGCCACATATAATTGACATATAGTGGGACTATTGCCATCCCCTGGGGGAGTACTTTCACTGAAACCTGCTGTCGGGCTCTTCATGATTCACACTTGGTAAGGTAAAAGCAAATCTCTCTCGATCCCTTTCATGTAGCGGGATGGAGAAAAAACACATCTTTAATATCTATAACAATAATATGCCAAGTTTTGGGTAGGGCTGACAATAATGGTAAACCTCTTTGAATCGAGCCCATAATTTGCATTTGTTGATTTATGGCTCTCAAATCATGTAATAATCTCCATTTTCCAGATTTTTTCTTTATAACAAAAATTGGGGTATTCCAAGGGGAATAAGACTGTTCTAGATGTCCAGCAAGCAACTGTTACCTGCACTAGATTTTTTGCAGCAAGGAGCTTTTCGGAGGATAACGGCCATTGTGGAACCCATACCGGCCCTCCTTTTTCCAAGGTATGGGAATGGTCTCCTCAATGGCCCCTACGAAAAACCCAGTCCGGTTCGATCACTCTTCGAAGCTACGGTAATCGGACTAGTTCGTCCTTGCAAATATTTTCCTAATCCTTTCCCGGGCACGCTGCCCATCTCCTTCATCATCTTTTGGCTCTGACTGGAATAATCATTGGTCAACCTATAATTTAACTGTTTCAAAATATCTCTTCCCCATAAGTTAATTGGTAACGTTAACACATAAGGGGTAACAATGCCCTTTCTTCCTTCCACATCTTCACAGTAGTGGTCGAGCACTAATACTCGGAGTTGCCTCGTATCCCAGCCCTTGTAGGGAATGGGAAGATCTATTGAGAGGCCACTCTTTTGGCCACCACTTACTGGAAACAACGGAGGTGTCTGCTCCCGTGTCCAGTAATCCTGTGAAAGGCTTACCATCAAGTTTTAAAGTCATCATTGGTCTATCATCTAATTGTAATGACAAAAAGGAACAAAGGCCTCCGGTGGAGCCAAATCCCGCCTCCCCTCGATTTACAGGGCGGCTTGGATACTTGGAATGTAGACTAGGTAGTACCAGGAGCTGAGCTATTCTGTCTCCTGGAGCAATGGCACATATCCCTCTTGGGGAGGAGCACATAATCTTTACTTGTCCAGTAAAGTCCTGATCTATGACTCCTGGGTGTACTATGAGGCCCCTAAGGGTAGCAGAGGACCGCCCAAAACCAAGCCCACTGTATTCTCTGGCAGGGGGCCTTGAAAGTCTGAAGGAATAGGCTGGCACCCCATGGTTGGTGTTAGTACTGCGCGGGTGGTGGCACGCAGGTCCAATCCTGCTGAGCCTGGCGTTGCTCTCCTGACCGATTCTGCGGTTGTCTCACTGCCCATATATTTGTGGGCCCTGGGGACGAGGGCCCCTCTGCCGTTTTTGACTGATTGGCTATGATAGGCTTTCCGTGTATGTCCTTCACTGATCTGCATTCATTTGCCCAATGTTTCCCCTTTCTACATACAGGACATAATCCAGGCTGCTTAGGACTGCGGTCCGCAGGTCCTCGGGAATGGCATTGCCATTGAAGGTGACCAAGCTTTCCGCATTTATAACAACGCCTGTCTCCCTTTTGGGCGGTCAGAACCGCGGCGGCAAGGCCTGTGTTTGTTAAAGGGCCTCCTAACTCTCGGCAGGCTTTCATCCAGGCCGAGATGCCTTTCGCCTTCCAAGGAGTTATGGCAGTTCTACATTCTTTAGTACACTGTTCAAAGACCAATTGTTCTATTAGTGGCATACATGACTCTGGGTCTCCAAAGATCCTCCCTGCTGCCTGCATCATCCGAGCCACGAAGTCGGAGAATGGCTCGGTGGACCCTTGGATGACCTTGGTTAGATTCCCTGCAACCTGTCCTTTATTGGGCAAACGTTTCCAGGCTGCTATGGCTGCTGTATTAATCTGTTGATAGACCTCCCATGGATATCCTGTCTGATTGGCAACCCACTGTCCTTGGACCCGTAAGCATCTCATAGGTCCAATAGCGCTTATTTGGGTCGGTTGCATTCTGTTTAGCCTGAGAAGCACACATCTCTTGGAAGATAGACTTCCAATCTAGATATTGTCCCATTGAGAGACTTGCTTTCACTGTGTTGTACCAATCCTCAGGGGTCATTGCGGTGGATGACATCCTTTCTATTAGGCTTGTAGTATAAGCAGCGCTGACTCCATAGGTCTGCACTGCCTCTACCACGGCTTTAAGAGATTTCAAGTCTAGTGCTTGATATTGTCTCGCACCATTTTCTTCCCATAACGGGGAATGCTCTTGAGATTTTTCTCCTTTCCTTTTCTGATATATGGGAAGTGGATGTTGGTAGCCAAGTTGGCTTCCTCTCTGACCTGGCTGCTTCAGCCCTCCCTCAAGAGGGGGGCTGAAGGGCGGTACTCTGGAGCATATGGAGGATTTGATCCATATCGCTCCTCCTCATATTTTGCGGCTTCCTCTTCCAATTCTGCCTGCTCTTCAGGGTCGAGATCTCCCAAAATCGAGTCATCATTTTCAGAGGACGTCTCCCCTTCGGAGGATGACTCGACCCGGGGCTCCCGATACTCCGCCAAACTTGGATATATCCTTGATGATTTTTTCTCTTTTTCGTCTGACCTCAAGTTTTTTCTTTTTCTTACTAATTCTTTCTCTTTCTATCTTCTTCTGTGATTTCTCTTTCCCTTCTGTATCCCCTTTCTTTTCTGCTTCTGATAGACTGTCTTGGTGGTCATCTAAAAGTTTTTGTCCTTCTTTCACTTGCTTTTCACATCTCTCATCTGCTATGCAGGATTTTACTAGTTTAAATAATGGCCACGTACCCGGTCGCAATCTCCCCTTTTCCTTCTCCTCAGTTAGATCTCTCCTAACTTTGTCCAAGACCCTATAGTCAGGGACCCAGTAGTAATGAACCATGGAGCGATCCTATCAACCTCTTTAGGAAATCTACGATGACCTTATCTGGAACCTTCAAATGTCTTCCCCGAAGCAGCGCCCGCACCGCTTCAGACATGGCTTTAATTGTTGATTTCCCATACTTCCTTTATCTACCTGAGACTTACAGCTGGCTATTCGATGTCACAGAAAGGGTACGTGCAGACCTTGTCTCTCTTCCCGCAATTTAAACAAAAACAGCAGATCAAGCCGAAAATGAAAGTGAACAGTAGGATCGGAACAGCCCACACAAAACTAATCATACCTTGCAGAAAAGCGCCTAGGCTCCTCACGCCGTCAGTTCTGAATCCTCTCCCGACGAGCAGTCCGGAGTCCTTCGAGTCGTTCCTTCACCCAGGGTTCGGCCAGTCCCGGGTTTCGGCACCACTTTGTCGCGCCCAGCTCCGCCAAATAAGCAGACGCGGCAACACAGGATTCTTCCGACAGCACTCTTTATTGTTCAGCTCTGTTCCAAGATGGAGAAGGACCTCGAGCTCGGGGAGCTCCCCACTTATATAGGGCTTGGTGAGGCGTGTGCGTCTCCTATTGGTGCTTTAGCAAGAACCAATCAGACAAAAGCAGCTTGCATCACTCTGTGGACAACTGCGCATGCGTCCGGGAAGAACCAGGAAGCAGGGAGCCGGCGCCATCTTCTAATGGCGGAGCGGCTCCCGAAATCGACCTTTTTCCCTTACTGCTTTTAGTATTTTTTCTTTGTTTTGTGCATTTGGTGTTTTGATTATTATGTGACGGGAGGTATTTCTTTTCTGGTCTAGTCTGTTTTGGTGTTCTGTAGGCTTCTTGTATGTTTATGGGTGTCTTGTACTTTAGGTTGGGGAAATTTTTCCTCTATAATTTTGTTGAAGATATTTACTGGCCCTTTAGATTGGGAATCTTCACTCTCATCTATACCTATTATCCTTAGGTTTGGTCTTCTCATTGCATCTTGGATTTCCTGAATGTTCTGTGTTAGGAGCTTTTTGCATTTTGCATTTTCTTTGACTGTTGTGTCGAGGTTTTCCATGGTATCTTCCGTGCATGAGATTCTCTCTTCTATCTCTTGTATTCTGTTGGTGATGCTTGCATCTATGACTCCTGATCTCTTTCCTATGTTTTCTATCTCCACAGTAGTCTCCCTTTGAGATTTCTTTATTGTTTCTATTTCCAGTTTTAGATCCTGGATGGTTTTGTTCAATTCCTTCACCTGTTTTGTTGTGTTTTCTTGAAATTCTTTAAAGGATTTTTGTGTTTCCTCTTTAAGAGCTTCTACCTGTTTACCTGTGTTCTCTTTCAATTCTTTAAAGGATTTTTGTGTTTTCCTCTTTGAGGGCTTCTACCTGTTTACATGTGTTCTCCTGTATTACTTTAAGGGAGTTACTTATGTCCTTCTTAAAATCCTCCATCATCATCATGAGAAGTGATTTTAATTCTGAGTCCTGTTTTTCCTGTGTGATGGAGTATCCAGGGCTTGCTATGGTGGGAGAACTGGGTTCTGATGATGTCAGGTAACTTTGGTTTCTGTTGCTTGTGTTCTTTCGCTTGCCTTTCGCCATCTGGTTGACTCTAGTGTTACCTGTGCTCACTGTGTCTGACTGGAGTCTGTCTTTCCAGTTATCTTGCTTGTGTCAGATCTCCTCGGATTCCAGATGTCCCTGTGTTCCTGTGATCCTAAGCTCCTTCTGCACTGATGCAATAGGTCTTCTAGGATGTCTCAGGATTCAATGTTTCCACAGGCGCAGACCAGCTAAGTGTCCTCTGCACTGGATGCAGTATGTCCTCTAGGTTGTCTCAGGATCAGGTGTTTCCACCAGAGCAGACCAGCTGAGGGACCTGTGCTCTGTGTGCAGTGGGTCCCCTAGGATGTCTCAGGATCCTGTGTTTCCACAGGAGCAGACCAGCAACGGGCCCGCCCCAGGCCAAAGGACCAGGGTCCGGGCGCACGGGAAGTTATAGTCCGGAGGGGCGGGCTTTGGGTGCCTGGGGTGCCTGCTAGTTCCCTAAACCCCACCTGGCCTCCGGCTGTAACTCTGGGCCTTGGGCTAGTGGGCAAGGTGACTTACCCTCCGCTCTGTGTGCAGTGGGTCCCCCTAGGATGACTCAGGATCCTGTGTTTCCACAGGAGCAGACCAGCAATGGGCCCGCAGCAGGCCAAAGGACCAGGGTCTGGGCGCACGGGAAGTTGTAGTCCGGAGGGGCGGGCTTTGGGTGCCTGCTAGTTCCCTAAACCCCACCTGGCTCCTGGCTGTAACTCCGGGCCTTGGGCTAGTGGGCAAGGTGACTTACCCTCCGCTCTGTGTGCAGTGGGTCCCCCTAGGATGACTCAGGATCCTGTGTTTCCACAGGAGCAGACCAGCAATGGGCCCGCAGCAGGCCAAAGGACCAGGGTCCGGGCGCACGGGAAGTTATAGTCCGGAGGGGCGGGCTTTGGGTGCCTGCTAGTTCCCTAAACCCCACCTGGCTCCTGGCTGTAACTCCGGGCCTTGGGCTAATGGGTAAGGTGACTTACCCTCCGCTCTGTGTGCAGTGGGTCCCCCTAGGATGACTCAGGATCCTGTGTTTCCACAGGAGCAGACCAGCAAGGGGCCGGCAGCAGGCCAAAGGACCAGGGTCCGGGCGCACGGGAAGTTATAGTCCGGAGGGGCGGGCTTTGGGTGCCTGCTAGTTCCCTAAACCCCACCTGGCTCCTGGCTGTAACTCCAGGCCTTGGGCTAGTGGGCAAGGTGACTTACCCTCCGCTCTGTGTGCTGTGGGTCCCCCTAGGATGACTCAGGATCCTGTGTTTCCACAGGAGCAGACCAGCAAGGGGCCCGCAGCAGGCCAAAGGACCAGGGTCCGGGTGCACGGGAAGTTATAGTCCGGAGGGGCGGGCTTTGGGTGCCTGCTAGTTCCCTAAACCCCACCTGGCTCCTGGCTGAAAACTCCGGGCCTTGGGCTAGTGGGCAAGGTGACTTACCCTCCGCTCTGTGTGCAGTGGGTCCCCCTAGGATGACTCAGGATCCTGTGTTTCCACAGGAGCAGACCAGCAATGGGCCCGCAGCAGGCCAAAGGACCAGGGTCCGGCGCACGGGAAGTTACAGTCCGGAGGGGCGGGCTTTGGGTGCCTGCTAGTTCCCTAAACCCCACCTGGCTCCGGCTGTAACTCCGAGCCTTGGGCTAGTGGGCAAGGTGACTTACCCTCCGCTCTGTGTGCAGTGGGTCCCCCTAGGATGACTCAGGATCCTGTGTTTCCACAGGAGCAGACCAGCAATGGGCCCGCAGCAGGCCAAAGGACCAGGGTCTGGGCGCACGGGAAGTTATAGTCCGGAGGGGCGGGCTTTGGGTGCCTGCTAGTTCCCTAAACCCCACCTGGCTCCCGGCTGGAACTCCGAGCCTTGGGCTAGTGGGCAAGGTGACTTACCCTCCGCTCTGTGTGCAGTGGGTCCCCCTAGGATGACTCAGGATCCTGTGTTTCCACAGGAGCAGACCAGCAATGGGCCCGCAGCAGGCCAAAGGACCAGGGTCCGGGCGCACGGAAGTTATAGTCCGGAGGGGCGGGCTTTGGGTGCCTGCTAGTTCCCTAAACCCCACCTGGCTCCTGGCTGTAACTCCGGGCCTTGGGCTAGTGGGCAAGGTGACTTACCCTCCGCTCTGTGTGCAGTGGGTCCCCCTAGGATGACTCAGGATCCTGTGTTTCCACAGGAGCAGACCAGCAATGGGCCCGCAGCAGGCCAAAGGACCAGGGTCCGGGCGCACGGGAAGTTATAGTCCGGAGGGGCGGGCTTTGGGTGCCTGCTAGTTCCCTAAACCCCACCTGGCTCCCGGCTGGAACTCCGAGCCTTGGGCTAGTGGCAAGGTGACTTACCCTCCGCTCTGTGTGCAGTGGGTCCCCCTAGGATGACTCAGGATCCTGTGTTTCCACAGGAGCAGACCAGCAAGGGCCCGCCGCAGGCCAAAGGCTGTTTCTAACCTTTATCATTTTGTTTTCTGCACGCTTATATTTAGTTTAAGGTAAAATTTATCATACATTTAGAACAGTGCTGGCATGTACTAAGCCTGAGATAACTTTCATTTTCAATATTATAATTTTTTTTATTTGATGGATTTCTTTGCTTCTCCCAAGTGACTGTCAACAAACCATTCATTCTCATCTTCTGGTTAGGATATCATCTATTCATGAAATTGATTCTATGAAAGAATAGTTGGTTATAAACGAACCTTGTTAAAACTAGAAATGATTTGAGTACATCTAGTGAAAAGTTAAGTATTATTTTTATTTTAATGATTTGGAGGAATTATTTTTTGCCTTCTATCATATTTGAAGAAAGTAGTAAAGACGATTATTTTTTACTCAAGAATTGAATAAATTTTCATGGAGTTCCTCCTATGTACTAGGTATATAGAAAATTTCATGTAAACCTTTAAGAAAGAAAACATTCTACTCTTAACAAACACACAGAGTTGTACACAGAGAGAGACACACAGAGAGACACACAGAGGGACACAGAGGGACACACAGTGACACACACACAGAGAAAACGCACACACAGACACATACAGACATACACAGCCATACAAACATACACAGACATACAGTATACCCAGATACAGGTGCACACACACAAGACACACAGACACCCCCACACACACACACAGACACACACAGATACACACACACAGTCACACACACAGTAACACACACACAGACATACACACACAGACACACATACAGGCACAGAAAAACAGGGAGGCAGACAGACAGACAGACACACACAGACAGACAGACAGACAGACAGACACACACACACACACCACACACACCCCTCTACTGTATTCATATTCTTGATTGAAAGCAGAGAATATTTTAGGTTAGTGAAGGAATTAACACTCCTGGATGAGAGTTTTTTCTAATCTCATCTGGATGTTTTTCTGATAATAGGCATGACCCTCTCTGTTTTGCTCTATTTTTACTTCATTTACCACTGCAATCAGTCTGAGCTCACCCATTGTTTATCAAATTAGCTAAACTAATATGGGCAAGGAAAAAAAAAAAACCCATACCCCTTTAATTTCACTTGTCCATATAAAGTCTGCAGAGATTTATCTGTATGTCAGTATAGTGAAGTAGGAGTAATCATAGCTCGTCTAAGATGTGAGAAAAATAAGAAATTTAGGGAACAAGGTTGGTTACAGCCTGTGATGGGTTCAGTAATGACAAGCTCAGGAGCTGGCCCATCAGTCCAGCTTTCTGACATCCTTGTTTGGTGACATCAAACAAGAGTTATCTCCCTAATTGCAAAATAAGAACGGGGTGGATTCTACTTGATGAAGAAGATATAAAACCATATGAGTCAATAGAGGAAGAGCAGGGATTAAATGCGCCAGCATATTTTCTATTATTATTATTGTGGCATGAAAGTAGGTAAAAATTGTGTCAATCTCATTTAAAGAGAATTATGCAAACATACTTATATCCTGGGGTGGTTTGAATAAGAATGGCCCCATGGGCTTATATATTTGAATACTTAGTCACCAGGGAGTGGATATTATTTGGAAAGATTAGAAGGATTAAGAGATGTGGCCTTGTTGGAGGAAGTACATCACTGGGGATGTGCTTTGGGGTTTCAAAAACCCATGTCAGTTCCAGTGTGAGTGAGAATGTGTATGCATTTGTGTGTGTGTGTCTGTCTCTCGGCCTATGGATGAAGATATAACTCTCAGCTACTTCTCCTGCACCATGCCTGCATGCCACCATGCTTCCTGCCATGATGATAAATGGACTGAGCTGTTGAATTGTAAGCAAACCTCAACCAAATTCCTTTCTCTTTTCCTTCCTTCCTTCCTTCCTTCCTTCCTTCCTTCCTTCCTTCCTTCCTTCCTTCCTTTCTTTCTTTCTTTATTTTTTTGTTTAATAAGAGATGCCTTGGTCATGGTGTCTCTTTACACAGGGCAGTGACTAAGACATATCCATTTGTAAAATTAAACCATAAAAGCTAACACTAAATACCTAGCTTTTTTTTTTTTTTTTAAATTTAACAATGA